>PVJI01000690.1:0-236093 GCA_004026765.1 Micronycteris hirsuta
TATCACACAGCTATTAATGAAGAAGAAACCGGAATCTGTTTCCTGCATCTTAACACAAAACTCCATTAACTTATGCTGTTTCTATATTTTCCATAAATTCATAATAGATTATTTTAAATTCCTTTCTATATGTAAAGAAACCTCAGATTTTGTGATATCTACTCTTCACATTTTTACTCAATGGTAAGAATTCTGACAGCACTAAAGTAGAAATACCTCAGAACATAATGATTTTTAGGCTTCATTTATGTTGCAAAAATGGGCAGAAACAATTACTTATACCTCAGAATAATATCCTCAGTGATATGCTGTTTCTCATTGTCACAGTCTGCATATATTAATACAAATAAAGAAAAATAAGTTCAACTAACTAGTTAATATTTGCATTTCTTGTTATAAACAGTACCAGGTTGTTTGTTTTAATGGGTTACATTTACCTTCTTATTTAAAAGGAAAAGAGAATAAGATGTGTTTTTATTATTAGAAAGCACTCTTCATCCTCCATGCTATCCCAAAGTTATGAGACAGAAAAGCTTATGCTTTTCAAAGAGTGGGACTAAGCAAGAGAAGGGAGTAAGGGCAGGAAGTTAATTTTAGGAGTGAAGCAGTTATTAGATTCTCTGTTGGAACCAAACCATGGAGAAATATTACTTAAATTAATTAATTATTTGCCCACGTTATCAGCTCTGGCTTATTCTAGGAATGCCACTGTAAAGCAATCTTGATCTCTAGGTGTAAGGCCCATCAGCTCTGGGTTACAACTTAAAATGCAGAACCATCAAACATGCTCTCAATCGTTGCCAACATAGGTTAACGTATGAATTATACCCTAAACAGTAATGTAATAAAAATTAAGAATAGAAAAGAAAAATGACTAAATTAGGTTTTTTTACCTTTAATTCCCTCCCTCCAAATTACTATAAATAATTTTTTTAACTAATTAATTCATTAAGATAGATAGATAAGGGGAGAGTAGAGAAACAGAATAAAATAATACCTGACAGCCTCTCTTTACAATTTCCGTAATACACTTCTGTATCAGGAGTGGCACCATCAATCCTGTATTTTCTTTTTCTACAACTTTTCGAATATCAACACCAAACACTACTGGTTCTCGATTTATATCTAGTCCATGAAGAGAATTCTCCCACTGTTCCAAAAGAGTCACTTTCACATAAATAAGACCTCTAGGTTCAAGTTTGACAGCCAACTGATGTGTCTTTGTCACTCTGAATAAGGTGGGGAGAACAACACTCCCATGACAACACACTCGATTTTTTCTTGGAGTGGGTTCCCAACTGAATACTACTAATTTCAAATGCTGAGCATTTTCAATTTCTATGTTGAAAGTGTGATCCATGTCTAAAAATGTCGTCCGACATGTAAGTAAAGCAGTTCTTGCTTTGTTTACTGAATCTACCTGAATTGCACAAAAGACATCCTTTGAATCTATCCGAGGTGGTTTTAAATCCTCAGCACCATAGAAATGCACACTCATGAGCCCAGATATGTACTGTGAACACTTCGGCTGATCAGAAAAGCTGTAATGTCTAAAAGCATCAATGTCGATTTCATTCTTGCTGCAGCTACTTGGGATTGCTTCTTTTCCCTTTCCAAATTTGCTTTCAGATCCAAGTTTGCCAGATTTAGTTACAAGTTCAGGTGAATCTCCATCACTGAGATAACCACCTTTGCAGGAATACTTAGAACTCACAGAGGTTTTCTTCTGGTAGCTGTGCTGAGAAGATACACTGGTATCAAGATGGTACCGACTTATAACATTCCTCTTAGCAGCTGTGGTTGTGTTCCCAGAAGGCAGAATAACTGTATGATGAATTTCCTGGCAGCTACATTTAGACAAGGAAGGAGTATTATCTGGACTGTTTACATAATTCAAGTTTCCTTTAACACTCAGTTTCCGGCTAAGTTCTGGCAACCTTTTCATTTTCATGGAAAGTTTCCTCACGGTTCGTGGAGATTTTATTTTATCTGGGAAAGACCAATTAATTGAACTGCCTTTTTTCACAGGGCTAGGGTTTGGAGAAGATGGTTCTATAACTCCCCATTCAGGCTTATTTGTAGGAGCTAGGATCCCAGGACCTTTAAAAAAAGAAAAAAGGTATTATAAGGTTATATATTTTGGTTGTTACTTTATAAACCACCAAGTTAACCACCTCTCACATGAACAGAAATTGATCCCTTGTCTCATCTCAGTGTCAAGTTTAGGTAAATCTTCATTACCATGTTCAAGCAGAATAATAAGGATCTCCAAATGGCTTCCAGGGGAAAGAAGCATCTCCCTCTCCATCCGCTTTTCTATTCTGAAGGTTTGGAGGAGGGTAACATAGGTTCTTGTGAGATCTGTTCAACTGTAATATACTTCAGTGAGTATGCTACTTTATAACTATAGTGTATATGAGAGGAAACTAGGAAAGCTTCATATTTTAATATAGTAAAATATTTATTTTAACATCTTTCCTATTTAAATGTTTATTTAGAAATGCTACTCTAATATAAGAATGTTTCCTCTATATTTATAATCCTTTAAAAACTAAATTTTTACCAAGTGATTCCACTTCTGGGACTAGATCCCAAGAAACCCAAAACACTGATTCAAAAGAATATATGCACCCCTGTGTTCATTGCAGCCTTATTTACAATAGCCAAGATTTGAAAACAGCCCAAGTGCCCATCAGTAGATGAGTAGATAAAAAAGCTGTGGTACATTTACACAATGGAATACTACTCAGCTGTAAAAAAAAAAAAAAAAAAAAGAGGGAAATCTTACCTTTTGCGACAGCATAGATGGACCTTGAGAGTATTATGCTAAGTGAAACAAGCCAGTCAGAGAAAGACAAATACTATATGATTTTGCTCATGAGCAAAATAAACTAACAAACAGAATAGAAAGAGATTCATAGATACAGAAAACAGACTGACAGCTATAAGAGGGGAGAGGGGGTTGGGGGGCTGGCTGAAAAGGTGAAGGGATTAAGCAAAAAAAAGAAAAAAAAGCCTCATAAACACAGGCAACAGTATTGTGATTACTAGAGGGAAAGTGGGTTGGGGAGGTAGAAGAGGGAAAAGGGGGCATAAATGGTGACAAAAAGAGACTTGACTTTGGTTGATAAACACACAATGCAATATACAGATGATGTGTTATAGAACTGCACACCTGAAACCTGTATAATTTTATTAACCAATGCCATTCCAATAAACTCAATAAAAAAATTTTGAAAAAGTAAGTATATAAACATACATATGGTAATAAAGACAGAAAATGTATCAGGGAGCCATATAGTGAATACTCTTTTTTGTTTTAAGAAATTAATTTATAATAAAAATAATCTCCTCTTAAAATAATAAAATGAAATTTCTCACATAGTAATGCTAGTTAAAAAAGAAGTTAAAGTTAAGGACCAGACAAGTTAATAATTTTGACAACTAAGAGCTCCTCCTGTGCTAAAATTCTATTAGAACATATCAGCAAAGAATATATAGAATAAACTCTAGTCAATCAAGAATAACTGAATGCGCCCTGGATGGTGTAGCTCAGTGGACTGAGTGCGGGCTGGGAACCAAAGGGTCCCGGTTCGATTCCCAGTCAGGGCACATGCCTGGGTTGTCAGGCCAGGTCCCTGTGAGGGCATGTGAGAGGCAACCATACATTGCTGTTTCTCTCCCTGTCTCCTTCCCTTCCCCTCTCTCTAGAAATAAATAAAAAATAAATAAATAATTAATTAATTAAAAAAAAAAGAATAACTGAATGCCCCAGCCAGTGTGCCTCAGTTGGCTGGGCAGCATCCTGCAAAATGAAAGGTTGCTGGTTTGATTCCCAGTCTGGGTGCATGCTTGGATTGCAGGTTCAGTCTCCAGTTGGGGTGTGTATGGAAGGCAGCCAATCAATGTTTCTCTCTCACATAGATGTTTCTCTTCCTCTCTTTCTCCCTCCCTTTCCCCCATCTCTAAAGTCAAAAATAAAAATAAAACATAAAAAAAAGAACTGAATATTGAGTATCAAATCTAACTCAATAATTTTCAGAAGTGTGAAGCCATTTTCTTTCTTCATTATTTCTATACAATACCCTAGAATTTCAAAAACTAAATCAGGGCCTTTCTTTGAAATTTCAACATATTAAACAAACAACACAAAGATATAAACAAGTTTTCTTATAATTTTCAGTTTTCATAAAGAGTAAAACACTGAAATTTCTTTAAATTTTTTTCCACACAAAAATAGCTTTAATTTTTTCTGAATGTCAAAATTATTTTAAAAGTTTTATTGAAACCAGGTTTACAATAAAAGTTTTAAAAAGATATTCAATACATAAACGAACAAGTAAAATAAATAACAGCCTAAACTGCACTACCAAGTGATTAACCAGTGTAACTATTGTGGTGAAAATAATATTAAAAGTAGTTTAATATGACATTATGAATGTGTAATTATTGTTAAAATAATAACACCAGCCAATGTTTATTGAGCTAGACAAAATATGAAAAATTAATTCAACAGTATACATAGACCCTCCTTCAATTCTCATAATAACACTCTGAGTTAAAATACCACCAGCACTGCACTCCCCAGATAAGAAACCTCGTGCACAGAAATGTCTGATTTGTCTAAGATAACACAGCCGTTATGTGGCAGAGCCAGAATTCAGATCTAGCCATTGGGCCTGTGCTCCTCGATTCTACACTGTCGGCTTCCTCATCCTTCTAAACACTTTTCTGTCCACATATACAAGGTGGGGCGAAAGCAAGTTTACAGTTGTGAGCTTGCAAAATACAGAATTTATCTTGTATTATTATTTATTAATTACTGTGTTATTTTCCATATAAACAACTACTTTTGCCCAACCCTATATATTTGCCCTACCCTATATAGAATAAAACTACTTTTGTCCTAACACCCTATATATTTCAAATTGATTTTTAAAGACTTTTCTCAACTATTAAGAAGATCAAGTACTCTATTTAACCTTAAATTTTCAATGCCCCAGTTTTAAAAAAATGTATAGAACAATCAGTTTTATTTTTAAATTTGAACCTGGTTTTGGTAAGTTTTCAAATTAATAAAGCAAAATGAAAATATCTTCTAAAACATATTACATAAACTTTAACTGTTCCACTACTGAAACAATTATCCCAATTATTTAAAATGTAAGTTAACTTTTCATACTTTATCTTAGTATTCCTTATAAAAATCCCTAATAACCCTAATTTCAGAGGCCACTCTATATAATATTAGAAATGGGGAAATAAGTATTTTTTATTCATTTTAAAAATCAATAGCCTGACTGGTGTAGCTCAACGGACTGGGCACCACCCTGCAAACGAAAAGGTCGCCAGTTTAATTCCTGGTCAGGGCACATGCCTGGGTTGCAGGCCAGTCTGGTTGGGGATGCATGAGAGGCAGCCAATCAGTGTTTCTCAGACGCATCAATGTTTCTCTCCCTCTCTTTCTCCCTCCCTTCCCCTCTCTTTGGAAATAAATAAATAATCTGTTAAGGAGTCAATAGATTAAATGACGTTTCTTTAAAGTATTAACATAACATTCTCCCTCCACCCTTCTTTATTTCTCCCAATGACAAAGAAGTGGTTTCTTTATAGAGAAAGTACTATTTTAAGTATGCTGCTAGGCTTTTCTGGTAAGCAACTAATAAGAAATGAAGTGTTTGATAAACCAGACAAAGCATTCCCTTGTACTGTAAATCATAGTACAATTCTACTGGTTTACTGGTCTAAAACGTTTTATAGTAATTGGAGTCCTGCTTTAGTCTACAATCTATCTATTTTGTCACAGCATAAAAAAGCTACCCAGTATATTAAATTGCTCTAGGTTTTATTAAATTGTAAAGGAGTTAATCTAACATTCTTAGGGTTTTTTTTACTGTATAGATATTTAATTGTGTATTAACTATTTCCTACTGAAGTCCTTAACTAAAATAAAATGCTGTAGATGTTAGCAATTTCTACTTCAGACAACATTGAATTTATTAAAACAAAGATGTTTTTTTAATAAAATCTAAGAGTGGAAATATTACCAAATTCAACAATCACTTAAAACTAAACCAAAATTATTCTAATCAAATCACAGACTAGCAATAAGGAGAAAGTACAAAATGAAAATATTTAAATATAAATTTATGAACCAGGCTAGAATCAAGTGAAACTGGCATACTCCCTCAGTAACTGGAACACACAGAAACTCAGTGTTTACTGAATAAATAAAATCAACCAACCAATTGTTACTTGCCTATAAATTGATAAACTTTTTAGGAAATACAATACGGTAGTTACCAGCTATAAAGAACTAGTAATGAGTCCTGGCTGGGTAGCTCCTTTGACTGGAGCATCATCCATACACCAAAAGATTGTGGGTCCCATCCCCAGTCAGGGCACATACCTAGGTTTCAAGTTCCACCCCCAGTCTGGGTTGTTACCAGAGGCAGCAAATCCATGTTTCTCTCTCACATTGATATCTGTCTGTCTGTCTCTTTCTTTCCCCCTTCCTTTCTCTCTCCCTCCTCCTCTCTCTCCCCCCTTACTCTCTAAAAGCAAAAAACATTTCCTCAGGTGAGGATTAAAAAAAAAACAGTAGTGATACTAGTAATCAATCTAATGAAGTAAAAAAGATCGTGACAAAAATCACAGCAACAGTGATGAAAACAATCTATTAACATCCATCAGGGAACCAATCACACACATCAGGGCACGTCAACCCAATGAAACATTATACTGATTGGGAAACAATAATGGTAGTAACGACATTGAACATGTACTATACAAGATGAAGATATAACACAAAAATAACAAAAATCAAAAACAGCCCACTGTGATTGCAACTATGTAAAAGATACATACATCTAGAAGTTAGTAAGTAAAAAAACAGGTCATAATTGGGGTAGAATAATTTTAAAATTGTCATTCATGTTCAAATTCTTCAGCCTTCCTATTCCTTGATCAAAATTTGTTTAACATTTTTATTATTTTCTTAAATTTTTATTTATTGATTTTATTTTAGAATGAGAGGAAGGGAGAAGGGAAAAAGAGAGAGAAACACTGATTGTTGTTCCACTTATTTATGCATTCACTGGTTGATTCTTGTTTGTGCCCTGTCCAGGGATCGAACCCACTCTAACCTACTGAGCTACTCAGCCACGGTTCAAAATCTATTTTGAAATTCAACCATTCTCTTTGCCTATTTCTCAAAAGATTTCTGGCAATATTGCTAAAGAAAACAGGTCACTTTATATAACCTTTCTGATTATAACAAAAAAACATGGCATATAAATAAACTAAATATTTCCTTTGGTCCATTTAGAAATGTGTTTATTATATTTTAATATGTTAAAGTAGAGATTTTCAACCTTTTTCATTCCATGGCATGCATAAACTATTACTAAAATTCTGCAGCACACCAAAAAAATATATTTTTCGTCAATCTGACAAAAAAATAGGTATAATTTTGATTCATTCACACCCGACAGCTATTGTTGTGTTGGCTGTTATCATTCTTTACTTTGGCAATTTAAGGTAAAAGAGGTCGGTGCCCCTGATTAAATAGTCAGGTATTGCATGTTTTAAAAATTCGTATGACACACCAGTTGAAAATCACTGTTAAAGGGAAGACAGACACTAAGGAACTGAGGAAAAATATAAATGACAGTGCCACCATATTTTTTTTCATGTCTGTTAGTCTTTCCAGGTTCAAGATTTGTCACGGACAGAAAAAATTAAAGTTTAAAGATAGTAACTTAAAGTGTGTAACACTTCACAGACACTGGCTTTCTAACTTTGCTCTTATCTTTATGCTCTCTTGCCTTTTCTGCTCCATTCCATACCCATCACTATTTGCCACACACCTGTAAGCTTTCCCCCTCAGTCTACCTTTATCACAACCTGAATTCCAAACTATTAGTTTATATAGTATCTATTCTTCTTTCCATCCAATTACAAAAGAAACACAAACTTACTATGGAAAATCAGTGTACAATTAGAAATGCAAACACAAAAATTTTTAATTACCTTCAACCCCCACACAGAGGGAGGGGGGACCTTTAACATTTCCAGTATAACTTTTCAACATTTCTTGCAAAATTGGCATCAGACAGTACATAGTTTTGTAACTTGATTTTTCTCTTAACAATATAACATTTACTCCACCTCCTCATATCCCTAAGAAAAGGACTCAAATGCAAGTAGTTTATTTGTAAAGTACTGAAACATCAGCAAGGAAGTGAGAAAATTCATGGGAAAATTCAAGATGAATTATGGAGCCTGCTACTATGGACAACTGGAGTTTAACCTCATGAGAAAACTCTGGGAAACATGGAGAATTATCCCACCCAAGCAGCAGGGAGCTGGGGTGGTCCTGCTCCAGCTGCTGTCATCACCGCTTGGGGGGGCTGCCCTGCAGAGACTCCCCAACACTTTGAGAAGAGATGCAGACACTGCCGGTTGGAAGTAGGCTGCCCCCATTTAAATAAGTAATAAAACCCAAGGGATATGGGCAAGGTGCTGACCGCATCACTACACCTCACATCTTTAAATATTCTGTACCATTTGAAATTTTATAAATTAAGATGATGACGTAAAACAGAACTGCTTACTCACCAATATTTGATATTTGCAACTAAGTATGCCTTATGCTCTGTTTCGTCCTGGGTGGTCTGTCTGTAACTAAATTTGAAAAGCTGCACATGAGAAAATCAAAGGCAGCACTGGCTGGTACGACTCAGTGGACTGGGTGCCGGACTACAAACCCAAGCGTTGCCAATTCTAATCCTGGTCAGGGCACAGGCCTGCGTGCTATCAATCGAAGCTTCTCTCTTCCTCTTTCTCCCTCCCTTCCCCTCTCTCTAGAAATAAATAAGTACAATCTTTTTAAAAAATCAAAAGCAATAAAGGAAGAATAAAACCATTAGGTTAAGCTATGTGAAATACTATTTTCTTGCAAATCAAAAAAAGTTAAATATCAGAAATTTCATACAGTTCAATCCAATATGTACCAAAATTCAATTATTTCCTTTAAACAAAAGAGTAAGTATCCTTCTAGCCCTGTCTGGAGAGGCTCAGTGGATTGAGTGCCAGCCTGCAGACCAAAGGGTCACCGGTTCTATTCCCAGTTAGGGCACATGCCTGGGTTGCAGGGCCAGATGCCCAGTTGGGGGCACACAAGAGGTAACCACACACTGATGCTTCTCTCCTACTTCTCCCTCCCTTCCCTTCTCTCTAAAAATAAATAAATAAAATCTTTAAAAAAAAAAAAGAATATCTTTCTCTTCTACTTCCCATCATGCTATTCTTGCAACTAAAAGAAAGATAATTACTATCTCAAAAGATCAACACACTAACAAACTCAAGCATGTGGTAAAAATAATCAATCGCCATGTATATAAAAAGTTCATAAATGATTTTGATTTTCATGAAAATAGATTCAATTTGTAAGGAAAAGTACATAGCTACAACAGACATCTATATTTAGTTTTAGCTACCACCAAAGAATTCAAAAATGGGAGAAGAAATGGCAGATATATAATCATCTTTACCTGCAAAAGGAGATTTCAACATGGGAGTGTCATCCACCATTACACCATCTTGCATCTTGTGTCCTAGCCTTTGCTTGTACTGCTGCACAAAGTCCGTGGAATGGATGGAATCTACAGAGTTCATTTCATTTGACTGTGTGCTCTGAACACTGTCTGTGTGTTCAGAAGAGCAAAACAAGTCTTCAGGACACTGCTCTGCTTTCAGGTCACTACTGGATAATACTCTCAGACTGACAGCAGGAAACTTCAGAACAGCAGAGTTTGCCTCACCAAAACTCAAAGCATTTGATACACCAGAGTCATCATCCTCAGGAATGGGGTTATACCATATTTCCCCTTCATCATCTGCATCATTTTCCTCATTGAAGTGTAAAGAACAGTTTCTAGATAACGAAGAATCTGTAGCATTACACACCACGTACGTACAATATTCTTCAGATGATTTAAGGAAAGGTTGTGATAGCTGATGTTTAGGTAGAGAAGCAGGTGAGGTGGATAAATGGCTTACATCTTGGCATTTCTTAGTTTCTTCTTCCAAGTTAAACGGTCTCAGAGTACTCTGATACAGCCAATTACGCTTCTTTGACACAGTGATGCTGTTAAGTGGCTTATGACCCCTCAATCCAATATTACCCTTCAAATCATCAAGTTCTTTTCTCTTCATTGTAGACCCATAAACATTTTCAAATAAATCTGTTTTAAAGACAAAAAGAAAGTAGAATATAATTCCTGGTATACAAAGAACAAGATGGCCCTTGAGACCAGTTATTCAAATACTATTTCTAAAAAGATAGAAAAGTAATACTCACATTCAGAAATTAAAACTGAACAAGAAAAATGTTGGAATTTCTGCCTAAAAATTATTTCTACTATTTAGAAAGACTGATGAGAATGTAAGTGTCATAAGAATTCTAAGAAAGAGGATAAACACACTGTGAGACTGCCATTATAAACATGCCAGGGCTAACAAAGCCTTACCCTAAGAAAAAAACTCTATAAAAAAGCTTATACAGAATGCTGTGCATACAGTACACTTTTAATATCTGAATAATTTTCAACTAACTACAAGGACCAAAAGTCTTTAGAAAACACAAATAATATTCCTACCTTTACGAAGATTAACTTTGAATAAATCTTTCAAAATAAGTGAACCTTGCTCATTATTAAGATGCCTGATTATTAAAATTTCAACATTTTGTTTCCTAACCATATAATGCAGTAGCATCTTATGCAGGGTTTAAGTTCTAAATATCTAAGGCAAAAACAAAAATCCCTTAAGAAGGCCCCATATTAGAACCCAAAATACTGTCACACAGTAAGCACAACACAGCCATTATTATTGGCCAGACACAAAATTAAGAAAATCCTTTAAAAATGTAAATTTTTAAATTATAAACATTACCCAACCAGATTAAAAATTAACAAATAAAATATTTTTAAACCTTAAACAAATTGGATTTCATGTTCAATTAGTTCCAGAGGTACAAAAAGACTAGCAATCAGCAGGGAAGAAAACTCCCATGAGCGCCTACTATGCTAGACATTTTTCTCAACACATTTATTGAGAGCCTGTTTGCGTCAGGTACAAGAGATAAAGCAGTAAGAAAGCCCTTACCCTCATTTAACCCTCACAATAATCCTATGAGACACATATAATTATTTTCATAAGCCTCAAAAAATATGAGAAATACAGTTGAGATGCTGAATGCAAATGTAAGCCTGTCTAACCCTAAAATCCAAGCTCTTACTAGTCTTTCCAACACCATGCTACCCACTAGAAGTACAGAAGTAGGCAACCCTCTCTGAACATGGTGATATATCAACCCAGCTACCTTATGGGGCGTTGGCTGCTTGCTGGTAAGGATTAAGGAAAATAATATTAGAAAACTATATAATTGTAAAAAAAAATACAATAAAAATTTTTTAAAAACTATATAGTACTACTCAGAACTAAGTCAAGTAGCTTGCCCAAGATCACCTAGTTGGAAACCGGAAGAGGCAGCACTCAAACTCTTTTCACTCCGAAGTCGGTAGTAGTACACCTGGGATACTTCCACCACCTTCCAGGATTTAATATGCAAACATGTAACAGATGTTCAATATCTTGAATTGATCCAGTTTAATTTAATTAACAAAACTCTGAGGATTCAAGGGTATTTCTTTGGTTCTGTCTCCCTTACACTTAAAATTCAGAACTGAAAACCAGCACATACACAATCATTGGAAAAATCACTGGAGCGTCTGGGTTTTTAGTGACTACGTCCTTTTGCTGAATGCCCTGAAATCTAGATCTAGTTCACACTTATGGTAAACCCAAATCCCATATTACTTAATAGCATTTCAGACCTTCACAGGATATTATATGTAGTTTTAACACATATTATAAATTTGAAGCACGAAGTGTAAAATTACACTACGCACAACTGCTATGAACCACATCTTACTTTCCTTTCAATGTCTCTAAAAACATGCAAAAAATTTAAATAGTTTGACATATTTGGAGTTTTTTGACATGCACTATCAACATACTACTACTTGTACTACTACAAAGAACTACAATGAGAAATATAAAGCTACTACTATCCCATATTTAAGCAAACTTAATACTTCTATTCATATAAGCATTTAATGAATGTGTAATAAATAGTAAAAGGAATAATTACACCTTTTGTAGTCTCATGAGACACATTATTTTTCATGAGGCTACATACTTCAAAAACTTGAAACCAAGGTTGCATTGCTGTTGCTGAATATTTCAAAATGTGTGATGGTGGAGCTTAAATTTAGATAAATAAGTACATGACTATAATTTCTGATAAAGGCCAAATTTATTCAGTTACTAAAACTGAATATAAGCAAGGGAATGGGTGAGGAGGTGAGGGGATTAAGAAGTACAAATGGGTAGTTACAGAATAGCCATGGGGATGTAAAGTACAGTATAGGAAATGCAGTAGCCAAAGAACTCATACACATGACCCATGGACATGAACAATGGCATGGGGATGGCCTGAGGGAGTGCAGGGTGCTGGGTGGAGGGGGGGAAAGGGGGGAAATTGAGAAAACTGTCATAGCATAATCAATAAAATATAATTTTTTTAAAGTTATATAAGCTATATATTCAGGACAATAAATTTTACTTGAGCAATTATTTATAAATAATTTAAATAATTTCATTTGTACCACAGTTAGTTAAATGGATGTGTATAAGTGTATACTATATATAGAAATGGAAGGCTATTTGCAATCTTCCCTTCATTCCCTTTTGATACTAAAATTAATGTTAAATCTTATTTACATAAACTTAAAACTTACCTTTAGCTTCAGATTTTATATATATATAAAGTAAAAGTTAAAAAGTATAAAGCACAAGTAAAATATATAAAAATAAGTGTGCAAAGTTTTAAGACAAAAAAGTTTTCTCTTGCAACATGTTATAATTATCAGGTTCTAATTAAAATCATTTGTACTTTAAATACCTATAAGAAAATCCAGAAGTGGTAATTAAAATTTTTTACTCAGAAAAATATTTATATAGTGGTGAACTACTCGAGCCAATTTTGTGTTCTCAACTTCTATTTCATAATAAATCTACATGACTCACTATTACTGAACATTTAACTAGTGCCCAAGATCATCAGCAAACACTTTGAGAAATAATGTATTTCAACCTTCATTGAAAATGTACAATGTCTACAGATATCTTTTCATCATTTTAATATTTCTACTACAGAAACAAACTGTTGCTTTTGCTTACTTCTCTTTTAAAAATCTAAGTATAAGTATTCTCATGAACACTGTATTCACGTTCAAATAAATACAAGCAGCCCTGCTTATAGAGTCAGGCTGGGCAGCCCAAAAGAAATGACTAGAATAAGCTTAAGCTTTAGCCTTAGGTGTATATACAACTACATATATGGTCTTTTCCAGATAAATCTAAATAGAGAGAGAAGTACACGGAAAAGGAAAGAAGTGCTTTTTCTATCTTTTCCTCCATTGTGATTAGCAATAAAAACCCTTAAGAAAAAAGCTGTGTGTCCGCTTTTGTGACAGGAAAGTAGAGACGAAAAGATTGAGACTATTTTCAGTTCCACAAAAGTAATGAGGAGGAGCAAGAAAAAAGCAGCACAAAAGAAAAGATGAACAGAATAAGTAAGTGCTCCTAAAGGCGTATACTCCAGTTCAATTCCCAACGCTCCGCAAGGCAGTACAGTATTCCTCAACCGCGGATTATTTCAGTCTCCATCACGAATTCCAATGATCTGCAGCGAGGCAGTATTCTCACAAAGCCCGCTTGCCTTTCTCTTGGTAACAGCTAAGCACCAGGCAAGGTACCAAATGGATTATCTTTTTTAATCCTCACAGCAACCTGAGGACTGAGGCTATGCAGTGTTGAGCAACTTGTCCAAGTTCACAAGCCTAGTAAGTGGTGGATCTAATAAGAAACCCAGAACCTCTATTCTGTTTACTAACATACTATATGGCTTGTAGACTGCAAATTCTCATTTTTATTGGTATAAGACCAGACCGATATGGAGAGAGTTGCTTAAACTTGTTATATACAAGTAGTAAGTACAAATTCATACATATAAAATTAAAGCAGAAAGAGCTCAAGCGCTTTTCTCTAATAGGGGTCAGTATTAATTATCAGAATAAAGCATAATGGTTTTTCAAAAGTTTAACCAATGTATTAAGAGAGGTGATTGGAGGGATTGAGAATTCTAGAACCTTTCTACTTAAAATGAGTACCAAACAGTAGGATCCTTACTTGGAGTCAAAATGCAGACTCTCAGGTCTGCATATTAAATTCACATTTTCACAAGATTTTCAGAGAATTCACATGCACATTAAACTTGAAAAGCACTACTCTGTAACTGTGAAACACACACACACACACACACACACACACTGAGTGGCAAAGGTCTAGAAAATATCCTTAGTGATTCTCAAAATATAAACACTACTTAGAAATGTGGGATTTCCAGCCCTGGCCAGGTGGCTCAGTTGGTGGCAGCATCTTAGCCTGCACCAAGAGGCTGTGGGTTTGATTCCCCATCAGTGCACATGCCTGGGTTGCACTTTGATCCCCAGTTGGGATGCATGTGGGAGCAGCCAATCAATGTTTTTCTCACATTGATGTTTCTCTTTCCCTTCCTATGTCTCTAGAATCAGTGACCATACCCTTGGGTGAGGTGAGAATGGAGGGAGGAAGGGAGTTTTCCTACCACCAGCAACTCCAATATTCCATGGTACCCTTCCCCCCTAAAACACACACACACACACACACACACACACACACACACACCCCCCACACACACACCCCCCCCAAAAACAAAAACTGGACTTGTTTCTAGGGCCACAATGGCAGAACTTCTCAGAAAGGGATTTAAAACTATTGATATAACACAGTTGTAAACTATATGCCTATAGCTACTATCTCAAAGGGCAGATGCATAAAAGAACTTCTTAGAAAAATGCCTAAGAACTGTATCCCACAAATATAAGAAATTAGGTGAGAAAAGAGAGGAAATAGAGAAGAATCTGCATTAAAAGTATCAACTGCACTTCTAGATATAATGCACAAGATCATACCTACTAATTAATACTAATTTAAAAGAACTCTTCTAAAGATTATAGACAAAATATTAACAAGTTAC
This sequence comes from Micronycteris hirsuta, assembly GCA_004026765.1. Taxonomy (NCBI): domain Eukaryota; kingdom Metazoa; phylum Chordata; class Mammalia; order Chiroptera; family Phyllostomidae; genus Micronycteris; species Micronycteris hirsuta. The sequence continues at coordinate 15,209 of PVJI01000690.1, forward strand.
ATGTCCTAAATTTTTTTCTTTCACAGATCATGGAGCAAGAAAAATAGAGTCAAAGTAGGCTAATTATTTTTGAAAGTGGTAAAAGGACAACATGGCTCAAACTGGAGCTTTTGAATTTATTTCTGAGTACTATATGCTAATTAAAACTTATAATGAAGTATGGTTGGCAAATAGGTTAAAATTCCTTCATAATCTTAAGGCTTGCAGGAACTTGACAATATTTACTATGTGTAATGGCTTTAGATTTCTTAAATAATCATCTCAATTAGGAACAAATTGGCCAATCTGTGAATCCTACATCCCCAACTGCAACAAATCATTGGCATTACAATACTACCATAAGTTTTAGTGGTTCTTAGTAAGAAACAAAAATCAAAATAGATTATCATTTTGGCTACCATATGTCATATGGGTCAAAAATTTCCAAAATACCTACATAGATTAGGTATCTCTATCCCATTATATTCTGTGTTATATATTCTAAGTATAACTGTTTTAAAAGAAAACATACTCATAAAAATACTGTATAGAAAAATGGATATAAACCTTTTAGCCTATTTAACATCTTTATACCACCAAGAATGTACTGATTCATCTGGACTGTCCAATTAATTTTTCAGAAAACGTATTTACTAGTAGAATCCAAGTAACATCAATTTGAACTAAGCAAACATTTAAAGGTAAAGGTTTAAAATGGATATAGCAGTTGATTAAAAAATGTCTTAAAACCTATTCTAGAATTCCCCTATCTTCTTTGCAACTTTGAGGAAGTTGCTGACCCTTGTAAACCTTGTTGAAATTCCATCCATCGCCTCAATCGAAATAATTTAATAGAATTAATTGCATCAAACTTCAAAAGAACTTTGGAGTCTCTTTGACCTTTATACAAATAGGGATTTTTAGAGTCATAAAGACTTGAGTTTGAATCCAGTAGTGACTTTGGGCAAACTATTCAACCTCTCCGTTTCTTTGGTTGCTGTTCACAGTGACAGTTAACAACCAAAGAAACCATGGGGGGGGGGGGAGTTGCAGATAAAGATTATGTGGGAACCACGTAAAGTATCCAGGATGTTTTAATAACTAACCTCCATGAAAAATAGTTATTAAAAAAATAAACTCTCCAAATCTATACTAGATATGTAAACACTGCACAAATTATTTTTATCTTTTGTAAAAAGACGAACTGACAATATGAAAGGAAGTAACATCTGTGAAAGTTCTTTAAACCAGAGATTGAGCTTTTGCTTAGAATTCTTGCAAAATATCTAAAATACCATGACATAGTAACTCTAATATTTCATTCTAATTTTAGTTTCATTTAATTCATTTCTCAATTAAAAAATTAATGAATTTATTAGTAAATATTACATTTATTATTGCTTTTAAAATCCTTGAATGTTTACACTACAACTAAGGGCATTAAAAGCCATAAGATGGTAAAAGTTTAACCTTTGCAACAAGTAAAAAAATATATGAAGTTCTATACAGATTTTTGTTGTGGCTCAAATTTAACTGTGCTACAAAGGGTTAATTGAACTCAAATCAGGGGAGGTACAGCTACAATGGCAATAAAATGTAATGAATGATTATAAATACTTTACTCCTGAAATGCATATTTTAATTTGAACTTAACATAAAGTACACCTCTCTTCACAAAACAGCAACAAAAAATCACATGCTGCTACCCTGTTATTCCAAGGAAATGGAATACATTTGAGGGAGATTTCTGTCAGGTGTGAATTACAGATTTATAGATTCAAAGAAACTTTTCATGTTTCTATACACTTTAAATCAATCATTTGATTTGTTCTCATTGTGAGATTAGAAGTCTTGGGAACTTCGTTTCTCCTCAGTTTTGTTTATTGGTTAAACAGAGTTAATGTGTATAAACCCAGTACCGTAGAATTCGTCATTCTTACCACAGCAACTGCCAAGAGCTGTGAATATATTTCATATTTCAGCATTTAATGTTTTAAAAATTACTGATATGTAAGTCATTTTCACTAAAACTCCTCATATTTAAGAGTGAAATTCAAAAGGTTGTGTTGTTTTTGGCTCAGTCTGAAGGTTTTATAGTTCTTTCAGAAGAGAAGTTTTGCTATTTACAACATAAAAGATTTCTAGAACTGATAACCTAAACCTACAGTGGAAATGAAAAATCACACACATACAAAATAGGTAGCAGAATCCTATTATGAGGACAAGTATACCTAAGTTTACAAATGACTTTATGTGTAGTTTCTTAAGTATGTAGGGGCATTTTTCTTTTGATTGAAGTATTAGTGCCACTGTTTTTCCACAATAAAAAGAATTATTTAACTTTGTTGGGGGAGAGAAGTACGTGAAATCCTACCTGATCAAAAATACATTTTACTGTGGTAATTTTTTCCTGGTTTGCTTGGGTTTGGGTTTTTGGTGTATTGTCCGTCTGTGTGCACACGCGCCTGGGAGGGGGCAGGTATGAGTAAAATGACAGTTTATGAAGTCTGTAAAGTCTACCTTGGATCAAATTCAAATGTACAAACTCCACAAGTCTACGGATTTGCCTAGAGCTACAAAGAATAAAAATCAAGGCAGCACCGCCCAACTCCAAACCTACTAAAAGCGTGTGGTGAACTTAACCTTTACTCACTGTTGTACTTAAGCAGGCACACTGACTGGTTCATAGAGAAGAAACAACAACAACAAAAAACCAAGTTCCTCATGCCACTGTCTTAAAAAAAAAAAAAAAAAGGCAAAACGAGTGGATACATTCTACTAAGTAACCTCGGAATCGCATTAAGCTGCCACTTACATGACACTGACTTTGTTTGGCACGGGCACGGACCAGTCTGCAAAACCCCTCTAAACTCAGAAGCCCGGTTAGTAAACATTAAGGCTCGAAGTGTTAGCATTTTTATTGCAAACTATTCTACCTGTCAGCGTAATTCTTTCGTCTGGAGGCACCGAGAGGACTTGGCTTTCACGCACGTTCAAAGCGGCCAGATTCGGAGAGGTGCCCTGCGCTCCCGCGGCTTTCGGGGGTGTCCCGCCGGCGCGACCCTTCACTCCCAGGGACAGCAGGCGTCCTTTGTACATCCACTTCTGCAGCTTCTTGACCGTCACCGCGGGCGGCCTGAGGAAGGGGAGCCCCTCCTGGCCGTCTCCTTTGCTGCGTATCACGGGGGACCCCGCGGGATCCCTGAAAGTGCTTTCCGGGGCACGGTCGGGGTCCTTGGAGCGTGGACTCAGGAGGCCGGAGGGCTCGGCGACCGGGGCGCTGCCTCCGCTCCAGCCGTCCATCCCGCCTCCACGTGGCGGGGGCCCGACCCGGTCCTCCCGCGTGCCGCACCTGATCCAGCTGTCGCTCGGCCACCGCTGGAAGGGAGTGGACTCGGCGCCCACCCGGAGGCTCTCGAGGCTCCTGCTGCAGGACAGACGCATCCGAGGAGTCCGCGGGCGGCCTCCCCACGACTCCCTCGGAGGCGACCAGGACGGGGACACCTGCTGCCAAGGGCGACCCCCGCCTCCCCGCTCCCAGTCTCCGGGGCAGGCTCGGCCGTCCGCAGCGCCGCAGCCGGAAGGCGGCTGGCCCAGAGCCCGGGCTCCCGCTGGGCAGCCGCGATCCGCCCAGCCCCGCCGCGCGCCCGAGTCAGGGGGCAGGTCGTGCATAGCCTGGATCAGCAGATAATAGGCCTCTCGCAACTGGGTCTGCAGCCTGCCCGTCTCCAGGCGGCCGCCCTCCGCCCCCGGGGAGGAGCCCGCCGCCCGGGGAGGCGGGGGCCACCGCTCCGCCTCCGCCCCCTCAGGCTCCGGCGCGGACGGGCAGCCGCCGGGCAGGTTCTCGTAGTAGTCGCCGGCGTCCTCTCCGCTGCCCTCGGAGCCCGGCGAGGCGTGCAGAGGGGCGCGAGGGAGCCTGCGGCTCCGCGGGGCGGCCTCCTTCCCGCCGCGCGGCCCCGGCCCGAGCGCCCCCAGCGCCCCCGACTGCGGTCCAGGGACCCGCGTCTTCGGACCCCACGCCCGCAGCGACGGCGGGGGCGGCTCCGGGCTCCGCCGCGCTCCGCCGGCGTGCTCGCGTGGGGGGCCGGTCGCAGCGCCCCCGGCGTCTCCCTGGGCAGCGGAGGAGGCGGCCACCGTAGCTGCAGCGGCCGCCCGGAGTCCGAGTCCCCCGGCGGCGCGGGGACCCCGCCTTCCCCGGAGCCTGGACAGCGTCCTCCTTAGAGGGTCCGCCATCCCGTCGGCCTCGGGGGCCTCGGGAGCCAGGCTCGCCGCCGCCGCCGGGAGAGGTGGGAGCCCCGCTCTGGGAGAAAGCGGCGTTCGCGGAGGCGGCCGCGGCTCCCCATGACCAGCGCGGGCCCTCGCGGGCTCCTCACATACTTGGCATAACTCTGCCGCTGGGAGGGGTGGGGCGGGCGGCGGCGCCGCAGCGCGCAGGCGCGGGTCCGGGCCGCGACGGGGCGTGCGGGCCGCGGGCCGCGGGCCGGGGTGGTGCTGGGGCGCCGCGCCAGGAGGAGGCCGGCCGGGGGTTGGGTGAGGGTGAGCTAAAGTACACCGAGGGGGGGCAGGGCGAGCGCACGGCGCGTGGGAGTGTGGTGGGGAGGCAGGGAAAACGAGGGGAGTCTGTCTGGGCTGGAGGCTGCAAAGTTTTGGTTAGGAAGACAGAAAGGGAAAGTGCCTTCCTGGCCGCCACCCATCATCCTCACCACCCTGCCCATTGCCACCATTGCACAAGCAAGCCCTAGCTCGAGAGAAAACAGAGATTGCTGTGACTGACAAAGGGTGAAGACAGGTGTAACTCATTGCCCTGTGTTCTAGAAACGTTCCAAATCATTTCATTTGCACAGAGAGCTAGCTACCCAAAGGACATTTGCAGCCATTCCTTTTAAATTAGGATGAATCCTTTTATGTTAAAAATAAGAAAATCACCTTCGGTATCTCTCTTTAAAGCCTTTTTTTTGTTCCCCAGTCAGTTCATGCTAAAATAAAATTAACTCTGACATCCACAACTTGTAAAATGGAGCCACAAATGTAGTGTTCCCTCCATCACCCAGATAACACTTCATTTTCATTACAGCTGGGTTGAGGAACAATTGGATTGAAATTGAGAAACAGTGTCATTTGAAGTACTAACTCTCTCAAAAACATGTTCTATGTAACAGTTGAAAACAAACATGTTCCGTTGGAATCAGTGTGTTGCATCATCCCTGATTTCAGCAACATTTCTCTGTGTTTACATATTAGAAAGGGCCTTTGTCTGCATAGCTCACGAACGCACTTTTAGCACAGTACTTGCACATAGTACTCAAGAAATATTTGTTGAATAAGAGCTTAGATAACTGAATGAGGGAATTTATCTCTAACTTACATTTCCATCTATACTTTCACTATGTAAGATTTCCCCCCGCCCACCAGTCGAAGTCTCCAGTCTCTAAATGTACTTTGACCTATACTAATTGTTAGTACTGGGTCTCTGCCTCCGAATATTTGTACCTGCATCTCTATTTCCAGAAATCTTACCCATCCTTTAAGATTCCAGTTAGCCCTGACTGGTATGGTGCAGTGGACAGAGTGCCTGCCTGGGAACCAAGGGGTCACCGATTTGATTCCCAGTCAGGGCATGTCCCTGGGAGGGGTGTCAGAGGCAACCAAGTTTCTTTCTCTTTCTCCCTCCTTTCCCCTTTCTCTAAAAATAAATAAATAAAATCTTAAAAAAGATTCCACCCAACTGCCTTATTTATAAAGTCATCTCTGATCTCCCAAATGGACATAATCTCCCATTCTTCCAAACTCCAACAGTACTTTATTCATACCCACACATAGTATACTTACTGCTTTTTTTGTATTATTCAAAACACTCTCTCCTGTAGAACAAAATTCATAAACTCCTGAAGGGCAGAGACTAAAATAGACTTTTGTATTGTTCACACGGTATAAATGTAGTATCTTTTTTTCACATTTTTTTATTGTTCAAGTACAGTTGTCCCCATTTCCCCTCCCTCTCCCTCCCCAACCCCAGCCGTCCCCACCTCCCACCCCTGATCCCACCTCCCTTTCGTTTTGCCCATGTGTCCTTTATATATGTTCCTGAAAACCGTTCCCCCTTTTAAATGTAATATGTTATATACTGGACATGATAAGTAAATATTTTAAAATTAATGTCAACTTTAATTTGAAGGAAATAAATGGCTTTAATTTCCAGTCTGTTGAGTAAGTCTCCTCTAGACCATACTGCAGCAGCGTTGTTTTAAAATTCTTTCTGTGATGGAGAGGAACGCAGTTTGTTAAAATTATCTTAATTCTGATCTAGGAAAATACCATGAAATGTTACATTGTAATTTGCATATATGACTATTTTTAGGTCCACAGTATCTTTTATTCCATGGAACCAAGGCTCTTTGATGAATAGTGAAGGCATAAAATTGTGTCCCAGTGAAATATTCCCACAGGAAAGGGCTGATAGTAAAGCTGCCAAAAATGGTGTCTATAAACACAATTTGATCTCTATCTCAGAAATTATTTCCATTCCAACTCCTGGTTATTCTTTGTGGTTAACATAGTTGTTAAGACTAGCACAAGTTTTATTTTTATATATCTATATAATATATGAGTAGAAAAATATTCTTAATTCAACTTGTCAACTTCCTGAATTGGGAGTTCAAGAACACAGCCAATAAAAAATACGCATTGTTCTAGGCATTACTCAAAACTGGTCTGATGCGGCACAGCACAAATGAATTTAATGACACTAAAGCTGAGAATGTTCTGTCACATAAATTCACAAGTTTCAACAAGTATTTTGGTCACAGCAGAAGTTAAGGCAGCACAGCAATGAGAAACTACTTAACCTTAAAAATGCAAATCCCACTTTATGTGCATTACTCTTCCTTTTTGTTAGCTCAATTTTCATGTATGTCTAATCAATGGATCCCTGTGAAGATCGAAGCGGGTGGGAGGACACATTTTCCAGTGTTTGGACTTGTTTCTCACCGACTTGGAAATCATTTGGATGCCCCGTGTACTAACAGCGATGTGTCGGCACCGTCACAAAGATGAAACAGCTGTGGGACGTGGCTCCAGGAAAGCAGAGAGCCAAACTAGACACGGGCAGGACTGACAGTCTGGAAGAGGGGGGCGGGGGCCAAGGCGGGGAGGGCATGTTGAGGCAGAGAACTAAGTTTAAAAGTAATAGAAGGAAAATGTCTAGGTATGTTATGGTTATTTTCTAGGCAATTAGAGTGCATTTCTGTCTCACTGCTGCTCAATCTTCCATTTTACTCTTAGTGGAACCAAAGGCGAGTTTAACTCTGGAAAGTGCCCCGTGCTCTCTCTAAACTGCCTTCTTGGGATCCTCTGGTGTAGTAGACCCGCCTGGTGTGCCATGCAGTTCCATCAGCATTGAGTGAAAAGGGCTCGGTCTAAAGCTGACTGCAGTGCCACTGCCCTTAGAATGGAAGATGGCACATGCTCATGCAGCAGTTTACTGCTCACATCTTCATAGTGAACAGTCTCTGGCAACTGGCAACATTTTTTACTTCGTCACACTCTAAGCGATTTTAAAAAGAGGGTTTTGCTAAATGCATATGCATTTTCTAACTTTTCAGAAATGTATAATGTTTAGAATATTCACTGATATTTCAGATTCTCTTCTTATATATTTACAATACTCAGAGTAGCTTGCTCAAGGTCACCCTAGAAGTGAGGGGGAATTCGAACCTATCTATCTGATTCCACATGCACTACACTCCTGGAGCGTTTCCTCGAATAGAAAAAGAGATTTGACACTTGCTGTAATAGCACTTGCACTGACTTGAGTCTTCATTTTTATAAATTATTTAGTTGGTTACCTATCAGAAAGGAGTTTAATGTTTTATGGGCTTTTGTGAAATGCAGCCGAACGTTGGAAAGCTGTTGAACATTTGAATACTTCTCAGGGCTGTCCTCTTTAAGGGTGTTAAAAAATAAATCCTATAATATATTCCTATTTAACAGTAAATCTATTCATATTTAAGCCACGATGTGAAACTGCATCTTGTAAATGTAGTCTACCTTTAAAAGTTGGACAAGCAACAACTAAATACCTGGCTTAAAGGTAAAATATATGCATCCTTAGAACCACAGGAGCTCTTGGGTAGACCTCTGTCAAAGGTGAGTGGATGGGGTAACCTGTCTCTCCTAGACGACTTGTACCGCAGAGTAACCCATGAGACTGATGAGGGGGAGTTGCTCTCTTTCAAATTATCACTCTAATAAAAAAAATTGATAGAACATCACCATTTAGCACCCTAATGAAATCATAGATCTAGGTAGGCAAAAGCTACCTGTGGCTAATATACGCAGAGAGAGACACAACCTGGTGTCAGTGGCCTCTGACCAAGCACACATCACCACCTACAAGGCATTCTTACCAAAAAATGAACCCGAGTCTGATTAGCGTCAACATCTGATTACCAATTTCCAAGGATTTCAGAGAACACCGGAGCATGTAAAATAACAACATTGGAAATGCAATAACAAAATCCAGACTATGGTAGAAAACAGGTCAGAGAATCCAGCTTCTTCAACGTATTAAACAATTACAATATATGGACTTTACTTGAGTGTAATTTAAATAAACATCTGTTTAAAAATAATTATGACCCAATCAGGGAGCTTTGAACACTGACTAGATACTTGATGATACTGAGGAATTATAATTTTAATTGTAATTAAAAAAATAGTTCTGTATCCTTTAGAGATAAATACTGAATATTTATAAAATGGCATGCAATAATCAGAGATTTGTTTCAGAATAATTGAGGAAGGAGTCTATGCTTGTTGAAACTGGGTGATGGGTACATGGGGGTTTGTTTTAGTAATGTCTCTATGTCTGTGCATGTTCGAAAAATTTTCCATAGTATATATATATTTATTTTAATAGGAATCAAACTTTTAAAATAGATCCTGACAGCTGTTTAAAGCAACACAACATTTTTTTAAACTATTTTATTTATTTATTTTTAAACAGAGGGGAAGGGAGAAAGAGGGAGAGAAACATCAATGTGTGGTTGCCTCTCACATGCTCCCTGCTGGGATCCTGGCCAGCAACTCAGGCATACGCCCTGACTGGGAATCAAACCTGCAACCCTTCGGTTCACAGGCCAGCACTCAATCCACTGAGCCACACCAGCCAGGCCTAAAGCAACACAACTTTGAGAGCAACCAATGGTTAACTCTGCAGGGATAGCAAGAGAATACTGGAGTCTAGGTCCAAGAATTATAATTCCAATCCAAATCGGAGGTGGTATAACGAAAATGATTTGAATTCAGATAGAACTTGAAAAGTCACACACACACAAACCACGTATCACGGAGAACTCTTGTTCACCTTTGCTAATTCCAAATCCTTATTCCTTCCTCCTAAAAATTCACAGCTCGATATTGAAATGCATGGCATTAAACTTTATCACCTGCTGCCTCTGCGTTTTTGTAGTCATCCACCAACTTCCCCTTCATTCATTCTAGGACCTGCCTCACTATCTCTTTCTCTCTGCCGCTTTTCTTGTCATTACTTTTCATGATTTCATTATTCACAAAAAGGATCCATCCCGTACCCTGGCCTGTCGTTTCCCTGAACTTCTCTTTTCCTCCACCCACATCAGCCACCCGATCCCCAAGAGTCATGCATTAGAGTTTGTCATAACCAATAACTGCAAACTGTCCAGACACCAGTTCCTATTTTTTTGCTCACTCCCTTGGCACCCAGCTTCCAACAATACTTTGATCCCGCTATCCTTCTAGTGTATCACTCCCTCTGTCCTTTCTTCCACGCTCTCCCAGTTTACACTGCATGGCCCTTGTATAATCACTCCCTTGCATACAATTTCAGCTCTCTTGCCCCGCTTTCCCACGGTCCTACTCGCTTGGCAAAACCTCAACTCCAGTTAGAGCAAACTTTTGTTATATTTGCATTGACACTTGGATGGCTTAACACGGGTAGAGAAAAACACATCACAGACTGCAAGTGGTCCCGCAGTGCTGCTCAACAACTCCGCTAAATGTCATGTCCACACATCCTCTTCCTCAATTAGGACCTTTCTTTTTGTTACACTTTTAAGATAAAACCCTCAAGAGAAAACTTCCTCATCCTTCCACCACCACCAGTCCGCATTGTTTGTTCTCTGATACTCCACAACCTCCCCCACCCGCTTTGTCATAAGCAGCTGCCCCCGTGCCTCCCGGAGGCCCACTCCCTGCCTCCTCTACCTCTCTGCCTCCTCCCTCCTCTCGTTGCCCTCTAGCCACACTGGCTTCCTTATTGCTCCAATAAACCAAGCACACTCCCGCCCCATAACACTTGCATTTGCATTTGCTAGACCCTCTGCCTGGAATGACTTCCGCATGACTTCCTCCATTAATCAGGTCTCACTCACTTCAGATGGTACCTCCTCAGAGAGCCCTTTCCCGCTCTGGGTAAGAGAATACCCCTGACGCTTCCACCGATTTTGATTTCTGTTTCTTCATTATGCCTGTTACTATGTAGTAGTATATTAGATATCTATTTATTTGTTTATGGAACACCATCGACACCCTTAAATGCCATAATCCCATCTTGTAAAATAGTTCTGGCCTGTGTAGGTGCTCCACACAAATTTGTTGAAAGAATGTGTGATTGTCATGCCTAAGAGCAAATTCATATATGTTTCTATTTCCTCCTTGGTAATATCAGTTTGCTATTGTCTCATGAGTTATTCATTAAAGGGTTAAAAGAAGTAACAGCCGACTTAGGTGAACTGTGAAAGAAGCGGGATACGAAAGGCCACATATTGTCGAATTCCACTTACATGAATTATCCAGAATAAGCAAATTCATAGAAACAGAAAATAGATTAGTGGTCACCAGGGGCTAGGTTAAGGGGAGAATGAGGAGTGATTGCTAGAGAGTATGGTTTTGTTTTGGTTTGGTTTTGTGATGAGAATGTTCTAGAATTAGATTGGGGTGATGGTTGCATAATGTTGGAGATACACTAGAAACCACTGACTTTTACACTTTAAAAAATGGGGAATTTTTATGGTAAGCAAATTATATCGATATTTCTTTAATAGAGTGCTATTTTCCTTACCTTTTATTTAGCTACTCCCAGCTAATATTCATCAAAAAGAAATAAATTTAAGGGAATCTTTAAGATTCCTGGGTTAGAGAGCCAAATGCAAACAGCTTGAAAGCTGTTTCACTGGGCAGTCCCTGTCAAAAATGCCTTCACATACCACATCCTAGTTTTTCAGTAGAGCTTTCTATTTGAACCCTACAGATGCAAAAAATAAATACCAGTGGCTTCTTTTCTTTTTAACGATTTTATTTATTTATTCTTAGAGAGAGGGGAAGGAAAGGAAAAAGAGAGTGAGAGAAACCTTGCTCAGTGGCCACTCGTGTGCACCGGCACCAGGAAGCAGCCTGCAGCCCAGACCTGTGCCCTGACTGGATGTGGAACCAGCAGCCTTTAGCTTTGGGGGACGGCACCCAGTCAGCTGAGCCAGGTTAATGCCAGTGGTTTCTTACTTAAAGTTGTTTTTTCTCTATCAATTACCAAATGAATCCAAACCTTGACTCGCAAAACTAAATAAGCAAAAAGACTTTTCCAATCCCCTTCAACCTCTATCAAGAAAACAGAAACGAAAGCATTTTTATCATTTAGAAATAACTTTCTCTCATTTCCTAATGGAAACTCAAGGTTCTTTCATGTAAACAAAACTAATGACCATTGCTTAGACCTATAAGCAAAAACTATTAAGAAAAACCATAATTACACTGAAAGAGATAAGTAAGTAAACACATCTTCAGCTTTTTGTATTCTTTTACTGGAGGATTTTCTCTAAGGCACAGGGTAAGGAGCTATATCTTACATAAAATTTTGGAATAGCATGGGAACCACCTCAAGGGAAAAACAAACCAAAAACTTCCTGATAGTTTCTCTCCTGATTAAAATCATCTCCTGATTATTCAATTATATGTAAAGAGAAAACTTCAGATAAGCACTCATTTATTAACTATTTCAAGTAATCCAGAAAAGAATACAAGACACTTTTTACTGCACAAAACCAGTTATTTTCCTCTCAAGCTCATTTGTGTTAGAATACATAAAATTATTGATGCCTCCATGGTTTTGCTTTAGCAAAAATAATCTCAATTTAGCCCTGGCTGGTGTAGCTCAGTGGATTGGGCGTGGGCTGCAAACCCAAAGAGATTCCCAGATCGCGGGTTTGATTCCCAGTCAGGGCACATGAATGGGTAGTAGGCCAGGTCCCCAGTGAGGGTCATGTGAGAGGCAACCACACATTGCTGTTTCTCTCTCTCTCTTTCTCCCTCCCTTCCCTTCTGTCTAAAAATAAATAAACAAAATCTTAAAAAGAAAATAAACTCAATTTTATTTCAGTTGTTATTTTAAATTTTGGTACACCCATTACACCCATTATTATGACACATATAAGAAAGTGGGACATTGTATATGCAAGGCCGGAAATGTCCTTTCTGTGTAGAAATGGTAGACTTCAAGAAAGCCATTCAAGTGGCATTACAGACTGAGCATATGTGTGTCCACGAATTTCACTTGTTATAGCCCCAGTGTGAAGGGACCTGGAGATGGCGTCTTTTGGAGAGAATTACATTATGAGTGTGGGTTCCTGGTCTGATGGGATTAGTGTCCTTATAAGAGATACCAGTCAACTTGATCCATTAATTAAGACAAAAGAAGAGCCCACAGAGTCATTATCGACACTGTGATGGTTACCTGGTCGCTGCAGTTTAGTGGGTTGGGCATTGTTCTGCAAACTGAAAGGTTGCCGGTTCAATTCCTAGTCAGGGCACATGTCTGGGTTGTGAGTTTGGTCCCTAGTTGGGGCACCTTCCAAAGGTAACCAATGGATGTTTCTTTCTCACATCAATGTTTCTCTTTCTCCCTCAAAAATTAAATTAAATTAAAAAAAAACACTATGGTGATCAACATAAGGGTCAGTACCCTGTGAAAACTCTTAAAAATTGCTCTTTAAAAAAAAAAGAAACTAAAGACCTTCATGCAAAGACAGCTTTATCTCACACATCTATAACAGGGTCCAAACTCAGTGCCCATCGGAATCAGGCAGCTCCTGCCAATGAGCTACCAGTCCAGGGACAGACAGCAGAGAAGGAGGAAGCCTTTTTTAATCATGGTTATTCGGGAGGATACAAGCCCAGTTTTCCAGTCTTCTCATACAAATCCTTTCACTTTTAAAAGCATTTTGTATCTGATTAAAGTGATTCTTTCTTTAAAGTCACTGATAAGTTGGAAAACATAGAAAAGTGAAAAAAATCTCATGTGACACCCCCCTACCCACACAGACCCAGACACAGACACACCCAGAGCTGCTTCAGTGGAATTCAACTTCCTATGAAGGAGAGTTGCTGCTGGAAACCATGATTTCAGCAATGTCATTAGTAGTATTAAAAAGGTATTCTGGTAATCCAGGACAATTATCACAGAGTATGATGCTTTATTATGAATATCAGCATGGTATATGCTAACACATCTGATCTAACATGTCGGAGGGGGAAAAAAAGTAAACACTTATTTTATAATAAGAATTTCAAGTGACCCAATAGGGAATGTCATTTCTACCAGAATCTCTGTGAAATTACATTGAAAAAAAAGTTTTTCTTTACATGTAGAGGAAGGTCACTAATCTGAACATTTTCTTTCTTTTCTTACTATGAATACCAGTCAGCAACAACATAATTACACACCCAAAGATTGTCCGAATAAAAAGAGAACAAAGTCCCTAAACAAAGTTTAATGCATAAGTCAACCCTGCCTGGAGGTATGATAAGTTTTATGTCTCTGTTTACCTCAGGAGTAAATTAAATAAGTGCACATTTAATATAGGAATCACAGTTATATTTGGTTCACATACTATAGGCAGGGAGAAACAAGAGAAGACTTGCTCAGATAAAACTTATTAATGAAAACTCAACATACACAGGTCCAGATAGTTTCTTTTAGAATGCAGTCAGGACAAGTACAATAAAACATCTGCAAAGCAGAAAGGCAACTAGTGTTTTGGGTAAAATGCATACTCTATCTCTTAATTATAAAACATGGACAGAATGCACGCATCACCAATTTGAGGACTCTGAAAAGTACATAGTAGCAAGTGGATTGGGGAAGACCAGAGTTCATAGGACCACGAACTGGTGGTGAGTTTACCTTTTTTTCTAGTAGCACTTGACCTGAAGGCAATGCAGCCTCACACCTGGAACTGGGCCCTGGGCCACCCAACGGTAGAGCTCTAGGAGAAGCCCTCCAGTCTCTCAAGAAAGTGGAAGGGAACTTCCAAACTCAGAAAAAGTGCAGAAATCCCTGCAGTTTCCCAACCTGGAAGACTCAAGTCAGAGCCCATCTCCTGGAAAGATGGGGGACTCTTGCCTCAAGGCCCATCTCCATCTCTCATTGGAGGCAGAGGTTTTTATAAGGAGGGAGAGGGGAACAGAACAAAGAGATCAGGGGAAGGGGTTGAAAAGTTCTCTACATGCGAATGAGCACAGTCCATTCCAAGAAGGCAAGCGATGGTCAGGTGTGCATCATCCTGGCTTCACATCATCCCGACTTTTCATCACGCTGGCTTCACAGTTGAAGGTCAGCAAATCTCCCAGAGCTGGGATGCTTGAAGGTTGGAGTCTGTATTTTTCTGAAGTTAGTTGCAAGGATCCTTATACAAACATGCCTGTCATCTACAAGCTACATATTAGTTAGAGTCAGAACTTAACAGAAACAATGTCAAAAGAATGGTGGGGTGAGTCAGAATTCCCCACTGTTACAATTTTCATCATTACAGACGGAACGCCTATATCTCTCCAAAATTCCTATGTTGAAACATACCCACCAGTGTGATAGTATTAGGAGGTGGTTAGGTCATCAGGGCGGATCCCTCATGAATGGGATTAGTGTCCATAAAGGAGTCCCTGAAGAGTTTCCTCACCCCTTCCCTCCCACCACGTGAGGATACACAGAAGACAGCCATTTATGAACCAGCAAGTGAGCCCTCATCAGACACCAGATCTGCCAGTGCCTTGATCTTGGACTTCCTAGCCTCCAGAATTTTGATAAATAACCTGTTGTTTAAGCCACTGGACTATGGTACTCTTGTTATAGAGGTTCAAACAGACTGAGATAGATTGTATATGAATTCCCGAGTTCACCACTGAGTTTTGCATATGTGCATCTGAACCTGATCAGTATACCAGTGACTTTGAGACCTGAACCAACCCTCCCCAACTGACCAGCAGATGACCCATTTGTGGAACAAACTCAAAAAGGGCTGCAAAGGCTTGAGGAGCTGAGCTGATATTGGAACCACAGCCCATGGAAGGTGGGTTGAAAACTGCAGGCTTCAGCTATTCAGATTGTTAAAAAAAAAAAAAAATCAATCCACATTCTCTATAGGGTTTAAACAGGACCCAGAGTTTGGGAATGTAATATTCAATATGTCCAGGATACAATCCAGAATTACTCAGGGTACAAAGAAGTAGGAAAACCTTAACCTGCATGGGAAAACAAAACCAACAGACATTAATACCATGATGACACAGATGTTAGCATTATCTGACAAAGACTTTAAAACAGCTATTATAGAAATGCTTAAACATGTGTACTTTTAAAATAGAAAGATCAGCAAAAAATAGAACCAAAAGGAAATTCTAAAAATGTAGAGTGACCAAACAATAAGTAAATAACTAACTTCACTGGATAGGCTTCCAAAGGGTGGAGATGACAGAGAAAGAATCAGTGTACTTGAAGATATATCAATAGGAATTTTCCAATCTCAACAACAGAGAAAAAAGAACTTGAGATAAGTGAAAAGAGCCTCAGGGGTTGGTGGGTTAATAAGTAACATTCATGTCATCAGAGTCCCAGAAAGAGGGAAACAGGAGAGTGTGGTGCTGAAAAAATATTTGCAGATGTAATGACTGAAAACTTCTCAAGTATGACAAAAGGCATAAACATAGACATTTAAGAAATTCTGCTGACTCCAAACAAGATAAAGCCAAAGAAATCCTTGGCCAGACATTGTAAACAACCTACTGAAACTACAAAGAAAAATACCTTAAAAGCAGGAGAAAAGTACGCATTACCTATTGTCAGCCAATGATTCGAGTGACGGCAGACTTCTCATCAGGGCCGTGGAGGTGAGAAGAAAAGTGGCAAACGTTTTCAGGTGTTGGAAGAACTGTTAACTCAGAATTACATACCTACCTATGTATTCTCTAGGAATAAAGGTGAAATGAAAACATTCTCAGATGAAGGGAAACTAAGATAATTCATTGCCAATGAAGCTGCTCTAAAGGAATTTTTAAAGAAAATTCTTCAAACAGAAATGATACCAGAAAAAAAACTTCACTGTTTCTTTAGAAAGCTTATTCATCCCATTTACATTTCATTCAATTATGTATATATTTGAATTTTGGTTTACCATTTTATTACTTGTTTTCTGTGTGCCCCTTCTGTTTTCTTTTTCTCTCCCCCCCCTTTTTTTTAGGTTTTTGAACCCTCTTTAGTATTCCATTTTAACTTATCTATGGTGATTTAGACTCTATAGTTTTTTTTTAAGTTGATTTCTCTAGGGATATAATATACATACTTAACTTTTCACAGTCTACTTAAAATCAGTATTTTATCACTTCAAGTGGAATGTAGAAACCTACTAACATATAGGTCCTCTTACACTCTCCTTTTATATTATAATTGTCTTATATACTGAAACTCCATCAGATCATGTTGTAATTTTTGCTTTCAACCACCAAATATATTTTGAAGAATTCTAGAGGGAAAATAGTTTATTATATTTGTCTAGATATATACCACTTCTGTTGCTTCTCCTTTATTTCTTCAATGAAACTACCTGGTAGAATAAAGTCGGCATTTTCCCCTCATCAGGGCTGAACCACTTACCGACTGCTGAGAATTTAATCTGCCATCCCACTAGGGTAACTCGGCGTGAGCAAAGGCACAGAGGTGGGAAAGTACAGAATGCGCTTGGGAATACCAGAGGGTCTGCTTTGATAAAAATGTGGGGTTAGCTGCTGGCTAAAAGGAAGAGAGGTTTAACGTGCTGACAACAGGAGGCGCGTCGGAGGGAAGCCTGTGTAAGAAAAGAGAAGTGAGAGCTTCCCCCCGCAAATGGTAACAAAGTAAGAAGCAGTTAATGCCAAGACCTTTCAAGGTTGAGGGGAAGCAAAGATTTCATCCCCCAGCACTATGTTAACAAAAGAGTGAGCCAAACTATAAACTAGTTCTCTGTGTAAACATTCCAAAACTTCTCTAGGAGAAACACCGGGAGCTTGGTATGCTAAAGAACCCAAGAAAATGATGAATGAGCTCAATGACCAGTCAAGACAGAAGGCAAAGGGGAATTCGGACAGCGAGTTGTAACTACAGTGGCGATCGGGACGGGGACGAGCCCACCAGCCCCCTCCCTGCGGAAGGCGTGGAGCAAGCAGGTCTTCATCGACCTCAGGAAGACCATTCGCGGCAAGCGCAGAGGCTGAAATTGGACTCATCACTTAATGAAAGGTTTTTAGGAAAACAACATTTCTCGCTGAATACTTAAACATCCTAGAAATTTAAAATTTCATTCTGGTAATATAATTCTGACACATAGAAATGGATACTTTCATCATAAATTATCTCCCGCACCCTTTAAGAGGCAGACAGTTCTGAACCAATAAAAATAAGACAGATCACTAATGATGACCTGTGGCCAGAGAAAAGGAAGGGAACAGCATACTGTTTTGTGTCCTGAGACAAGCAATGGATCAAAGATGCTCGCTTGGTTCATTTCATACGTCATCTGAGTACAATAAATTGATTTCAAAAGCAGGGGTTTTGTCCCAGTGATGTAAAATACAGTACAGAGCAGTGATTTTCAACCTTTTTCATCTCACTGCACACTAAACTAATTACTAAAATTCTGCAGCACACCAAAAAGTATATTTTTTTGCTGATCTGACAAGAGAAATAGGTGTGATTTTGCTTCATTCACACCAGACAGCTATTGTTGTGTTGGCTGTTGTTATTTTTTAATTTGACAGTCTAAGGGAAAAGAGGTCAGTGACCCTGACTAAATAGGCAGGAATTGCGTGTTTTAAAAATTCTTCTGGCACACAGTTAAAAATCACTGGTATGAGGAATATAGTTAATAATATATAGTAACTATGTACGGTGCTAGGTGTGTACTAGACTTATTGAGGGGATCAATCACTTCATAAGTTATTTGCATGTATAACTACCATGCTGTACACCTGGAACTAATACAATATTGAATGTTGCGCTGGCTGGTGTGGCTCAGTGACTGAGTGTCAGCCTGTAAACCAAAAGATCGCCAGTTCGATTCCCAGTCAGGGCACATGCCTGGGTTGTGGGCCAGGTTCCCAGCTGGGGGCATGCAAGAGGCAACCTATGGATTTTTATCTATTGCACATCAATGTTTCTCTTCCTCTCTTTCTCCCTCCTGTCTCTAAAATTAAATAAAATATTTTTTAAAATATTGAATGTCAACAGTAATTGAAAAAAAATTTAATTAAAAAATTTGTGGGTTTGGTTCCACTGGCATAGTGCAGTGTCCCAAAGAGTTAAGGGGCTGTCGTTTAATTTTTAACTAGTGAGAGAAATTTGGCGTAGAAACCTATTTGGTTTAACCATATGCACTACCACACAAGATTTCACATGTGCACTCTTTCCTGAATTTTAACAATTTTAGCACACTTTTTCGTCACATCTTTGCATGTGACCCTTGACCCTGAATCCTTGCTCCTTGCTCCTACACATTCACCTGGCTCTTCCCTGCTTAAGCCCTCTGGGTCTTATTGCTCAATGGTACATCCCAAACTTCCTTTCTCAGGCTATAAGGCCCTGCATGATGTGGCTTCTGCAAGCCTCTCCACCCTCACCTCATACCACTCTCCCTGGGGCCCTCCAGCCATTCTGGCCTGCTTTCAGTTTTTCAGCTCTGCAAATCGTTTCCTGCTCAGGAGCTTGGCACAGGAATTCCTCCTTGCAGAGAACCCATGCCTGGCTCCTGCTCATCCCGTAGGCCTCAGCTCACATGTCACTGCAACAAAGAGTCTCTGTTGCATCTCTGGTCATAACTGATATCATAAACTATAATTATCTTCTTAATTGATATATTTTACTTGTTTACTGTATATCTCCGCAACGAGGATGTAAGCTCCATGACGGCAGAGACCACGACAGAGCGAACCGCATTATTCTTCCAGTTTCAGCTCAAATATTATTCTGTCCACAGAGCATGGCACGTGGTCAATAGTTGGTGAATGAATGAACGAAGGGAAAGATGGAGGAGGAGTGTGGCAAAAGGCAGTGATCTTAACACAGAATCATAAATCAGACTGAGACTGAGGGAAAAACAGGAATCCCAAAACTGTGACAATACTGCAAGGAATCCATGGTGTCAATTACATGCTGTTGTTTATCAGTAGGGTAACTACACAGGGTACCTATTGGTTTAGGTTGTTACAAAATAAGTTGTTTCCAAGTTGTTCACTTAAAATTTTAACAACTTTTTAAATTTGAAAACCTGGCGATATTTGCCACCTCCTTCCATCACAGAGCTAATGATGGGAACAAATAATTGCCAAGTTCTTCTAACTTGAATCAATGCCTCTAAATAATAATATCTTCAAAAAGACTGTCTTTTAAAAAAGAAGGGGGTAAATAGTCATTGGTTAACATTGAAAAATTGTTTCTACCGTAAGGGAGCCGGTTCTATTAAAGTTTATCTTTTAAAAAATATTTTATTTATTTATTTTTAGAGAGAGGGGAAGGGAGAGAAGAAGAGAGGGGGAGAAACATCAATGTGTGAGAGAAACAGCGATCGGCCACCTCCTGTATGCAACCCCTCACTCCAGCCCAGGGGGACTGGACCCCCAACCCAGGCAGCAGGGCCCCAACCAGGAATCCAACCAGTGAACTTTCACTTTGTGGGATGACACCCAGCTGAGCCACACAGGTCATGGCTAACATACATCTTTTAAGAAAAGGATGCCTTTCTATATGTATTAAGTGTTAAATATTTTTAAAAATAGCTTATTAATATAACTTCTGTTTTGCTTTATAGAATATTAACATTAATAAATAATCAGTGAAAGGCACATTAAGGAAGATAATGTTTTAGTAGTTTTAATATTATTCATGATAATAAACTGAGCAGAATGACCTAGTTGTTATTCTCTCCACTTCGAAAGAAGAAAGCTACTCTGATAAGGACTTGTATTAATAGAGAGTATTAACTGCTGGAGATGTTAAAAATACTTATGTTATTTGTTGAATGGAAGTCCTAATCTCTCTTCTAACAACTCTTCTCCCCAAATAACCTGCCAATGGCCTCCATAATAATAACTTACATTTTCATAACACTTTCAATTTGTTACTTAATCTGTTTCCATTTTAGAGCACGTTTTAGCTAGAAGTTTAATTTCCAACTGTGAATAGCATTGGAAATTAAATTCCAATTTTAGAGACATTTTTTGAGTCATTTTTTAGAGACATTTTTTCCCCTAAATTGGAAACCTTCTTCTCAGAACTATCAAGAAAACGCTAAAAATTGAAATCTTTTTTAATGCAAGCATTGAGACCATGAATTAAGTCATCTAAAAATCATCTCAAATGAGTAAAACACAATCCACAAGAACTGAACACGTGAGCTCAGCCTAAAGGGCATACACCAAGTGCACGTGCTGGTTTGTTGTTTTAGGGCTGCTCTTGGGAGCTGGGGTTTAAACGATTTGTTCCCATTGGCTGCTATAAATAAAATTGGAATCATTGTATCATCTCTTAAGGAAAGTTGAGAGAAATACCAGGCATAGTTTCAAGTATAGCAATTTATACAAGTACCTCTCTAAATACATGTTTTAGGATTGTTGCTAAGCCAGATAATGAGGGGCATTCCCACTTTTACTAAGGCATATTTGTGTGACAGATCAGACCTTGTTTAGGCACCTATTTACAGGTCAAAGCCTGCAGGCCTTGAAAGGAGAAAGCAGGGAGCTCACCCAGCCTGGCCTCCACTCCCAGGCAGCTGTGTAATCCCACTGAACCTGTTTGGCAGCTCACTCAGTCCCGGCTGTAGCTTGCAGATAAGACCCTCTTGGAAAGCCAGATAGTCCTGTCAATAAGGAAACTGCAGAGAGCAACTGGAATTTTCCAAAGCATCAAAACACGTTCTCTGATCTGAAAAAGTATTGATACCCGTGATTACGGAGAGCCCTTGGAATAAGATTTTTGTTAAGAAAAGATAGATGACAATTAGTTGCCTTAAAGAATTAAGTCATGTGCAAATCTCAGATTCACCTCTATCGTAAACAACCATTGTTTGTTTACCTGTTGCATCACCGACGCAGAACGAGTCATGCTGGCCACAGCAACAAGACTAACGCTGGGTTTCCACCGCTCTTTCAGCGATGGGTTGGAAAATGTTATACAAACATAGCTTAAGTCGCAACCTTCCTACTGGATAGGTGTTGCAGCTTGCATTTTTAACATTAGCATGAGTTTCACTTCTAGAAAGGCAGAATGGGCCCAGGCCAGGAAACAAAGGATTGCCCTACCCACAAACCATCCAGGCCAGAGGAGGAATGGAGCTGTCTAGCACTGAACTGATCCACGGCTCCGTACTAACAAGTCCCTCTCAGGGACCAGAGAACGCTCCAGAAATTCTGCTGAGACTCTACTTTCTGCTTCACAAAACCCTGGTCACTAACGAGAGACTATGTTTATTTATTAAAACTTGATACCAATCACCCTCTCATTGTGAAAGGAAAAACTTACAAGAAAACCATGAAGATGTCTCAAAGAAAAAGGGAAAAGACTGAGTGGGTAGACAATGGTAAGAGGGCTGGAATGTAGAAGCCCAAGGGAGCCGGAAAAGACAAACGTGTGGTGCATGTTTCCAGCGAAGCTGTTTAAAGCAGTGTCCTGTCTCACTGTGTCTGATCACTCATGGGTTTATCCTCTGCTAACTGCCCTTTCCCTATAATACCACATTTTAGTGAAGGGGTTGAGTTTCTTTCAGGATTATGATTTAGATTTTCTTTTCTAAACAGCTTTCACCTGTTTAAAAGAAGTGACATATACATATGAATGGACTCACAAGATAGTAACTGAAAACAGGTTAAATTCTTAGTGTTGAGGCCATAGTGAGACAAGGCACTCGGTTTGTTATAGTAATTTGATTACCACAAAGTACAGTCAAATGTAAGGAAGCAGGGTAGGGGATAGAACCATTAAATAACAGGTCCCGGAAGAAAACACCAGGATATAAAGATGTGGGCCATTAAAGATAGAAAACTAAAGAATGTCATGAAAAGTATGAAAAGAAGATAGATCCTTTAACAAATATTGCTCTTTTGAATTACAGTGAAAAATTTCTGTCAATGAGAAAAATTCAGGCCAAAAGAAAATAAACGTTTTTGCTAACTTTTGTTATCAGCAAGAAAAAAGAATCCTTAAAAGTTACTTAAAGCCCTGGCTGGTGTAGCTCAGTGGATTGAGCGTGGGCCTGCGAACCAAAGGGTCACCAGTTCGATTCCCAGTCAGGGTACATGTCTGGGTTGCAGGCCAGGTCCCCAGTAGGGGGCCATATGAGAAGCAACCACACATTGATGTTTCTATCCCTCTCTTTCTCCTTCCCTTCTCCTCTCTCTAAAAATAAAATAAAATCTTAAAAAAAAGTTACTTAAATATCTTTGTTTTAAGTCAAATTTAAATAAATTAGATTATTCAATATTACTTAAGTATTTTTTTGTGACATTTCGAGTTTTTCCCTAAACTGTTGAGGAATTTTTATTCATTTATTTCCCCCAAAATGAAAATAGTTTTAAGTTTTTCTGATTGGATAAGTAATAGTTATAAGAAATTTAAAACAATATATAAACATATAAAAAAGAGTAATAATGACCTGAAATGTCATCGTTCTACCCAAGATAACCACTGTTAACATTTTGGTGCCCATTTTTAATTAATCTCATATATCTAGATACATATTTATGTAAATGAAATATAATACATATGTGCTATTTTTATAGTGGCATGTATAATTTTGTTAAATTACTATATTGGGGTTGGCTGTTTTTGTTTTTTTAATTTTTCTAATCATTATACATTTTTAAATTGATTATGCTGTTACAGTTGTCCCAATTTTTCCCCCTTTGTTCCCCCTCCACCCAGCATTGCTCACTCCCTCTGGTGATCCCTGCTCTTTTTTTCATGTCCATGGATCATGCATATAAATTCTTTGTCTTCTCCATTAGGAATTGCTCTTAACATCCCCCTGCCTATTCTGTAACTACCAGCTTGTACTTCTTAATCCCTTCCCCTTTCCCCCCATTCTCCCAGACCCCTCTCCCTACTGGCCTCCATCCCAATGATCTTCATATCTATGATTCTGTTTCTATTCTGCTTATTTGCTTAGTTTGTTTTTTACATTCAATTGTTGACAGTTATATATTTATTGCATTTTAATGTTCATGTTTTGATTTTCTTCTTTTTCTTAAATAAGTCCCTTTAACATTTCATATAATAACGGTTGGCGATAGTGAACTCCTTTAGTTTTACCTTGTCTGGGAAGCACTTTATCTGTCCTTTGATTCTAAATGATAGCTTTGCTGCATAGAGTAATCTAGGTTGTAGGTACTTGCTTTTCATCACTTTGAATACTTCTTGCCAATCCCTTTTATCCTGCAAAGTTTAAGAAATCAGCTGACAGTCTTATGGGAACTCCCCTGTAGGTAGCTAACTGCCTTTAAGATTCTCTCTTTATCTTTAACCTTTGGCATTGTAATTATGATGTGTTTTGGCATGGTTCTCTTTGGGTCCAACTTATTTGGGACCCTCTGTGTTTCCTGGACTTGTATGTCTACTTCCTTCACCAAATTAGGGAAGTTTTCTTTTATTATTTTTTCAAATATGTTTCCAATTTCTTGCTCTTTCACTTCTCCTTTTGGCACCCCTATGATGCAAATGTTAGATCTCTTGAAGTTGTCTCAGAGGCTCCTTACACTACTCGATTTTTTTTATTCTTTTTTCTTCTTGCTGTCCTGATTGGATGTCTTTTTCTTGCTTACATTTCAAATCATTGATTTGATTCTCAACTTCATCCACTCTGCTGCTGATTCCTTATAAATTGTTATTTATTTTAATTAGTGTATGCTTCATTTCTGATTGAATCTTTTTTTACGTCGTTGAGGTCCTCAGTAAATTCCTCGAGCATCCTTTTTTAAAAAATATATGATCTTTATTATATATATATATATTTCCCATTACCATTTAGTCCCCTCATACCTCCCTCCTCCCAGCAATCACCACACTGTTGTCCATGGCCATGAGCCCTTTTTCTTTTTTGCTTAATCCCTCCTCCTCCTAACTCCCCCTGCCTAACTAGTTGTCATCTGTTCTCCATCTATGAGTCTGTTTCTGTTGAGCATCCTTATAACCCGTGTTTTGAACTTTGTATCTCATAGATTTCTTATCTCCATTTTGTTTAGTTCTTTTTTGAAGTTTTGATTTGTTCTTTCATTTGGACCATGTTTCTTTGTCTTGTCATTTTGGCAGCCTCCTTGTGTTTGTTTCTATGTATTAGGTAGAGCTGCTACAACTCCCTGTCTTGGTAGCATGGCCTAATGTAGTAGATGTCCTGTAGGGCCCAGGTTACAGCCACCTCTATCCCCCAAGCTGGGTACTTGAGGTGCACCCTCTGTGTGGGCTGAGTACATCTCTTCTTGTAGATGAGTCTTGGTTTCTGTCAGCAGGTAAATGAGAGGGATTTACCCAGTCCAGACAGCTGGTAGGACTAACTGTGACCCCTGACCAGCAACCACCTCCCTCTGAGGCTTGTGGAGGTGGTTGGGTGGTGCTCTGATGTCATCTGTAAGTGTCCTCTGGGTGTGCAGGCTCTGGGGTTTTCCGGTTGGTGCAGGCCAAGGTCAGCCTCCACCTGTGTTCTGTGTGGGGCCCCTTGGGGGCACATTTCTATCTGCAGATGGCTGCTGCTAGTGCCTGGCCTGGGGCCACTCAGTGAGAAGTACTGGGACTGGGTTCAGCTGTTGCTTGTTTGAACAGATTTAGGGAGATCTGAAGCCTGTACTTAGTCCTGCCCTTCAAATGGAAATGCCATTGTTACCAGCTTGGGTGGGCCTTTAAGTTGGATGGGGCAGACCCTTAGGTAATCATCAGGGCAGGGCTTACTGAGCGGACCAGGTTGATGGACATGGTGCTGCTGCACTGTGGCTCTATGCAGGGGAGGGCTCAGGAAAAGTATAATGGCTGCTGTCTGCAGTTCTGTCTGAGAGGATGCTCTCCCCCAGTTCTCTCCCTGATGCCAGACACTTCAGTTCCTCACTATATGCCACTGGTGCCATTCAAGGTGCTGCCCCAATGCTGGAGCCCTGGGGGAATGAGTCTGAGTAAGTGTGTAAGGCCCTCCAAGAGGAGAAGCCTGAGAATCCCACAGTTTCTTTAGCCAACCCAACCCCCACTGGTTTTTATAGCCAGAAATTATGGGGACTTATCTTCCTGTCACTAGAACCCTGGACTGGGTGGTCTGGTATGGGGCTAAGACCCCTCTCTCCTGAGATATCCTTCCATTTTATACCCACCACACATGGGTCTGGGACTAGCCCACTCCGTGTCTCTAGCCCCTCCATCCCTCCTACCCATCTGGATGAATGTGGTTTCTTTAATTCCTTAGTTCTTGGACTTCCATACAGCTTGATTTCTGATGGTTCTGAGTGATATTTGTTCTGTAGTTTATCTGTAATTTTGCTATGGTTGTGCAAGGAGGCAAGCCACAATTACCTATGCCTCCACCTTGACTGGAAGTCCAGGGTTGGTTGTTTTTAATTAGATACATTTACGCTCTGGTGTGTATGTGCGTGTGTGTGCACGCGCGCGCGCGCTCATAATAGACACCTCTCTGAATGTCCTCTGTTTCAGATAAATTACATCATGAAGGTCCCTCCATGAAAATTTGTACAGTTCTAAACTCATTCTTTTTAATGACTGCATAGTTTTTCATTATTATAAATGAATCATTATTTAATTATTTTTCTACCTAATGCCTAACTTTTTTTTTTTTAAAGATTTTATTTATTTATTTTCAGAGAGAGGAGAAGGGAGGGAGAAAGAGCAATGTATGGTTGCCTCTCACATGGCCCTCATTGGGGACCTGGCCCGCAACCCAGGCATGTGCCCCGACTGGGAATCGAACCGGGACCCTCTGGTTCCCAGCCCGCGCTCAATCTAACTTTTAAGTTATTTTCCAGTGACAAACAAGGATGCAATAAACATCCTATACATATATGCTTTCATACTGGTGCTTTTATTTAAATAGAATTTTTTTCTATGAGTGGATTACTAGAAAGAGGGTGTGTATATTTTTATTTTTAATTTTACTTTCCGAAAGTGTAAGAAATCACATTTCCACTAGCAATGTATGAGAGTGTCCCTTTCCACATATTCCTAAAAGCAGTAGCTGTTCTCTTTTTTATTTTTGCCAATCTGATATCTCTAAAAGGATATCAGATTGTTGTTACTTTAATTTGTAATTCCCTGACTCCTCATGGGACAGGCATCTTGGCATATTTTTCTGTATTTAGTGGCAATGTTGGGACTGCTCTTATGTAGATTGCCTTTTTATATCCTTACCCTTTTTCTATTAGATTACTCTTTAAAAGCCTTTTTTTAGCACAAGGATTAAAACTTATAGTAAAATATCTTACCTTTCATTTTTCCAATGCATTGAAAAGATTTTTCCTAATGTATCATTTGTCTATTGCATTTGTTCATGGTAATTTTTTTTCACTCTTTTTACTTTTACAACTTGGTGGTTTCCTGCCAAAAGTCTCTCCAATGTCTAGGGCTAAGTTTCCATTGTTACATTTTTTACAATTAAATCTCAAACCCATCTGAAGTTATGCTTATAGAGTATAAGGTAATGGTCTCACTTTTATTCTACCACATGAATAGCAAGGTGTTTGTCAGTAATATATGTGAAATAAATCAACCTTAACCAATGAATTAAAGTACCAGGTTTTGCATGTACTAAATTTCCATATGTCCTGGGACAAGGGGTGTATGTGAAATTCAACAATGAAAACTGTGGGCACAGACCAGCAGGACAGATGCTGACGGTAAATCAGTGCTGCAGGGGCACCGTGCAAACCAAGGGCTGGATAGCAGTCCTGCCTTGAATCTATTCCTGGGTTCTCTGTTCTGTCTCAATGACTTATTGGCCTATGCCAGGATCATATGGCATAATTTCTACTTTCAGAAATGATTAGAATGATCAGAAATAATCATCATCATAAAAATAGCTAATACTTGGGTCATAAATGTTCTAAGTATTTATATACTCGTCTAATCCTGGTAACAACCCTATAAGTGAGGTGTCCAAATGCATTTTGTAAATGAGGAAACTGAGGGCAACAGAAATGAAGGAGCTTGACCAAAATAACAAATGAAGTCAGTATTCAAACCTAGGTAGTCTGACTTTAGGTAGTTGCATATCACTATGCAATAAATATGCATTAAAAAATCATCTCACCCTGGCTGGTGTGACTCAATGGATTGAGTGCCAGCTTGCGAACCAAAAGGTCACTGGTTCAATTCCCAGTCAGGGTGCATGCGTGGGTTGGGGACCAAGTCCCTAGCTGGGGGCATGGGAGAAGCAACTTGTCAATGTATCTCTCATATATCGATGTTTCTCTCTCCCTTCACCTCTCTCTAAAAAATAAATAAATAAAATCTTTTAAATAATTCATCTCAATACGCTCAATAAAAAACTATAATAGCTTTTCTTTTAATTACCAGGGACTCTATTCATAGGAAATCTATATTAATCACTCCTGGAACATTTCTAACTCTATGCTTTTGTTAATGAAATAATAAAACTTTCTATATTTTAGATCACTGTGAGGGATATTGGTCATGGAAATTTCCAGCAAAAGCTATCATAGTCAGCAGATGGTGAGCACTTTGACTTTTCAATTCAATTCAATTCAATTCAATTCAATTCAAAGGCTTAAGTATTGTGAATATTACTGGCAACTTCATCGTTACCCATTATATTAGAAAAGGATAGGTAATGTGATAGTATATTTAATGTCAATACATCAAGGTGTATTTCTCACTCCACATATCCAGTGTGAGCTGGTGGGAGGTTGAGCGGGGAAGTGGGCCTGC
This sequence comes from Micronycteris hirsuta, assembly GCA_004026765.1. Lineage (NCBI taxonomy): Eukaryota > Metazoa > Chordata > Mammalia > Chiroptera > Phyllostomidae > Micronycteris > Micronycteris hirsuta. The sequence goes on from PVJI01000690.1 coordinate 43,443, forward strand.
TTCACGTAGTTGCTCACGGAATCGGGTCCATGGGAACTCCATCATTTTACGATGCTACCAGCTCAGCCAGTGGCTTTAAGGGGAAGAGAGACCAGAGAGAACTTACACCCACTGTAAAATACCTTGCACCAGATGCCATATATGTGGCGTTGACTCACTGCCCCTAGAGGAGGCCTTGCCTACTTGCAACAGAGCTGGGGAGTATGGTCTCCTGAGTTCTCAGGAAGGAGAAGAGAACTACTCGGAGGCAGACAGTGATGTGTCTGCAACATCTATTCACCTCACCCTCTGAAGTGATTTCAATCTGTTGCTCTGCTTTTTGTCAGCAAAGTCTTTCATATGATAAAAAGGAGATCATTAGAATTTAGATAAAATTTGTCTATACAAAAAGTAGTATAGTGGTGGTTTATATTCTTGCTAAAGTCATGCCAACAATAACATTAACAACAATGATAAAAAGAGCTACAATTTATTGAACATTTATTATTAGTCAAGAATTTCTCTTTGAATTATCTCAGATTGTAAAATAGTTCCTAGTACTATTTGAATTTTATACATAAGGAAGTGAGGCTCAGACAGTTTAAGCAATTCATCTAAGGTCACGGGTGGTAAGGAGCAGGACCAAGAATTGAATTTATGAGGGCTGAATCCAAAGTCCAGGTCTTATCCATTAGGCCACAGAGCAGCAAATGCATTGCAGCTGTGACCAATGATACGTTCTATAAACACAGCTATGCTTCAAAGCCTCTATAACTCTTTAAAGTGGCAAAATTAGGCTTTGAATCATGTAAATTGGCACTGGTAGGCTTCTTAGAGATTATCTGGTACAACCCTTTTGATTTTCTTGAAGAGAAACTGTTCATTAGGATAAAGTTACACCATCCAGTGGCTTAAAAAAGGAGTTTCTTTTTCTCTCATGTAATAGTCTCAGTGCAGATTGTCCAGGTTTTCAGGATAGCCTTGCTCTTCATGGTCACTCAGGGATCCAGTTTCCTTCCAGGGAATTGCTGTGCCCTTTCCTAGGGCTTGTCATCAAAGCAAGGCCACCAAATCCAAGGTCTAGCCAGCAATTTGGGGGAAGAGAACATGCACGGGGTACATGTCAGCTCAACCTGCAAAACATTAATGAACACTGAAAGGGGAAGGAGGACGAAGACTCAAAGGCAGGAATATGTGGAGGAGAGAAACAGAAAATGACAACCTTGTGTTTTTGCACTAGGAGAAGAGATCACATGCTCAAAGGAAAGAACCTTATCGGCCAGAGGCTAAACAAATCGTGTGTCAGAGGACAGAACCACCTCCTGCCTTTTCCCTCTTTTTCCTTTGTGTCTGCTTTCTCTCATTCCAAGTGTACTTATGAGGAAGGAGAAGTCTGGTGAGCAAGCAACTCATCAATCAGTAGAAAAAAGACCAAAGTATAAGATGCAGTTCTATCCTGAAATAATTACCTGGGATGCCGGCTCTGAGATATTTTTTTGGTTAATGGGAATTTCAGTTTAGCCAGTAGTTAATCAGAAATATCTTTTGTTTTGTATTTTAAATTCAATTAAACATTTTTTAAAGATTATTTATTTTTAGAGAGGGGAAGTGAGGGTGAAAGAGAGGGAGAGAAACATCAATGTATGGTTGCCTGTCATATGCCCCTCGCTGGGGGGACTTGGCCTGCAACCCAGGCATGTGTCCTGACTGGGAATCGAACCAGTGACCCTTTGATTTACAGGCCCATGCTCAATCCACTGAGCCACACCAGCCAGGGCTCAATTAAAAATTTTAAAGTAGGCAATGCAGTCACATATGGCTCAAAAATAAAAATGATATAAAAAGGTTTACTCAGAGAAATCTCCCACCCACCACCACACCTGTTGTGAAAATGCACTGGACAATTAAAGAGATGATTTATCCTGGTTATGATAGTGGCGGGAATGTTGCTTAATGAGGGGTGTCTCAAAGAAAAGAAAGGGGACAGGTAAACAAGGGAGGCACCCATGCCAGTCTGATGGGAGTCTCCAGGAAGAACAAAGATGGGCCTTATCTCAGACAGCAGGGGGTCCTTTGTTATTCCTAGAACACAAAGCTGCTGGGGGACTTCTAAACCTTCACTGCTTTCCTGGATCCCAGGGCTCAAGTTAAGTTCAACATTGTCACTATTTACCCCTGCTCTTCCATCTAAGTACTAACCAGGCCCGCCCCTGCTTAGCCAAGCTTCTGCAACTTCCTATTTTTTTTCACTTTATAATACTATATACCCCAGATACCTTTCCATATCCATACAGAGAGTTTCTTTTTCTTATTTTTTTCCCACTACATACTATTATATTGTGTGGATAAATCATAGTTATTGTACCAGTCTCCTATGACACTTAAATTACTTCCAATATTTTGCTATTACAATGTTTCAATAAATAACATTGCACATATATTGTATTTTACATGTACCAGCATATCTACAGGATAAATTCCCAAAGGTGGGATTGCTAGGTCAATAGGTAAATAAATATATTTGTGATTTCTGTAGATTCTGCCAAAATGCTTCATAGGGCTTGGGTCATTTTGCCCTCCTACCTGAATTCTGTGAGCATGTTGTATTCCTGTAGTCTCAGTGGAATGTGTTTTCACGTGGAATTGTTCATATCCGGTCAGTGAGAAATAGTATCTCATAGTATTATTAATTTGCATTTCTCTTAAAATTATCCATTTAACAACTATTTTGAAAAATCCTTTTGAAAATGGACTCTACAGATGATTCTGCCCCCTTGGATGATCAATGATCTAGCACCCGTTCCCACCTCCTCACCCGTGGAAACCCAAGTGAGTCTTCCCCGTGGTAGAGCAGCATGTCTCCGGGTTCATTCACAGATGTTACCAGCTGTTCCTCGGGAGTTCTGTGCTCAAATAAATTTGATACATGGGCAAAAAGGATAAAGAGGCTTCTTATTTGAATGATATCTCAGAGCCGGCTCATGTCCATTGTGAATTTCTAGCAGGGAGGAATCCTAGACTTTGTCAATGAAGCCCTTTTCTCAGAGCATCTGCACTTTTTTGGGACCCACTACCCGAAACATTAATAGAGAAGCTTTAGGAAGTTGGGTTGGACTTATACCTAGTTAAGGGCCAATCCTGTGAAATGTGATTTTAGCTAGTTTTTCTTTTTCTTTTTCAAAATAAAAATCCTTATTTTCTTAAAATTTTTTTCTAAATATTGACATGGGTGGGGAGTAAGGATCTCAGTTAATCAAAGATTATTAATAGTTGGATTAACTGAGGTATTGGATCAGAATCCGACTTGGTTCTCTTCCTTCAGGGCTAGTCCAGGGAAATAAGGACATTGGTAAACAGCTCTTCAGTAGTCCTCTTTCCCCTTGGCTGCTTTGCTCAGTCGAAAAAAGGCAGGCAGAAGACCTGAAAACTCACTTGCTCTAAGATGCTAAGGGTTGGTTCATTTGCTCGATTACGTATTGAACAATTTCTAATTTTATGGCTTTGTGCTGGATCCCTGAGTTTGTCCCACAAGAAGATACATGCCCCGCAGGGAGGCAACAATGTAAGAGATTAAGTGACAAGATGAGAGCTAGGATAATGTTACTTCTCCCAGGGAGCTCCTCTCTTGGGAGTCTGCTTTTCAACCCTCCGGTAAAGCTTTGCTGGGAGCTCTTGTGGAATTTCCCCAATTCCACAAGCCTGATAAGGAGGCATTTTCTTTCTTTCCTCCTTTTTTGGAGGGTTCGTTCCCAGGCCCTCTCCCTACTTAGCTGGCTAGCTCCGGGCGCCTCCTGCAGTGGGGCCGGCCAGCCGCTGTGGGGAATCCGAGAGGCAGTGCCTGCCTGACAGCTGCACGGGGTATTTCTTCAGTAGCCTTTGGCTCCACCTAAGGTTTTTCTCTGCTAATTGCAATAATATGATCAATAATATAGAAGCCAGAGGGAAAAACGTCATCTCCTTTATTATTGTTTCCCCCAGTCCTCTTTTCACCTCCGATTTTGTGTTTAGTTCATAGTAGCCACAGATTCCTTTTGCTGTGGGCAAAATAACCAGGCTCCGAATTTGAGCACTAGTGTGTAGCTTTTTGGAACCTGAGTAGCCTTTGGGGGCAGTTGAAAAAGAAATGTGGTTTTTCAGAGCAGCTGAGAAGAGGACATATTTTAGAAATGCCTAATTGCTGTTGTAAAGGGCTGGATTCTGGCAAGAGACTTAATATTTAGGACTTCAAGGAGATATTTAAACATTTTGAAAGTATTTGTTTAAATGTGGCTTCAAGAAGTTAGGAGCAATAAATCAAGCAAACTGGGTGAACTTTACATATCTTGAATTGTTACAAAAGTAGTTCTATAATCAAATATGACAACCAAATAATTATAAAGATGTTCATCTTAGTGTTATTTTTAGTGGTGAAAAATATGGAGATAACTTTAATGTCCAATAGATAAACAAAAATAAAAATTAGGTTTCTGAAGAACCCTTAATGGAATTGATAATGCTTGCTTAGAATATGTACATATATGCATAGAAAAAACACTCTAAGACTTGTATATTAAAATGATAACACTGGATTTCACACTAAAAGTGATTTTTTAAAATATTTTATTTTTACAGAGAGGGAAAGGGAGGGAGAAAGAGAGGGAGAGAAACACTGATGTGTGAGAGATACAACCATGGGTTGCCTCTCACACGCCTCCAACTGGGGACCTGGCCTGCAACCCAGGCATGTGCCCTGACTGGGAATCAAACCTGCAACCCTTTGGTTTGCTGGCCAGCACTTGATTGACTGAGCCATACCAGCCTAGGCAAAAGTGATTTCTATTTTCTTCTTTTTTTTTTTTTCAGAACTTCTACAGTGAGCACCTATCACTTTCATATTAAGAAAAAATTTTAAATGAACATTACCACTATAAAGAATTTATGACCCATGGACATGAACAATGGTGGGGGAGTGGTGTGAGTGAGGGATGCTGGGTGGAGGGGAGCAAAGGGGGAAAAATCAGAATTGCAATAGCATAATCAATAAAATATAATTAAAAAAAGGATTTATATTTAACATCATTTTATGAGAATTAATGGAAACAATGTGACTTAAATATGATTATTGTATGTGTGGTGTAAACATTATTCCTGTCCTTGAAAAGACTAAATATATTTGTAAGCATTTCTTTATAAATATAAAGAAAGCATTTACGTTTTTGTTTTCTGTGCTCCTCTGACATAAAGATTTTTTCCCTTACTTTTGGTACTTCTATGAAGCGATTGAAAACCTGTTCTCCATCAGTGTTTATCACATTTTCAACAACCCCTGTTGGAAAAATTAGTTGAAATTATGGTAATGCTAAAATTTAATCTTCCCTTCAACTCACTCCCTGGGGCTTTAAAAAAAAAAAATCAACACTGGGCTGTGTGATGTGAAAAAAACCCTCAGGGCAAAGATTAAATTAGAAACTCTGGTTTAGCTACCCAGCGAGACTGACATGGGATAGCATCGCTACTGTTACAGTGGAAACAAAAGTGGAAAAGAATAGAAAAACCGAAGCAGTTTATAATTAGACAAAGTGACTGGATGAATTCAGCAACTTGTAAATAAGTTAAAAATACACAGGACCCTTGCCAAATTATCTAGAAAATGCCACTTACTGTCTTAAGGTTTTATGTCAATATCTCTAAGTTGGTGCCAGAGGCAATAGTACCTGGCAATACAATTTCTTAAAAAAAAAAAGCATCAAAATCTTTTTTACCCAGTTGAAGCAGCAAGACTGTAGGAGCCTCTTTTATGAGTGATAGTGAATTCCAGGGCTTCAGTTCAGAATTGAGTCACTTACCTCAGGGTTCCAGACAGTCTGGAATCCCAAAGTCAGCCCTTCTCCAGGGTGTCAGCTTGGTGTAGACAAAAGCTTGAAAACTCAAAAGCAACCTACTTTGTATGGGTTTATTATCTTTCTTCCCCAACTATGGAGCATTCTAGAGAAATTAACCCTCTCATTTGTTAACCTCAATAACAGGCTTTAACAGACCTGTAGCCATGGCTGGCTCAGGTAATTACCCTGATTAGTTTGGTGTGGAGGAAGGGGTAGCGGGTACTTGGAGCTCAAGTCATTAGGCCTCAATTAAAAGAAAAAAAAAACCCAAGAATTTATACCTTACAGATTTGACATATGGATTCCATATGTTATGGAAGACATTTTACTGTTAAAGCTTTCCGGCCACTTTTTGTAATTAAGGAGAGGATTGGAGGGGAAAGCCTGGAGGCAGGACTCGGTCAAAAGAGGAGGAAGGTTCTATCGACTACTAAAGCCTCAGGAGATGAGTGTGTGTGTGTTCAAACCGAAAAATAGCAAAAACCGGCAACAGGATCTTAAAATCCCCCTGGCATGTGAACCTCAGAGGACTTATGTCTGAGTTGACTTGCTTATAGCTTTGCTGACAAGTCAAGTCACCTCCTTAGTTGGCAGTAATTGTTTTTCCTCGCAGTTTCTCTCAGGAATTCTAAATTTAAAACGTTGATGCAGACTCCCCAGTGTTCTTGAAGGTTGCTAGAATTTGGTCCCATTTAGAAACAAAAACAGGTAATTATACCAGGAATAGAGCTGCACTTTTACTTCAATGATATACACCAAATCCTGTTTCTTCTTTTTCAGAAAATGGTAAACACAGGGAAAGAAACAGGAATCCCTGGGTACCAAAATATTACAGACATACAGGAAATAACTTTTCAAATCCAGCCCGTAAACCTGTCATTTCACAGGCTTGTCTGTGAGCCTAGAAAAGAGAGGCAAAGATCACAGAGAAGACATTCCTACGTTGTGGGAAGGCTGTACCCGGGGACCTCTGGAGGACTTCCCACGGCCTGGTGCTGTGATTTTAAACTCAAGCCATAATTTGAAATGCTAGAGAAAAGCCAATGAAATTTGAGGCAAAATTTGTGGCTTAAAGCTATCTCATTATCTGCTTAAAAAAGGTAGACTTAAAAATACAATTGAAAAGCTAAAATATAGTTTTCGAGGGACAGGGATATATTTTCAGCCCTGTTGCTGTAAGGCTTTCAAATAAAAATACTCCAAATATGTGACAAAGAAGCAACTAAGTTATTGAAATATGCATTAAGTCCTCTGAAAGCATTTACTTATTGACTTTGCTTTCACACCAACCTAATCTATCTGAAAGTTGTTTCTGTTGTGTTCAACAAATTCTGCACCTCTGGTGAGCTGGTTTTGGATTCACTTATTATCCAAATATTTGTACTCTGAGCACCTTCTAGAGGTAAGTCATCCTCTGAAAGAAACACAAGAATTAATAACTCAGTCTACAGGCTCATTTGGGCGCTCCTTGCTCCTTCCTCCCCTCCGGTGTAGTGAGGAAACCCACGGGGCCTGCAGCCAGGCCTGCCCTTCCCAGCTCCAGTGCCTTGAGCAAGTCACTTAACTTCTCTGCGTCCTAGTTTGCTTCCCGGAGTAGGGCTACAAATAGCACATACCTCATTTAATTAAATGAGTTAATACATGCACAGCACCAAGAACAAGCCTGGTACACGGTAAGTACTCAGTAAATGTTGGCTATCTGTTTAGCACTGAGCATGGAGACAAGAAATGTACAGGTCCAGATCGAGATAATAGAACCAAGTACATAAAGGAGGGAAAGTCTGAACTGCTTCTTGGAGGACAAACGGGGGATTCACTAAGTAAAATGAAGGGCTAGGCCAAGCAAATTTACAAGAAGGCACAGAACTATGACACTAATAGCGTGTCTGGGGAATTGTAAACAATTCATTAGAGCTGGATTAAGAGGTGTGTGAGAATAAGAGAGAGGCTTCAGGGCTCACTGATCAAACCTGTGTGATGGGAAGTGAGGCAGAGGGCAAATTTCTAGGTTGGCGGTGATGCCATTAACCGGAAATGAAGTATGGAGGTGACAGGGGTTTAGACACGATGTGTTTGGTTTTGGACATCTGGAATGCTGAGGGGCCTTTGAGACCCAAGGGAAAATGTACAACTGGACATGCAAATCTGGGGCTGAAACTTGGCTGGAATCAGGAACCAGTGAGGCCCTCCCTGGGTGGCTCAGTTGGTCAGTGTCGTCCCAATACACCAAGGTTGCCGGTTCGAACCTCGACATACAGGAATCAACCAATAAATGCATAAATTAAGTGGAGTAACAAATCAATGTTTCTCTCTCTCTTAAAAAAAGTAGAAAAATATAAACAAACCAGGATGGAGAATGACAAGGCAACCACATAAACTACGCTGGCATTCAAGGACAGTTGCAAGAGAAGAAGCCAGAGAAAATAAAGAGAAGTGAACCAGGGGGCCCTGGAAGAAACCAAAGCAGTAAAACAGTTTCACAACTGGGATATTTGACTGAAAATGATGAAAACTTAATTCAAACTGCTTTAAATTGTCAAGATTTATTGGCCCATATAACTGAAAACACAAACCTCTACTGGATCACCCCTAAGCCTGGGGTGAGGAATTCAGTTTCCCATGAACATTTAGCAGTCATTCTGAGCACCTATTATGTGCCAGGCATTGTTCTTGTCAATGAACAAAACAGGCAAAAAGCCCCAGCTCTGGGGGCCATACATACAAACGTTTCTTGCTACACTCCCGCACCCCCCACATTAAAATGCAAATACAATGCTTCAAATTGTGAAAACTAAGTGGAAAGAGATTAAGAGAGAAAATAAATTTAATAAAGAGTCCAAAACATCTGCTGGGAACTTAACACCTCTTTGTAGGACCGCTGGAACCTCCGTCCTAAGCAATCACAGAGGGTTGAAAAAGGAGCAGTTCTGTATGGATACAAGACTCTAAAACCCAAAATACACCCGTGATACATCTTGAAGTCCAATTGTGGATTTTAATTGGTCACTTTTGATTTATTGAATTGGGTTGCTAAGGTCATTCAGATACCTGTAAAAATAATCATATTTTTCAAATATCTCTGGTACGGCTTTGTATCTAACTTAATCATGTGGCAACATGTTGTTTTATATGTAGGTCATGTCCAAACCTGCATCAGTCATTCATATTTTAATTATCCATTCTCTCATTTAGAAATTATTAAAACCTACCTCATTCGGTTTTTAAAAAATATTATGGGACTGAACTCTGTGAACTCAAAAGTACCATACAGCATTAAGATCAGCAAGTTTCAAGTTTGCAAATAAGTTGGTATTAGTATTTTAATGGCTAAAAAGTAGTGCCAATTTTTTCAATAATGCTCTTTAATTCCAATTAGAATGTTTTCCATAAAACCCTAAAAGGCTATTTACACCTTAAACTTTAAAATATAGCCCACAAATGCTTATTTTCTCAGAGGTTTTTTTCTCAAATTTTATCCTTGTACAAAAAGAAAGTCCTTCCTGACTGACACAACTCCCTTATTGTAAAGATGAGGAAACATCGGAAATATTAAGTGATTTGATTCTCTAACAAGCAATTTGGATAAGAGGACTTTCCTTATCTGTATGGATTTTTATAAGATTCTTCACTGGATTTCCACTAGCTGAACCAAACAGTCCCTTACCTCAGTACCCACATGGACACCTAAACAAATACGTTCCCAAGACACCTGTGAAGGGGAAAAGAATCCATTCTCTAATATGGTGACAAATGTAGAAAGTGACATAGTCTACTTTCCAACCAGAGATGTTTCTGTGCAAAGTGAAGCAATCCACAAAATCATTTCTTCTATTAATTAGCTATATTTTGGGAAAAACCTCAAGATACAAATGGCTGAGACTGCTCCAAAATATTTAGCCTCCTTCCTTAAAGCCTCACTTCCCTCTCTCAAATTAGAACTAGCTTGACCTGTATTTCATAGGTGCACAACTCCCAGCAGTTGCTTAATAGTCTCACACGTGTAGCTACTACCTGTCCTGAGTAAAATATCAGAACACGCAATCCCTGCAAAAAAAGTATGTTTCCCCGCCATTCTATTATCTTCTAGAAAGGAGGCTCAAAGCACCACTGGGGACTGATGTAGTGACCTCTGGTTCTCTGTCTTAAACTAACGGGTGTAAGGTGGGAGTTGAACAGAGGTTAAAAAATTTCTAGACAGTGGCTTGCTAGGCCTTTTTTTCTTGTGGGGTAATGGTTTGCTTTCATGCTAATTTCTTCATCTTGTAACATTTAGGTACCTTCTGGGACATCTGCTCCACCAACACATGCATCCAGACTATAGATTTCACCTCATAATTATTCCATCTGTTAATTTAATTAGGTGTCACACTGGGTTTATGCTTTACCAGTAGATGACACTCCTCAGTAATATGATAGGATAGCCCTCAAAATTACTCACATACAAAGACTTTTCAACCTTAAAGTTTCCTGCTTTATCAGTTACTTCAGTTTGGGGATTCATACATTTGTAAACCTAGAGGATAAGCAGCTGTAAAATTGGTTTTTATAATTTTGAGATATACTAGCAACCATCATATTGTTGCATTCCTTCCTTATTCCACAAAACATCATGGCTGGCATATTTTTAATCTACTTACAAACTTTAATCTACTTGATCATGCTCCCAGCTAAATAAATTGTATAGTTTTTCAAATGCTGACTTCCAGTACAGGGGAAACAACTGGACTGGGGAATTTTTAAAACTCAGAAACTAAAGTCTTTTTCTTATACACTAAATGCACAGTATCCTGTAATACTTGTTTCTTAAAGGCGTAAGAATCATGGAAAGACTGATGTAGTGTATTTTATTGTTCGAAATGTCACAAACAGCAGCACTGCATTTTGGACTGTAAATGTCAAATCAAAGATTATCTTCCTGACTACAACCTTGTTGATTTTCTTGATTATTATTATTATATGCAAAGCATTAAAATTGGAGCTGGGTAGTGAACACATAGAACTAGGCTTGGCAGATAAAAATACCAGATGCCCAGTTAAATTTGAATTTCTGATAAACAAATATTTAGTATAAATAGGTCCTAGATATTAGCTATACTAAAACATTATTTGATGTTTATCTAAAATTCAAACTTAACTGCGTGCCCTGTATTTTTATTTGAGACATCTGGCAACTCTTTGTAGAAGATTCTTATCTTCAGCAAAGTTACTATTTAACAGGGAAACCGACAAAGTTTCATAATATAAGGTGTATATGTATGGTAAGTGCAGTAACACAATCACATGAGAGGATCTCCATGAATACCACAAAAGAGTACCCGGAAGAGCTGCCAATCACAGTTCCTAAATTTTGATTGGTGGACAGGCGGTTTAGTATAACAATTTTAGAGTTCAAGTATCATGAGTCAAATGCCAAATTCACTGCTCAAATACACAAATTTACTAGCTGTGTAACCTTACATCAATTAATCACTCTTTATTATAAAACGAGGCTACTAATACATGCTTTACTAGGCTGCTTGTGGGTCACAGGTATGTACGTACGAAGCACCTGGAACACAGGAGGCACTCTCTAAATGGTAATACCTACTATTACCATTACACGGCAAACAGGGTATTTGTCACAGATACTCAAATGTTAATGCTATGCAGTGATAGTAATATTGAATAAGTACTTTTATTTCCATGATCTATTTACACTGTACAAACACTGTTGAAAAGCACCCTACAAGTTCACAGTATGATACAATATATTTACTTTAAAAATATATTCCTTTATAAAAAGTTCCTAGAACACTGGCAAGTCAACATGTGACAGAACTCTCAAAGCACGTCACCAATTTTGTGATAGCAAGAATGCTTCCAAGTGTTGTCAATTTCACAACCACAAGTCACCATTTGAGCTTTAAATACATACACATTTTAAATAAAAAGTGAATTCTACAGTGGAAAGTTCCTGCAGCAATACTTATTAGTTTATCCATGTACTTTCATGAAGATGATGTTTCATAATAATTCACAATATCAACTTATCTGCCAAAAAACCATTCCAATAAGATTTGCAGTCCAAAATTTCTGTTGTTGTTTTCTATTTTTTCTTCTTTGTTGGTTCTCCTGGTTCTACTCTGCGCTTTTTAGAAGTATGCTCATCTTTTTCTTCATCTTTAAACAGAAAAGGAAGAGTTTTAATCAGTAATTTTCAAAAAGTTAGGTATTAAGATACTAATGTTTCTTTCAAAGTTTCTCAGTAAAAACCAAAAATTAATTTTTAGAATTGATTTAAAGTGCAAGAAAAAAATAAGAATTTTTTTTTCAGTTGTTTAATACAAAAGTCAGACCCTTTAGTGCTACACTGAGGTAGCTTAAAATAAGAAAGTCAAATTTGTTCTGAAAAAGCTATCCCATGTATTCTACAATGTACACATTATGTATATTTAAGTATATAACCTAGACTTTCTGCAGGTGGAACACATTGTCTATTTTTCAACAACAACAAAAGATACCAACTTAACCATGTTATTTAAGTGGCTATCAGCCATTCTTTCCCTTCCAACCTCTCTCCCCGCCAAACAACTACCCTCCTTATCTTATCCCTTGGCCCCTTACATTCTGCAGTAAAAAAAATAAATCACTCGCAAGTAGATGTTTTACAAAACTGCATTTTCCAATTTGGCCCGTACAGTTAGTTCTACTCCCCCCACCCTCTCTCCCATTCCACTGGAGAATATTCCAATGGTAACGGAAAAACAGGCATCTTCCCTCTATCACATTGAGAAGAATTTTGAAAAGGGAAGATGGAGAAGAACCTTACATTAAAACTATGCCCTTTATAACTTTTCAAAAATATTATTATTGTCTGTAGCCACGGAAAATGTCCAATATAAATGTTGTCAAAAATGAATAGGTGGACCCTTTTATTCAATTTAAAATATCCAAGTACATGTTTTAATAAAACACACGGTAGTACAGACCAGCTGCTAGTTTTCAATTTCAGTGATCAAATATGTGGCTTTATTTTTAGAACTCCATAGAGATGTAATAAATAACATGTAGATGTCATGATTTATGAAATACAAAAGTATTTGAAGCACATTACTGAACTCATTGTACTTCTGACTTTATTTTCTCAATCAACAGATACTCCTAGTTCAACTATCATGTGGTGGTCTATAAACAAAATATTCTGTTGTTGAAAGAATCCTTCATATTAAAAAATTTGGGAAGCCACTGATATAAGATCATAAACTACCGAGGAAATATATTTAAAACCTTAAGCCTTCAATTTCCTTCTGCTAACTATATCTCCTTTGTTGAGATGGATAGTAATTAGTATCAAGAGCAGGTGATTCATCTTTTTTCACCTTCAACACATCATGGAGACGTTATTCATGCATTTCATAAAGCACTATGTATTTATGTAGACAGCATGATAAAATACAATTCACATAAACAAATCAACCCAGGAATTTACTAACCAAAGTTTTAATCAGTAGTTTGTATGTATACATGAAAATACATGCTTTACAACTAATACAGCACACAGCTCAAATAAACCAAGGGCTTTGCTTTCTAATTGGAGTTTAATTATCATCCAGTTTGAGTTTGGAGATTATTTTCAGACATATAAAAATTAAAATTACTTTTAATGCAGATAGGTGCAGCCATGTGGAAAGCAATATGGAGATACCTCAAAAAATTAAAAATGGATCTGCCTTTTGACCCAGCAATCCCACTTCTGGGAATATATCTGAAGGAACCCAAAACACTAATTCAAAGGAACATAAGCACCCCTATGTTCATTGCAGTGTTATTTACAATTGCCAAGATGTGGAAGCAGCCCAAGGGTCCATTAATCGATGAGCGGATAAAACTACTATGGTACATTTACACTATGGAATACTACTGGACCGTAAAAAAAGAGAAAGTCTTACCCTTTGCAACAGTATAGATGGACCTGGAAGACATCATGCTAAATTGAAATAAGCCAGTCAGAGAAAGACAAATACCATATGATTTCACTCATATGTGGATTTTAATGAACAAACTGAACAAGGAAAATGGGGACAGACTCACAGATGGAGAGCAGGCTGACAGCTCTGGGAGGGGAGCGGTAAGGGGTGCAGGGATTGAGAAAAAAGGAGAAAGGACTCACGGGCATGGACAACAGTGTGCTGACTGCTGGGGAAAGGGGTATAAAGGGTCTAAATGATAATGGGAAAAAACCACAATGAAGTCAAAAAATAAAAATATTACTCTCTAACTCTTCTAGAAAATCCACTGTTAATATCTATTAAAAAGATGATCTTAAGACACTTCTGCTTTTAATCTACCACTTGTTACAAGTATATTTATTGAACAACAACAAAAACAGAAATTACTGAGGTTGGAAAAACAGGTTCTTATCAAGTGATTTGAACCGAAGAGCTAATGCCATCTAGTGACGTAACAAGGCATTGCCCTGAACACCAGAACAGAAAAAAACCCCTCCAAAACCCTGAAATGTTCACTCCCCCACTTTACTACTCTGTGCCATATACTACAGATGCACTGGTAAGAAAATAATTCTTCTATTATGGAATCCATGTCGCCAGACACACGTACGTTAAAATTATTAATCTTCTACATTAAAAAAGAGCATTTGGTACTTTAGCTAAGCTTTCATGATTAATTACATGTTAGTAAAGCTACAATTAAAGTCAGGCTCACTGATTTACATTTTTAAAAAAAGATTTTATTTATTTATTTTTAGAGAGTGGGAAAGGGAGATAGAAACAGAGGGAGAGAAGCATCAAATGTGTGGCTGCCTCTCATGTACCCCTCACCGGGGACCTGGCTCACAACCCGGGCATGTGCCCGGACTGGGAATCAAACTGGATTGCAGGCTGGTGCTGAATCCACTGAGCCACACAGCGAAGGCCCACTGATCTACATTTTATAGCCACTAAACAGGAAGTGCTAATAAGTAGTAAGTCTCAATGATCGGTTTTGAATTTTCCCAGCTCCTCTTTTAAAATATCTGGAAGAAGTTAACTGGCAAAAAGGGCAATAAGGCACAAAAATGGGAAGAAAAGCAATTTGATAGTTTAAAAATGTAAATAACTTAAGAGTTTGGAGTTTGTAATACAAGATATTTTATGAAGTTAAAAAAGGTAAAAAATGACATCAGGAAAATCAATTTTACAGTGGCATAGGGGTCTAAAATAGCAAAAAAATGTCAAAAAAAAGGAAGGTATGTATTACAGGAAGAAGATAGTTGTATTCAATAACCAACATTAAAGCCAAAATTTAAGATTTCAGGATTATCTTTTAACCTTGTAATCTAGCTCTAAACTGCTCCTTTTGTTTTTAACATCGCCAACATTTACCTTCTGATGGAGGACTGCCCTGTGAACAAAAGGTCAGAAATGATCTATGGCCATAGCAGTACTGTTCACCGCATAGTTGGAATTCTTTCTCTCTGAACTCAATAGGCAAGCTGGGGGGAAAAAAGATAATTCTTTCCACTTGTCCGTCCTGGATATATAATCCTCACCTTTTCCACGGAGGAACAAAGGACTGCAGCTGCCTATGGCGTCCTAGTTAGAACGTCAACTCTAGCGGCCCTAGTGCCCTTCTTCCTACAGAAAACGTCCCAAGCGCTCTAGCTGGAAAAACATCGAGACTAAATTCCAGTTTAATAATGCATCATTCCCATTTAAAGACCTGAATTTGAGAAGGTCTTTAGACCACCATCATCTTAGAGTTTGCCATTCTGTGACGCTAGACAAGTCACACAAGTTCTCATTTTCACATTTCCGTTTTTCACAAGGTGCAGTAAGGATTAAAGAGTAGTTCTGTTAAAGTGTCTTTTTACATTAATTACCGTATTTTTCAGACTATAAGATGCAGCCCCCCAAATTTGGGGGGGAAATGGGGGGTGCGTCTTACAGTCCGAATGTAGCTTACCTGACTTCTGTTTACATTTACACTGGTGAAATATTATGTTATTAGGTATTTTACCACATTTTTTGCTTAAAAATTTTTTTTCCCGTTTTCCTCCTCTAAAAGCTAGGTGCGTCTTATGGTCCGAAAAATACAGTATATAAAGTGCCATACAATATGAGGTATTTCAAATGCCCTCTTTGTTCGGCGCCTTCAAAAAGATGCCTTTTACTGAAAATGTGCCTTTTTAGTGACTTCTAATCCGTCTTGGGAAAGAAATGAAAAAGACATCTGGAATAAGAACTACCAGTTAGTTACCCTTTCTCTAAACAAGTAAAACTCTGCATGGCTGCAAAAGAAGCTAAGTAGGTTGCCCTCGTATTATGGGAAGATCAGAAATCTGTTTAACAAAAATGGTACAGAGGAGCAAATAATCAGTGGGAGGTGGTATCTGAGATTTTCCTCTTTGAGTTGGATTTTGAAGGATAAGTGAGTTTACCAGCCAAAGAGGAAGGGAAGAACATTCCAGACTAAGGTGCAAGATATACTGAAAGGCACGGAACTATAAAATAGCATGGTCTACTCAGCTTTGAATTTTAAGATCTTAAAGTGCTAGAAAGGAGGCCATGGGAAAGAGGGTGGAGAGAAAGGCAGAGCCTGTCATGGAAGGCTTTGCCTCCATGCTGTTGATGAAGGATGTTAAGCAGGTGAGTTACATAATCATGTATGATTTTTAGAGAGTGAACATTAGCTGCAGTGTGAAGGATGGAACTGGGGAGTAAAACTGCGGAAGCAGAAACTGTGATTACTTATAGTCCAAGTAAGAGATGAAATTATATTATAAACGAAGGCAAGACAACAAAGTCATTACCTTTCTATTACTATTTTTAATCACTACATAATAACACTCAGTTAAATTCATTTTGTCACACTACTTTTGGCTCTAAAGCACAACTGCTTTACTGTAAAATAAAGCCTTCACAGCTGCAGTCACAAGAATCCATAAATTAACTCGCACTCTTCATAAATCACATATACTACTGCTTGAAATATCAGAGGTTTCACTTGAAGCCTGAACAATTTATCATCTTTCTCTAGAACACAGCAACTGCTACTGGTTGAGACATCAGTTTTTTTTTTTTTAATTTATTATTTTTAGACAGAAGGGAAGGGAAGGAGAAAGAGAGGGAGAGAAACAGCAATGTATGGTTGCTCCTCACATGGCCCTCACGGGGACCTGGCCTGCAACCCAGGTATGTGCCCCAACTGGGAATCGAACCGGGACCCTTTGGTTCCCAGCCCGCGCTCAATCCACTGAGCTACACCAGCCAGGGCTCGAGACCAGTTTTAAAGCTGACTATATACTATCTTTTTCAAAAACACAGTAAAAAGTATTTCAAGACCATCATAATCAATCTGCTAACTTGCTAGATTTAAATTTCATTCATTAATTATCGCGATCTTAAACTCATCATAGGGATCAAAAAATCTGACTCCTCTTACCTGATTCCACCGTCTCCTCCCCTTCTGGGAGAAGCCTAGCTTTCTTAACGTTCTGTGGGGCGTCATCACCATTGTCCTCATATATGTTAGACCATTTTATTGCCATATCCAGCTCTGGAGGAGGAGGTTTCTTCTCTGTAGTGTACGTCTCTGGAGGTGGAACATAGTTTGACTTCCAGACTTTGAATTCCTTTGGCGGCTGTTAAGCAAACACATTAAGAAGCACTGTGACGAACCGAGGTTCCTATAATCCGAATGGGCACATGCACCTCCCTGCCGTTCGATTATTGTTCAGGACGACTTTTCTTTTAAGTTTAAAGATACATTTTTTTCCATCAAAATCACAATACTGTTAAGTGAAAAGCCAAAGGGTTCCCTATATGAATAAAGCTAATAACTTTTAGTTACCAAAGAAGAATCCAGTCTCAGAGATACTACGCCAAGGCTGACCCCTTCAGGAGGCTGCAGCAGACATTGTCTTGGAGGCAGCACCGCAGGCACTTCGGCGTCAAAGGGAAGGGGTCTCAGGGAGAAGCTGCAGCGGGGGGGCGGGGGGAGTCACCACCGTTAGTCCTGGCCACGCAGGTCGGGGCACCGAGCGCGGAGGTTTGGGTCTCCTCACGAGTGGACGGGGGCTGCGGGTCCGATCTGACACCCACCAGGCTGGGGGAGGGGGCCCGGGCTCCCCAGGGCTGGAGATGGGAGGGGTTGGTGCGGCATCCCGCAGGGGGTGACTGCGTGTGTGGGAACGGACTTCCTGTCCCCAGGAAGCGACTCAGGAGGAAGGGGGCGGAGGCCGGGACAAAGATCGAGAACCGGGGTCGGGGACCTCACCTCCTCAGGCGCCTTGACGACGTGTCTCTCCCAGTCTATCTGTTTGTTGAGAGGATTGTAGAGAAAGGCCGGACGAGTCACGCTCCGGAACAGTTCGTCGGGTCCAGGCAGCCGCTTTTCTGTCTTGTTCCCACATACGCCCGCCGACTTCGCCGGATCTGGAGCTCTGCGACTCGTTTCCTCCGGATCGCTGTTATCCTCCTCGTCTGAGGAGCCTGAGCTGCTGCTCCCGTAAGCTGCGAAATAGCTCAGAGGATCCTTCTCCTCCGCTGCCATGACGGTGATGCACGAAGACCTAGGGCTCCGCCGGAAGCCGGAAGCTGTTTCAGGCCCGGCCCCGCGGCTGGCCCCGCCCCGCGTCTCGCAGATAATCTCGGAGATTGCGTCCCCTGGCGGCTCTGCTGCGCTACTGCCCCCCACCCCCGCCCCTTCTCCAGAGGAAGGTCTGAGGCTGAAGAAGCTTCGCATATTGAAGCAAGGGCTGCTTTTACTCACTGCACTGAAAGACAGGTCCTCAGTCAGGGGTCCCAAACAAACTTTAGCATTCAGTAAGAAATTATTAAAGGCACAGAAAAGCTAAGAACGTTGTCTTTTCTGTGCCACCGCACTTTAGCTCTTGCCCACAGAAAACCAGGATTTCTTCCTGATCCTGCTGCATCTCATCTTCAAAATAGAAAACAAACAAAAAAACCCAGACGACATCTATAGGTGGTGGACTCATCACGGCACAGACTGAGTCCTCTCCTAGTTGACCTCATTCCAGCGCAATCTGAACAACCTCTCTTTGATGAACCTCCTATTGGATTACATCCCACCACGCTGGGCTTCTCCAAACTCTCTGGCTTCTCATTGTCAGCCTTCTTTCATGCCTGCTTTGCTCTATATGGGCCTTAAATGTTGGTGTTTCCCTACATAGTATACCGTCTTTCAGCAATACTTACATTTTTCAACAGGGTATAGAGTTGCTAGTCAGCCCATCCCTTTTTATGGTATTAACTACCTTACACTTTTGACTCCCAAATCTGGGCCTACAGCCCCAATCTTTCCCTTCCAAGCTCTGGAAGGAACCTCCCCCCGGCTCTTAAACTTGACATATGGACATCCTACTGGGGTCTCAAACACCCACTTACAGGATGAGTAACTTGTCTTTACATATAACTTGCTCCGGCATTTGTATTTCCTCTTAGTAAATGACATAACCATGTCCCTACTCACCAGGGAAACTAAAAATCTTGACTCCTCCTGGTGAACTAAGGGAATGATACCCAAGTAAAGTGATAAAGTTGGTATCATCGTAAACATTTACAGATCCCACTAAAGGGTGCGCGTTTACACAACACACTCATCCCCGCGGGGTGGAGAACTCATCTCATTCACTTCTCTTTTGCAGTCCTGCAGCACAGTGTCCAAGCTCCTTGAGAGGAGTCGGATTATGCGCTGTTCACTTAAATATTCCTAGTACTCAGCTCAGTGCCTGCCGCTGAGTAGATGATCAATAAATATTGTGGATTATAATTTATGAGGATGTAGGTATAGGTGAATGTTTCTCAGACTTTTTCATTCAAGTATGTATGTTGATAGAGAAAAATGATAGCCCCAGAGTGCAAAGTTTGGGAGTCCATCCTTACTTCCCCATCCTTACCAACTGCAAGTTTGTGGGTCCCTCAAACTAACATCAGATTTGATGGTTCGGTAGGACTCACAAAATTCACTGAAAGTAGTTTTACTCATGGCTATAGTTTATTTTAGTGAAAGAATAGAGATTAAAATTGGGCAAGGGAAAAGGTACATGGGGCAGAGTCCCAGAGACTTCCACATGCAGTGCTACCAGTTGGCGTCTCCCAGTGGAATTGCAGACAGTACTAACTTCTTGTGGCAAAGATATGTGACAATACACATGGAGCATTGCCAACGAGTGAGGCTTGCCTGAGCCTTGATGCCCAGAGATTTTAATGGGGATAGGTCATGTACACATAGTTGGTTCCCATGTGGCTGAACTCATTCTCCAGTCTTTCCAGAACCTGATGAGCATAGCACTTTTTTGGAATATAGTATCTTGAAAATGTATGCAAATGTTATATACTAGTTCCTAATGCAGCTCTTTTATTGTAACAGGCCACATTTATCCGGTGGCTTTTAAAACTGGCCCACTGTTGAGTGCCTCTGGGGTTGGGGTACCCAGTTTGAGTAACATAAGTCCCTGTTCTCAGTCACCAGCAGCCTCCATGTAACCACGTCTAAGAGCCACTTAAAAAAATAAAAAGATTTTATTTATTTTTAGAGAGAGGGGAAGAGAGGAAGAAAGAGAAAGAGAGAGACTTCAATTGGTTGCCTCTCATATGTGCCCTGGCTGGGGACCGAACCTGCAACCCAGACACGCGCCCTGACCGGAAATCAGAATGATGACCTTTGCTTTGGGGGGAATGACACCTAACCAAATGAACCACACTGGTCAGGGCCCAAGAGCCACTTCTTACTTGACCTTTTAACAAGATAGACCTCCATCTTGGAACAGTTTTTTTCCCCTTGCCTTTCACTAGATCATACACTTTAGTTTTCCTATTTCACAGGGTCCTTTCAGTTTCCTCCGTTGCCTTCTTGTCTTACCTCTAAATGTGACAGCACCTCAGCCTCAGCCCTGGACTGTCCTCTCTTTTCTATCAATCCTTCATTTCAACATGATTTTACGAGGTCCCATGATTTTAAATATTTTTTACTAATAACTCCCACCTTTATATAACCAGTCCAGAAGTCTTCCCTGACCGCCAAACTCCTGCATCCAATTTCCACCTTTACTGTCTAACAAGTCCCTCAAATTTAACATATTTGTGGTAAATTTTCTACAAAGATTATGTACCCTGTGCATGTATGCCACTCCTTGAGGTGGAGAATATTTCCTCTGTCTTTGAAGCTGGGCTGGCTTCGTCACTTGCTTTGATGAACAGAATGCTTCCCCTTTTGCTCTCTTGGGAACCAAGAGCCACCATGTAAAGAAGTCCAGCTGCCCTACTGGAGATACCATGAAGAGATAAAGAATGCTGGCCAGTTCTCGGTTGGTACATTTGCGCAAGGGAAGGCACCAGACATGTGAGTGAAGACATCTGGAATCATCTAGCCCCAGTTGAGGTTTAAGATGTTTCCAGAATGGCCCTGGGATGGACCATTAGAAAAATCATGAAGCCAAATCCAGCCCAATTTGCAGAATCATGAACAAATAAAGGATTATTATCTTAAGCCACTAAAGTTTTGGGTGGTGTGTTATGCAGCAATAGATAACTAAAAATATGTCTAAAACAGAACTCTATTTCCCATCTTCAGTGTCCCACACTTTCCACAGTCTTCCCTATCTGTTCACATGGTGCCATTATTAATTAGGTGCCCAGGACAAAAAAACAGAAAGTCTTGTCATTTTAAGTTTAAAATATATTCCAAATCCAAATACTTTACCAGTTCTACCTCTACTACCCTTTTCTTTTGCCTGAACAACTGCTGTAGTCTTCTTTCTTTATTGCTAGCTTTAAAAAAGCATTTAATAATCTTTAAATTAAGATCGATGCATTACATTTAGTAGTCTTATCTCTGAGTCTCCTTCATCCTAGAATGATTTCTCTGTCTTTAACTTTCACAACCTTGATATTTGGAAGATTTTAGGCCAATTATTTTGTAGAAGATTCCTCAATTTGAGTTTGTCTGGTGTTTCGTACTGATTGGATTCAGGTTATAAATCTTTGGCAGGTATATCATGGAAGTGATGTTGCATTCTTTTTCATTGTATTCCATTGGGATGCGTGGAATTTCCATTTGCCCTGGTACTGATAAATTTAACTTTGATTTTTTTGGTTTAAGGTGGTATCTGCCAGGCTTCTTTGCTATAAAGTTATTTTTTCCTCCCTTGTAATTTATTAGTATTTTGTAGGGAGGTACTTTGAGACTATGTCAGTATCACATTCTTCATCAAATTATTTGTTCATGTATTTACATTACAATTGGCTTATTGTTTCCTATTCTATCCAATTAATTGCAATCTGCTACTATCACTAATTATTTTGATGTTGAAATTGTCCCAGATTTGGCCTATGGGAGCCCCATCAAGCTGGCATCTGTGCCCTTTGGGCATGCCCCACCATTCTTTGAACACGTGACTGCATTGTGGCATGAGATTTCCAGGCTTATTTTATACTTTGCCCTGGAGTAGACATTTTGCCAAAGACTTCTGATTCCATTTAATGGAATTAGCTTCTTCCTTCTTTCTTTTTTAAAAAAGATTTTATTTTTAGAGAGGGGAAGGGAAGGAAACATCAATGTGTGGTTGTCTCTTGTGTACCCCCCACTGGGGACCTGGCCCACAACCCAGGCATGCACCCTAGACTGGGAATTGAACCAGTGGTCATTTGGTTTGCAGGCTGGCACTCAACCCACTGAGCCACACCAGCTAGGGCTGGAGTTATCTTCTGGACGGTGGGGCCCTGGTAGTACAGGCTAGCCCTGCTAGGTGAGTGTTCTAGGAACCCATATATATCAGTGTACCAGCTAGTGATGTTCTGAGAGGCTGCTATCGACTTCAGTAAATTTTTTTTGAAGACTCTTTCATAGCATTTGTCCGTTTCATGGTGGGTGATTTACAAGCGCATCTGCCAACACAGTGTGGAGTGTTCAGCAGTTTTTGACCCCAAACAGCATGACCTCCATGCCCCACCCTCCTTATTCACTCGATCTCACCATGAGCTACTTTTTTGTGTTTCCCCTAGATGAAAAAAGTCCTTAAAAGGAAATATTTCACCGATGTTCAAGAAGTGAAGTGAAAAATGGCAGAAGCACTTAAAGATGTCAAATAGACAAATCCTAAAACTGTTTTGAGCAGTGGAAAAAACGTCTCGATAGATGTATTGCATCAAATGAAGAGCACTTTGAAGGTGACTGAAGTTTGAACATGTAAGAATAAATACACAATTGTTTTATATAAATTCTGTTTTTTTGGGGGGGTCTCCCTCTTGTAGAAGCCACAATGTAGATTGGGGTGCTTGGTGTGTTCATTGCTAATTCAGTGTTATTGTTCCAGGTTCTTTCAGTAGACAAAGTTAGAGAATGTATATTTTTACTTTTTTAAAATATATTTTATTGTATATGCTATTTATAGTTGTCCCAATTTTTTCCCCTTTGCCCCCCTACACTCAGACCCTCCCACTCCCTCAGGCAATCCCCACACTGTTGACCGTGTCCATGGGTCACGTGTATACATTCTTTGACCACTATATTCCCTAAGCTGTCCTTTATAGCCTCATGATCATTCTGTAACAACCAGTTTGTACTTCTTAATCCCTTCACTTTTCTTACCCATCACCCTGACCCCCCTCCTATCTGGCAACCATCAATGGGTTCTCTGTATTTACGGTTCTATTTCTGTTCTGCTTGTTCTTTTGTTTTTTATATTCAATTATTGATATATATGTATTTATTGCCATTTTATTGTTCATATTTTTGGTCTTCTTGTTAAAGAAGTCCCTTTAACATTTGTTGCAATACTGGTTTCTTGGTGATGAACTCCTTTAGCTTTTTCTTATCTGGGAAGATCTTTCTTCTTTCATTGTAAATGATTGCCTTACTGGCAATCTTGGTTGGAGGGTCTTGCTTTTCATCACTTTGAATATTTCTTGCCAATCCCTTCTAGCCTGCAAAGTTTCTTTTGAGAAATCAGCTGACAGTCTTTTGGGAGGTCCCTTGTAGGTAACTAACTGCTTTTCTCTTGCTGCTTTTAAGATTCTCCCTCTGTCTTTAACCTTTGGCATTTTAATTATGATGTGTCTTGTTGTGGACCTCTTTGCGTCCATCTTGTTTGGGGCTCTCTGTGCTTCCTGGACTTGTATGTTTATTTCCTTCCATGGAGTCTACCTTATACATAGAAACAAACACAGGGAAACTGCCAAACTGAGGAGACAAAGAAACATAGCCCAAATGAAAGAACAGAACAAAACTCCAGAAAAAGAACTAAGCAAAATGGAGACAAGCATTCCACTAGATATGGAATTCAAAACACTGGTTGTAAGGATGCTCAGTGAACTCAGGGGAAGAGCAGGTGAACTCAGAGAGAACTTTAACATCATAATAAAGGACATGGAAGCCATAAAAAAAGAACTAGTCAGAAATGAAGGATACACTAACTGAAATGAAGAACATTTTACAGGGAATCAGCAGTACAGTGGATGAGGCTGAGATTCAAATCAGTGATTTGGAATATAAGGAAGCAAAAAAACCCACACACAATCAGAACAGCCAGAAGAAACAAGAATCCAAAAAAGGAGGCCAGTGTCAGACTGTGGGGCAACTTCAAGTGTACCAGCGTTTGCATCATGGGGGTGCTGGAAGGAGAAGAGAGAGAACAAGAAATTGAAAACCTTTTTGAAAAAATGACAGAAAACTTCCTTAACTTGGTGAGGAAAATATATTTATTTCTAAATCTATTAAAAACCTGGAGTTCACACTGATACCTCTAATTTTAATCCAGTACTACAGGATTACTTCTCATTTTCTTTTCCATATATGTAACTCCATTTTCCAACAATGAGATATCTGGCTCCTGTTAGTCTAAATGTTTTTATTTGATCAATTTTTAGAGAGAGGGGAAGGGAGGGAGAAGAGGGAAACAGCAATGTATGGTTGCCTCTCACATGGCCTTCACTGGGGACCTGGCCTGCAACCCAGGCTTGTGCCCTGACTGGGAATCGAACCTACGAACCTTTGGTTCCCAGCCCGCGTTCAATCCACTGAGCTACACCAGCCAGGGTTCTGACATACCCCTTTAGATTGCCTTTCTACAGATGCCCTCCTCACCCTGGTCCTACCTTCTACTTCAATCCTGATGTTGGACATCCTTACAGGTACCTTCTTCACCAGCTCAGGCTCTGACACCTTTGAGTGGACACCTTACTCTGGGCCCTGACACTCTGCTGAGCCATGTCTACACTGCTCTTACCGCACTCAGGCTCTGAGAGCTCACACCAGTCTACTCATCTGTATTGATGCTCTCATTCCTTTTGAGTCCCAATACTCTACATGTTTTTCAACCAGTGTGCTACAAGACTGTTTAAAACATGCCATACCTGACTATTTAGTCAGAGTCACTCAACTCTTAGAATGTGAAATAAAAAAGTAACAACAGCCAACACAGGAACAGTCATTTGGTGTGAATGAATCAAAATGATACCTATTTGGTCAGATTGACAAAAAATATATTTTTTGGCGTGCCACAGAATTTTAGTAATTAGTTTATGTGTGCCATGAGATGAAAAAGGTTAAAAATCGCTGTTCTATATCCCGCATCTCCATGCCATCCAGATCCTGTTCAGCATCCTACACTCCAATATGGACTCCTACTACTCCCCCTAAGACCTACTGGTGCAGATACTTAATTTGTTTGGCCCCAGATAATGGCTTATGGATCGAGATGTTGAATTACAGAGAAGGAAATGAAAGGTTAGAGGAGGAAAAAGAAAAACAGATAAAGTTGATGTTCTCTCTCTTTCCAACCTGTCCTTCTCCAATCCATTCTTCATAAATCATTTTTTTTTTTTTTTTGTAATAGGGGAAAGGAGGGAGAGAGGGAGAGGAACATGAATGTGAGAGAGGAACATTGATTGGTTGCCTTCCATACCTGTCCTCACCGAGGACCAAACCTGCAACCCAGGCACGTTCCCTGATTGGAAATCAAACTCATGACCTTTCAGTTTGTGGGATTATGCCCAACCAACTGAGCCACACCAGTCAAGAGTTACACTAAACTTTTAAAATGCAAATCAAATCATATCACTCCCTTGTTTGAACACCTCCGACTGTTCCCCACCTTGGAAGAAACTCCAAACTTCTTACAAGGGTCTGTAAGCCCTTTCATATTTGATCCTTGCTATTTATGAAACCTCATGTCAAACCAGGCTCTTAAATTCCCCACAGTCACCCCTCATACTTCTGTTCCAGCCACACAGACCTGCGATCCTCAGTAACTCATTCCTGCCTCATGGATGTTACTTCCGCCTGAACCCTTAGAACTTCATGTAACTGGCTCCTTCTTGCTTATTATTTAGGTCTCAGCTCAAATGTTAACTGCTTTGAGAGGACTTCCTTCACAATGCTATCAATACTCTTTCCTAGTTACTTTTTAGCTCATACACGCACTATTTTGTGCAACTAGAATGATCTGGCTTTCCTTGTTTATTTATATAAATGTGAGCTCCATGAGAACACAGACTTTGTTTTATCATTGTATCTTC
Organism: Micronycteris hirsuta; assembly: GCA_004026765.1. Classification (NCBI taxonomy): domain Eukaryota; kingdom Metazoa; phylum Chordata; class Mammalia; order Chiroptera; family Phyllostomidae; genus Micronycteris; species Micronycteris hirsuta. Next base: position 69,799 of record PVJI01000690.1, read on the forward strand.
AGCACCTGGAATAATAGGCACTCAATAAATAACCATGATATACATATATATAAAGTTTCCACTCACCTTTCTGCTATTTAAGAAATGCTAATAAGAAAGCATGAGTTGTGGAAGGAATACTGATCTTAAAGTTATACAGCCCTGAATTTTAATGCTAAAGAGCTATGTGATTTTGAGTCATTCACTTTATTCTGTTTGTTCCTTACCTGTTAAAAAAGCTGAAAATAAAACCTACCTTGCAGGATCGTTACTGGAAGTACAAACAAGATCGCACATGTGGAAACAGTGAGCAGTTATTTGGCACACAGTATGGCTGTGGTTCCAAACGCTGTTCACACTGGGATCACCCAGAAATCTTTACAAACTTCTGATGTCTGGATTCCACTCTCGGACATTCTGATTTAATTGGTATGGGGTACAACCTGGGCATCAGGATCTTTAAAAGCCCTCCAGGTGATTCTAAACTGGGCAGCAAAGTTCAGGAAACACTGCAACAAAGAACAACTTTCTAATAAATAGTATGACAAATTCAGAGTAAGGATTTTAGGAGGAGCACTCAAGTTATCTATATATTTTTTTGTGCTTGAATTCAGCTCTCCTTTCAGAAAGCCCTCCTCAGATTACATTTAACAACTATGGATTGATTTGCTTCTTGGTGTGCTTTTTTCCAGAGTCAACAGTGTACATACTTATCCAATGACACAAGGTAAGGCCATAGCCTAAAACTTCCTGCTTCCTTTTACATTTCTTAGGTAAAAAGACAGTAGCTATGCATGTCACTGCATTAAGAGTGACATGCTGACAAAGATGGAATTACCTCTTGAAAAAGCGAGCTCACCATGAAAAGCATGGAGGAATCTTAAACGCATATTGCTAAGTAAAAGGATCCAATCTGAAAAGACTATATACAGTATGATTCCAACCACATGACATTCTGGAAACAATAAAACTAGAGACAATTAAAAAAAAATCAGTGGTTACCGAATAAGAAGGGAGAGGAACGAGGAAGGAATGAGTAAGTGGAATATGGCATTTTTAGAGCAGTGAGATTGTTCTGTATGGTATTTTATAATAGTGAATGCTTGACATTACGCATTTGTCAAAACCTACAGAACTGTACAACACTGAGTGAGCTGTAACACAGATTAACTTTAGTCGATAATAATGTATCAAGACAATTCTAATAAATATATCACACTATGTAGAGATATTAAAGTGGGAAACAGGAAGAAAGGGAACATATAGGAAATCTGTCTTTTCTGCTTAAGTTTTCTATAAACCTAAAACTGCTTTAAAAAATAAAGTCTATTAGTTTTTCAAAAAAAGCAATACGAATGTGAGCTCAAAGATGTTTTGGATTCAGTGATAATATGGTATCTGTGAAAAGTAACTTTTTCACTGCTGCATTGATCAGCCTAGTCACCAGTTGCACTGCATCATGTCAAAGTTAAACATTTGTTGGCGATAGTTGGTTTTCAGTATTTAAAAAAAAAAACACTTTATAGGAGTCAGAAAACCCAAAAGTCTAAATCTGTTAAAATCTTAATTTTATTGTCTATATAGGTATTCAACAGTCTGAAAGAAAATGCAGTGTTATAAACTATAAATACAGATTCTACAGCCTACCTACATTATGGTCTGATTCTGAGTAGATCCTATTAAAAAAACCCTCCATATTAAATTTTGTTTTAATTAATGAAAAGCCTGCTTCTGCTTTAAAAAAGATTTCTTTAAATGTAATGCCACTATTTTCTTATGCTACACTGGACGTGAAACATGTTTCTCCATAATCTTTAGAAAATGTTTACATTACAAAAATTACCCAGTCTTTTTTTTTTTTAGTTACCCAGTCTTTAAAAACCAATATGCCAATCTTCTTCAGGACTGACTACCTCATCGGTTTATCCAGAGACGCAACTTGACCTCGCACTTGAAATATCTTCTATAAATATTAGTACACATAAAATAAGTATTCTAGATATTTACCTCCTATTAAAAAGTTTGAAACTTCCAAAACATAGCACAACAATTCAAAAATTTTTATTGTTAATAGCATGTTTCCATCTCTGCTTTTTTCAAGTAATGGAAATATATTTGAGGGATATCAGGAAATAGATAGAATTATACTTTAAATGAACACAATGAGCACCTAATTTATAAATGCATAAATTTAACTGTGATATAACAAAACTTTGTGAAATAACAAAAAGTCAAACCAAACAAATGGCCTGCTTGTTCCAAATAGTATATAAAACAGATTGTCACATACCCACATAGAAAAAACATCTTGTGCTAGTTAGTTAAAGTTGTACAGTGGTCCTCAGTAAAAGAGAGGGGAAAGTACAGAAAAAGTATTTTTAAGAATTTCACCAAATTACAGGTAATAACAGGTTTTTGTAAAGATTTTTCTTTTGGAATGAAAATGCTAAAGAAAAGAATGTGAAAATCTCAAGAAAGTAGCATGAATTAGTAAGGTTAATAAATGTATTTTGGCTAGTTGACATCTTAGGCAGCCCAAACTAGTCAGATGTTCCTCCGCATCAGAAGGACACTCTGTAAATGTCTGTAAGCCAAACTGAGCAGGAAAGAGAATTTTTTTGTACACTGGCATTTTTTCCCCATCAGTGATTGGCTTTATTACCAATTACAAACAGCGTAATCCTGAAAATTTACTGTTGGATGGATGGAAAGTACTGTTTCTAGCACAAATGCACTGAGAAACAACATCATTCCCAGCCTAAGACTCCATTATCAAATAGAGAAATGTTCCCTATTAAAATTGGTCTTAAAACAAAAAAAATGTGAAAATACTAAATACCTCAAAGAAGGTATTAGGGAGATAAATGGCAATGGAAAAAGTACAATAAAAAATTATTTAAAAAAATACAAAATTCTGAAAAGTACATGATCCACATGATTTATTTCTGCTATCTAAAAATATGCTTCTTTTTCCCCCAAAAATTCTATTTACAAAGTGTGTTTACATTGCATTTTAAAAGACATGTATTGGTGTTAATAAGTCATTATAGCAGTTTTATAAAAAGATTCGTATATTTTCAAATATTAGTCATTACTAAAAACATTAAAAAGCTGTGAACTGTCATTGCCGTGAAAGAGCACGTGATCTTAGGGGGAGAAACATCTCACTAGAGTTTCCACAAGTTCCTTCTAACTGCAGCTCTGGGGGCAGAGGAGGAGCCCCAGGGTCCCCAGGTCTGGGAAGTGTAGTTGAAGAGAAGGTAGGATTTTCAGTTTTGCCTACTTCTAAAACAGGCAAATTCAGAGATGAATCAGTAGAAAAAAAGGGAGCTGTGCTGGATTCTCCTTCTGGATGGTACATGATAGTGGATGCTCTCCGTTTTTCAGAGAAATTACTCTCATCTGAATTTGATCGAGAGATGCTGTTTGTGGCTCCATCTGGAAAAGGCTCACAGTTGCTACATTTTAGTCCTACAATGAAATTATACAGATGTCAATAAAAAAGTAACAAAAAAAAAAAAAAATTGAGTCCATGCCCATCTTGTCACTTTTTAAAGCTTGAAAGCTACCACACAAAATTTAAATAGCAATTTATAAATTCTGACATAAACCATTTCACATTTCATTTGCTTTTCCCAACAACTATGAAGTACATACTATTATTTACATTTTCTAGATAAGGAAATAGTCTCAAGGAAGCTAAATGAAATGCTATACACTTAATTTGCATATTTATATACTTAACCATTAAAGGACTTGGGAAAAATAAAGTAGTCTAAAATCTTTCATAAAATAAGAAATGGCTTCACAATGAATATTCTTTAGCATACTGGCACACACAAAAAAAAACATTACTCAATAAAAACAAAATTTAAACAGAGCATATGTTAAAATCTCTGAGTTAATTAATGCCAATTACTGAATCTTGAATCATAGGATGTTAGAAGTGGAAGGAATTTTAGAGGTCATCTGGGATAGTCTCTCACTATCAGAGACGAGAAAACAGAGGCCCAGGACAGCTAAGTCATGCCCACCATTCCAGGACTACTTTGTGGAAAGGGAGAGCTAGATCCCAGGTCTCCTCTTCCCACTAAATAATGTCCTGGTTCTCAAACAAATATACTTAAATGATGGTGGTTGTTCTGATGTAAAGATTTTACAGTATCTAAAGAATATAGCTATAATTAACCACAGTGTAGAAAGAATAAACACAAACACAATTTATCTTTCTGTTAGGTTTAGCAAATATTCAACCTATAACTATCTATATGCACAGAACCTTCAGAGTTGAGAAATTTTATGTAAAACCTGCAAAGTCTATGAAGTACATTTATGTCATTTTTTCCTACTAGTTTTTCAACTTCACAATACATTCAGCATTTCTGTTCCATGCTATAGAAACTATTTTCTTAAAAATGGCTCAAAAGGGGACATTTCCAATGTGTTCTAGCATGGGCTTAGAGATTGTGATGTATTTAAGGGCAAAGCCCTACATTACTCATTTCTATATCCCCAGGGCCTAGAACAGTTGGAGCAGAGCTATGGCACGTTCACTTTCAATTTAAGTGCTCTGAAGAGAGAGAGACAGAGTGAGATGGGAGTTTGTGGGGTGGGGATTTAAATGGTACAGGCAAGTCTACAAAGCATTCCAACCAGTGAGTGTGTGCGCTCTAGTGTGAGAATGAAATGGGAGAGGTGAATTTGCTATTCCCTTCATCAGTCTCAGTTCTCATGCCTCTCATTTTGCCAGACTGAGTTTGGTTCTAGTGTTAAAAGTTATGTAATATTTATATAACATGATTCTTATCAACACAGCCAACTACTTCATCTTAGATCAACTAGTAGAAGAACCATCAGAGTCGGACTTACTAAAATACTTTGCCTATATACTATTCTTTCTGTGTTAAGTGCATTTTCAGGGGTTACTTTTGAATAGATTCACCCGACATTCAGCTGATGTTAGAAAGAAATCACTAAGTAGCCTGGGACTTTATTATAGTTAAACTTTCTAGAAATGATATTGTTAAATGAATATAAATACAGAACATTAAGTGATATTCCACTTTTCCAATGTAAGGACACCCTATAGGGTTAAACATGCAAAAGAATGCAATTCTGAAGCTTACAGTTTTGAATAAATGCAAAATGATAATTTTTAGGTTTTATTGTTCTTTTAATTTTACTTTTTAAAAACATTGTTACATTTAAATGAACTTTTGTATACCTAACATACTTACCTTTTAGATGTTCTAGTTTTATATTTCGAAGTTTCAGCACTTCATCTGTAATCTTCTGTATCAGGAAGTTCTGTGTTTTTTCTCGCCGAATAGATTCAACAAGAGTATCTAGTCCTTTGGGGTTTTCTTGTAAGTAGTCTAACAATTTTCCAGCCCTTTTTCTACTTGATGTTCGGCAAGAAATTTCTTCAGTGTCTTCTCTACTGAGTATTTTTTTTGCACGTAGATGATCAAAATGTCGCTCAGCTATGATTTTTTCACACAGATATACACGCAAATTTTCTAAAGCCTGAAAAACATAAAATATGCTTCAATGTTACTTTTTTTTTTAACACCTCAGGAAATTATGCAGGTGACTGATTAGGAATCTTAACTGGTGGGGAAAAAACATCCTGAAGTCAGGAGGCTCAGGCTCCTAAAAATGCATACTATTAAGATAAAGGTCCAAGTAGACAAAGGTAGATCCTAGATTAGCCCTGGCCCATGTAGCCCAGTTGGTTGGAGCACTGTCCTGTAAACCCAAAGGCTGTGGGTTCGATTCCTGGTTAGGGCACATGCCTAGGTTGTGGGTTTGGTCCCTGGTTGGAGCACACAGGAGAGGCAACTAATCGATTTTTCTCTATCGTGTGATGTTTGTCTCCTCCTCTTTCTTCATCCCTTCTCCTCTTTCTAAGATCTATAAGCATGTCCTTGAGTGAGGATTTAAAAAAAAAGTCCTAGATTAGACATTCTTCACATCTCCTGTCCTGCTCTGATCTCATTTTCACACCTATAAACAAAGACCTATTGTTAAGAGGGCCATTCCAATCTAGAGGACTCAGGGAGTGGAAATAGGGAGGTCTGCTGAGGGCCACCTTCGTGGGTAAAGATGAGCGCAGAGGCTTCCATTCATTTTTGTTACCATTTATCACGGCATACAGGATTAGTCAGGACCAGAGACAATAACTTAGTGAGAGGTCTCATAGCTTATAACTCTCATGTTTGTTAATGATCCATCTTCCTAGAGTAAAACCATTAGAAAACCCCCCCACTAAACTAAAAGGGCCCATAATGTGTCTATCTTTGGAGTCAGTTGGAGAGACTGTAACTCAGTGAGTCAGGTGGTAGAAGGAAGGTAGAAAGATGTGGGGGGAAAGAAACCTAAAGGTATGGTGAAATGTTGGAAGACATTAAAGAAACAAAGAACAGCAAGTCACAGAAAACAGGCCTACATCTGAGCAGTAGCTAAGGAGACGTACATAGCAGAAAAATGACATGGGTCCCAATAAATGGCATCAATAGTCTGATGCCAGTGACCGTACTCGAGCTCCTCCACTTACTACACATGTCATCATGAGTAAGTAACTTAACTCCTATATGCCTTAGTTTCCTCATCTAAGTATTATGAGGAATAAATTCATGTAAAGTTCTTAGAAATGTGCCTGGCACACAGTAAGTGATCAATAAATGTTAGTGACAATCACAATAACTAATTTGACTCACATTTATCATTATGAGCACAAGGCCATGGCAAATCTTAGAAATACCCTAGTATATGGTGGCAGAAAAGTAGGCTAGGTAAAGGTGAACGGTTCTTATAGTTCACAGTCCACTGAACCCCCACATTCATTTATTCATATATTCACACAACAAACATTTCATATATCTAAATACCTAACATAACAGGTTCTGAGCATGCAAAGATCAATAAGACCTGAATTCTGCATGCAAAGGGCACATGGTGTAGGTGGAGAGTACATATCACGTGCAAACCAATCATTGTAAGACGATGTGATATAACCTAGGAAAAAAAAAGACTTGGTCAAGTACTGTGGAAGCACAGAGTGAGCAACTGACTCTACTTCCAAGACCTGGGAAATTCACAGAGGCTACACTTTTGCTAGAGACATGAAGGTGCACAGTGGGGAAATGCTGAGCCTTCTGGGGTAGTTGGACCACAGGCTGCAGGTGACAGGGTGGTGAGGAATGTGGCTAGGAAGGAAAATTGGGGTGGAATCATGGGAGAACTTTTATAACATGTTGAGGAACACACATTTTCCTATAACCAAAAGAATTACCTAAGGTTTATAAATAAGAAGCAATTAAGAAAACTTTTGTAGAGAACTGGGGGGAGCAAAACCTGCAGGGAGCAGCCCTGGCTGGTGTGGCTCAGTGGATTGAGCGTGGGCTGGGAACCAGAGGGTCCCAGTTCGATTCCCCGTCAGAGCACATGCCTGGGTTGCAGGCCGGGTCCCCAGTGAGGGCCATGTGGGAAGCAACCATACACTGCTGTTTCTCTCCCTCTCTGTCTCCCTCCCTTCCCCTCTCTCTAAAATGAATAAATAAAATCTTAAAAAAAAAAAAAAACCTGCAGGGAGCAAAAACTGGGGTGAAAGGAAACCAATTAAAAGATTGCTGCAAAATGTTACATAAAATATGCTGAGTGCATAAATTTAAGCTGTGAGGATAGAGAGACAAGCTACAAGATGAACTTGAAAAACCTCATCTGTTGTCATTTCTACCACCTATATGCTAATAATTCCCAAATTTGTGTGATCAAGACTTTTTCCACGTAGATATCCCAAAGGTACTTCAAATTCAGCATGTCCCAAACCAAATTTATTTCCCTTTTTTTTTTTTTAAAGATTTTATTTATTTATTTTCAGAGAGAGAAGGGAGAGAGAAAGAGCAATGTATGGTTGCCTCTCACATGGCCCTCACTGGGGACCTGGCCTGCAACCCAGGCATGTGCCCCGACTGGGAATCAAACCGGGACCCTCTGGTTCCCAGCCCGCGCTCAATCCACTGAGCTACACCAGCCAGGCTCCCTTTTTCTTTTCCTTTGATGTTCTCAACTCATTTGGGAGTACCACCATCCAATAACATAGCATCCAATAGTGCTATAAATCCACAACTGATCCTTGACTTTCTCTTTCACTCACTTTCCACATCCGATCACCCACCCACCCACCAAGACCTCCACTCTACCCCTTATAACCTGCTCCTTCCTTCGTCTCTATCATTAGCATTACTCTAGTTCAGGTCCTTATGATATGTTGCATGGACTATTCAAAATGGACTTCCTACTTCTCTCCTCCCCCTCAAATTTCTCCTTTACACATCTATCAGATCTTCCAATTTTTCAAGAGAAAATGGAATTCTGGAGTGTTATAAAAAGTCTAACATTGAAGTGCCATCAGTTAATTTTTTCAAAATTTAAAAACACTGTTCCACCCTTGACTTAAAAGGATACATTTCCTCAAACAAGAGCAGAAGAGTACAGAAATCAAGAGCATGGTTCTGGTCTCAGAACAACCTCAATTCAAATCTTGAATGTGCCATATACTTCTGCAAGAGCTGGGATAAGTTACTTGTCTGTAAATTTCCTGCTCCTTATTGATAAAATAACAGTACTTACTTTGGAGGACTTCTAGGAGATCTACATGGGACAGTGCATATAAAGGCTTGACATAGTCTGATACACAGTAAGTACTCAATAGCAGACAGGGTGCTTCATAGTATAGATCCTACCTACCTCCGTAGTTTCATCTATCACCACCTCTACCGGTCTGGTACTTTATGTTGTACCTCAAACTGCTGTTCATCACTCTACATTTCTTTCCGTTGTTACCTTTGTCTTATTTTCTCTTCTTTATACTCCAAATCGCTATTCATCCTTTAAGTTTCAGGACAGTGGTCATCTCCTTCAGGAAGCTTTACCTACACTCCCCAGAATAAGTCAGGCGCCCTCCCCTGTCTGTGCAGTAATCTGTGCATACATTCCACTTTCCATACAGGACTCCACTTTTCATCTCCCCATTCATTCCCATTGCGTCCCACCACTCTTCTCAACATCATCAATGACCTTCTTCATGCTAAATCTGATCATTTTCAGTCATCTTACTTCTCAGTAGCATGGACACAACTGACCACTACTTCCTGGAAATACTCTTTTCTTGTCTTACATGCATCTCCTGGCTTGCTTCCCATTTCTGTGGCTGTTAACTTCTCACTTTTCAAAAGTCTTCTATGAGCTCCCTCTTCCCTTCTAGCTCCCAACTTTCTAGGTGAACTCACTCAATCTCACACTTGTATTTCCAGCTCAGATCTCTCTTCTTCTTCTTTTTAGTAATTTATTTCTTATGGTTTTTCCCCCATTACTATTTGTGCCCCTTATAATCCCTTCCCACCGCACTCACCACACTGTTGTTCATGTCCATGAGTCCTTTTTCCCCTGGCCCCTCCCCTCTGCCCCCAGTTGTCATATCTGTCTTCTGATAATCAGACTTGTTGGTCAAGTTGCTGATTTGACATTTCCACTTACTAATCTCATTCTACTCTCTTCTTCAACTCCTACCAATCTATCACCAAGGCCTATCAGTTCTACTTCAAAAATGCATATGGAATTCTCTTGCTCCAGCCATTTCCAGTGCCTTCATCCTGATCCAAATGACATCATCTCTCACCTATATATATTCTAAGAGTCTCTTCACTGGTTTCCCTCTTTTCACTTTTGCTCTCCTCAGTCCATACAACAGGCAGAGGGATCTTCTGCAAATGTCATTAGTTCTTCAATAGGTCCCTACTAAACTTGGGGAAAAAAATCCGAACACTGTACTACAATCTGTAAGACCCTTCATCATCTGGTTCTAGCCCACCTTCCTAACTTTACCTCAGGGTACCCTCTATCTTCTTCCAGTTTTTCCAAGTCACCAAAGTCTTGCCTGCTTAGGTCCTTTGCAAATTCTATTCTGCCTAGAATGTTCTTCCCCCAGTCCTGTCACATCCTTCAGGAACCATTTATTTCTTTACCCTTTTTAAAATCCTTACCTGAGGATATGTTTATTTTTAGAGACAGGGGAAGGGGGAGGGAGGGAGGGAGGGGAAGAGAGAGAAACACCTGTGTGAGAAAGAAACATGAATTGGCTGCCTTCTGTAAGCACCCTGACTGGGGATCAAACCTCAGCCTAGGTATGTGCCCTGACTGCACTGGACCCACAACCTTTCAGTGCATGGACCAATGCTCCACCTAACTTGAGGCACCCGGCCAGGGTGGAACCACTTTAAATGTAACCTTCCCTGACCATCCTATCTCAAGTACATGCCCCCTACTATTGCCTCAACGATTGTTTGTCTCCTTGATAGTATTTACCATAATTAGTAATGATACATTTGTTTTCAAACCTAATGATCTACATGTTTGAAGTAGGCAAGAACCAGGTAAGTTTTGTTCGACTGTGTATTCTCAACTTAGCAGAATGCTAGGTAGACAGTCTTTTGCAGTGAATGTATTTTACAATTTGTAATTATCATTTTAGGTCTATTTCCCTCTTCCTAAGAAACCAAGCTTTTTTCAAAGTAGGATTATGTCTTAGTTTTAAATTTTTGAATGGTGAGATTCAACTGCAGTTATCAGCCTCAGCAGCATGTAATCCATATTAGTAAAACTGAACTAAATTCAACCAAAAAGATGAAGTAAACAACTAGAGGGCACAGAGGGGAGGGAGGAGTACAGTGAAGGAGGATGGGTGGTGGTATACTATTCAAGACAGAGAACACAGCAGGAACAGCAAGTGGCCTTGGGGGGAGGGATGATAAAAAGTTCAATTTTGGACAAAGGGAGGAATCTAAAGGATATAAAAGTGGATTTCCAACAGATGTTTGGAAATAAGTGCCTATAGTTGAGAGAGAAGGAAGTTCAAGTTCGTGGATGATCATTTAAAAACCTTCTAAGGTCATAAACCATTTTGAAAATATCATGACAAAAATTTCTAAGAAAAGCCTGGCTGGTGTTGCTCAGTGGATTGAGCGCAGGCTGCGAACCAAAGGGTCACTTGGTTCGATTCCCAGTCAGGGCACATGTCTGGGTTGCCGGCCAGGTCCCCAGTAGGGGCGCATGAGAGGCAACCACACATTGATGTTTCTTTCCCTCTCTTTCTCCTTCCCTTGCCCTCTCTTTGAAAATAAATACAATCTTTGAAAAAAACAATTTCTAAGAAAAATATGTGCACATACTTTTTTTCATAGACTTCCTGAAACCCATCCATGATTCCCCAAGGTTATGACTTTCTGATATGGTTATAAAATGAAATCATGGAGATGGATAGTATCAATGAAGTCACGGGGAAAAAATAAGGCCTGGAAGCCACTCTTCACATCTGTGTTTGTGTACAGGCTTTATATCCTCCCACTTGTAACCTCGCATTGCCTATTCTACCAGCTGTGAAATGGGAATGACAATGATCTCAGAGGTTGTAAAGATGAAACGGGAGCATTGTAAATTGTGTAACATTTTACAATGTGTAACACAGCACCTGGAACATAGCAAGCCTAGCTCTTGGACTTCATGGTTTTACTGGCACACAACTTGAATTAAGACGGCACTCATTTATTATATATCAATTATCAATGTTCCGGCCTTTTCTCAACCAGACTATAAAGCAGGGACCTGACTTATTTTTTGCATCTGTCCAATCCAGGCCAGATGACAGTACTTTCCATACAGTAAGCGTTCCATACATATCTGCTGAATGAGGAAACTAAGGCGCAAGTCCCAATCATGTCCAGTTATTTTCTGCTAAAGAATCCAATTGTAATCATGAGTATAACGTAATAAACCTTACAGGGGAGAGAAAAAGAGAAAATTTGAAGTAGATGAACATTTAAAAAGCTGTTGTTCTGTCCAGTTCACAAAGATGATTTGTAAGTTTTGTGTTGTTAAGCCAGAGCGCACTTCACGTTGAGTTTCTGTTTTTAATTTGAATCGATAGAAACTATTTTAGTGGCGGGCACTCATATAGGTCTCAAACAGCAAAACAACTACAGGCATAGGAAAAAGAGAAACAAGTCAAACCCCAACAAAGCCACTGTTTATGAATAAGTGTTAAAATTTTCTGCAGCATCCAAGCAGAAAAACAAAATTTAACTACTGAATATTTTCAACGTTTGCCTGTAAAGTATTCTCGGCTACAGGTATTCATCCCCCTCCCCTCAATTTAAATATGTGGGCGTTAGCTTACTCGGGGAATTCCAGGTTGTGCTTTCAGCTGCTGAGCTTCCCCCAACCCCCTTTTTAAGAGTTTCACATATTTACTCTACTGCTTGGGATCCTATATCTGGTCCAGCTTTTGCTCCCGGTTAAAACCAGCAAGCCTGGGGAGTCAGACTCCAGGGAGAACGTGAGCCGTCCATCCCTAACAACGCGGCTCCAAGGGCAGGGGGCGCGGCTTTAATCACCAGGGGATAGGTGAAGAGTGGGCAAGAAGCAGACTGCGAAGAAACGCTCCACCGAAGAAGTTTTCAGACCCCCAAGACCTGCTTTTAGCGATTTAAAATTAGGATTAACAAATCGCCGGGGGATCACTTACGCTAAGAACCCTCGGGCGCAGGGCTAGCCGCGGCCCCGTCCGCTCCTCCCACGCGCAGGCTCCGCCTCCGATCCCGATTCGGACTCCGAGTTTCCGCGTTCCTCGCCCCCAGAGCTGCAGTCTACCCCCGCCCGCCCCCAGCCCGCCGGCGCCTGGGCAAGATAGTTCTACTCACGTCCTTCTTCACTTCAGTCAGGTCCTCCTCGGTGAGAGACGGCGCGGTGGGTTCCATGGAGGCGGGGAATGGCGCTTCTTCCGGGTCCGGGTGCTCAGGCTGCGCCGCCCCACCTAGACTGGGGGCTTCGGCCTCCGGAGGAGGGGCGAGAACCTGAGGCGGAGCAGTTCGGGAGGAAGAGCGCTACCCCTTCGAAAACAGAGTGGCGCGGGCGTCAAACTGCAGCGCTTCCGGCTCTGCTAGGGCGACAATGGAGCAAACCTACGTGTCCCGACGCGGCTCTCGGAACCCTGGCTCCTTCCCTATCCTACAAGCTCCGGCGCGAGTGCCTTCCTTCGTTGAGGCAGGGCCCCAGGCAGAGCCCGCCCCTTCTCTGCGGCAGCCAATCAGTGCCAGCCCATGGGCCAATCCTGTCCCCGCCCCTCCGGCTGAAGCCTTTCAGGAGTGGCTCCGCCCACTGCTTCAGGTCTTTTGCGTGCGGCCGGGTTGGCCTCCCGGAAAGGAATCGTTTCCGTGGGTGGAACCCGTAGCTGCTGAGAACGTGGGCACTCTCCGCCCTCGCAGACTACTCACTGGTGGAGTCTGATCTTGGCTGACAGTAGCCTTTGGGTTCTTCCCTTTTCTCAGACCCTGCCCTACAATTCCCTGCTGCTGTGTTTGCCAACTCAGATTTTTAAATTATTTGATTACACGCTGACATGCGCGCTAATGTACACACACAATAACCCCAATACCAAAGACATTTTTGAAAGAGAAAACTCACCTACAATCCCGCCACTTTAACACTTAATTTAACGTCTGCATACCTTTTGGTTACTGTTCATTATAAACGTATTTCCTTTTCCATCTGTATAATGAAGCTATTACGTCTACCTTAGTAGGGCTGCGGTGAAAGTTAAATATGATAAATGTTAAGTTTCTTAGAGGTACTCGGCACGCAGTCGGCATCTATTTATTATTTATTATCTTGTATTACTCAAACATTTATTACTAGTATGTACTAGGCATCTTATCCTGCATTTTACTGTGGATACTGAGGAATAGACAGCTATTCCCAGAATGTTATTCTAATAGAGGTGTAAACAAAGTAAGGAGGAATATGGGTGAGTCTCAAAACAGCCCTGGGCCCAATCATTGTTTGGACAATATGCTAAGTCAACTAGAAATGGACTAGAGGGTATTTGAAGCTACAAGGGTAGATAAAAATAACAAGACAGAAGGCAAACTTCAGAACCCCAACATTTAAGAAAAGAGAAAGCAAAAGAACCAGAAAAGAAAAATGCTGCCAAAGACACACCAAAGTAGTTTCGATCACAACACAGGGATTCTGCTTTTAACTTTAACGTAATGCCATATGTCTTTTTCCACATTCGTACACTGTATTTTTTCTGATTGCTTAATCTTCCATCATCCTGGTATTACCCAATTTACTTAACTATTTGTTCTTTCATTTCACAAATATGCATATTTATTAAATGTTAACTAAGTGCCAGACATTGTTCTAGGTACTTGAGAAAACAGCTGTGAACAAAATAGGTGTATTTTCCTTTCCTCCTGGAGTTTAAATTCTAGTGTATGTGTGTTTGGGGCAGGGCAGATAGACATTTAAAAATATTATGTAAATGATTTATTATGTTAGAAGATGATAAGCATCTTTGTGAAACTATAAAATAGGGAAGTAGGATGAGGCTTTATGAAGTGGTAAAATTTAAAATACCGTTGTTACAAATTATAAATTCTGTATGTAGAAAAATATTGAATAAGAAAATAGGTATAAGATTATAAATGTTATTTACTTATAACCAAAAAAAAAAAATACAGTGGTTAATGAAGACCTCTCTGAAAAGGGGAGATTTGAGTTAGTACTTGAAAGAAGTGAGGGAATGAGCCATGTGGACATACGGAGAAAGAACATATGAGTAGAGAGAACAGTCAATGAAAAGGGTTCAGTGTGACTGGGAAAGGTAGGAGGTCCTTGTGTGCCAACATAAAAGTTTACTCTGACATTGTTCTGAGTCATATGAGCTCCCTCTGAGTCAGACGGGAAGCCACTGGAGGATTCTGAGCAGAAGAGTGACAGGATTGGATTTATGATTTGAAAAGGAGCACTTACACTTGCCTTGAAGGAAGGAGGGTGAAATAGGGAAGATCAGTTAGGGAGCTATTTCCATAATTCAGGCCCCAGGACTTGGTGGCTCAGAACTGGGTTGGTAGCTGTGAGGGTGGTGAGAAGTGGGGAAGTGATTTCATTTCCTTTCAAAAAGATCACTCTGGCTGCTAAGTAGAGAGTAGATTGTAGGTGTACGGGCGGAAACGGAGAGACCAGATGGAGACTACCACAGCAAGCCAAGCGGCAAAGCCGAGGGTGCTGTGACGAGAGTGGGAGCAGTGGTGAACTGCCCCCCACGGTTACCTTGTTATTCCCAATTTTTCATTGTTACAAAACATTTTCACCTCCATATTCCCCATCTGTTTTTCTTTTGAATTATCATTTTCTTTGCATAAACTTTCAGGAATAGACCCCCAAGGAAATGATTTTTTTTTGTCCTTTCATATACATATTTCCATAGGTTCCGCCCAAAGTATTGACTCACTCATGTGTAGCATTGAATTGTGTTTTGCTATAACTATACCAGCTGTGCTGATGAAGGAGGGCATTCGGAACCCATCAAAGTAAAGTAATTTCAAGCAGGTCAATTTGACAGACCCATTTTGGTCCGGCAGTTGTGATGTTGCTGACCAATTGCTGTTCTTTTTTAAATGAAACATTAAAAACACAGCAAACTATAAAGAATACTATTACAAACACCCTACGTTCATTACCAAGCCTTAACAAATATTGATATTTTGTTACATTTGCTTCTGCTATGGCTTCTGACTACCAAATGTTAGTGGCAGATGCCTCTGATTCTTGAGCCTTCTTTCATGACGCTTACGTTCCATCTGATTTTCCTGGTTGTTGACTGCCATTTCATTTCTGACACCTCTAGGATTCTTCCATCTTCGGTATCCATTTCCTTCTTCATTCATTCGACTAAAAATCTGTGTCTGCTCTGTGTCATATGGGAGTTATGGAATGAGGGGCAGCTGAGTAAGGAGCTTAGGAATTTTTAACAGCTGAAAGTTTAATAGTTTGTTTTTGAGGCTATGTCTCAGTGTTTCCAAGTCCAATTGTGCTGAAGCAGCTCTACCTGAATGTCATGTACCTATCAGAGACTAGTTCATGGTTGGCGTTGTAGTTCCTTTTCTTCTAGTGTATCATACTTCCTTCGTCAGCAAAATCATTTCCCCTTCTCTTCTAAATCTCACATAATGAGGGTTGGGCATATTTTCAAGAAAATAGCCCTTCCCATTCTCTACCTTACAATAATTCTACCCCCCGACCCGCACACAACTTGTAAATGTACCATCTGCTTCCTACTGTGAAATACGAGGCATTTGATTAATATACGGTGAAGGATAGTTTAGGTGCTGCAAACATAAGGCAGCATATCATAGTGGTTAAGATTGAGGATGTTTGGTACTTGACGGACACCTAGGCTGGTGTAATAATAGTTTTACAGGGCTGCCATAATAAATTACCACAAAGTGGGTAGGCTTAAAACAACAGAAATGTATCCTCTTACGGTACTGGAGGCTGGAAGGCCAATATTGGCAGGGCCATGCTCCCTCCGGAGGCTCTGGGGAAGAATCTTATCTCTTGCTTGCTTGTGGTGGTTGCTGGCAACCCTTGGTATTCTTTTGTTGTGGCAGCCGCCCTCCAATCTCTGCCTCCAATCTCTGCCTCCATGTTTATGTGGCCTTTCCTGTTTTCTTCCTATGTCTCTGCTTCCAAATTTCTTCTCATAAGGACCCTCATCATTGGATGTAGGGCCCACTCTAATCCAGTATGACTTTATCTTAACTTGACTGAAAGACAGTTTTCAAATAAGGTCACATTCCGAGGCTCAGTAGATAGGAATTTTGGGAAGACACTGTTTAACTTAGTACAGTTGGAGTCTAGATTTGCCGATTATTGACTGTATGACCTAGGAGCAACAAATAAGCTTTCAATAATGGTAGCTATTACAAGAATGCAGAAGAAGGGAAGAGGAAGCCATTTCTGACGGACAAGACAACATGGAAGAGGTGTGTTTAAAGCAGGCCAGAGACTTTAGTAGGTGGAGCTTTACCTTCTGGTTCATGATTTATTCCAAAACTTCCTGCCAGATACCAGGTGCTGTATTGCAGTGAATTCTATTCCAAGTGATGTTGAGTTATAAGTTTCCCGTAAATAGTTGGGGGGAAAAAGTGGTCAGTACTGAGATAGACATTCCTGGGTTTTAATGGCAAGGTGCTACGTGGTGGGATTCAGACATTTCAGCTGAGGGACTTCGTGAAGACTGGAGGCGGTCCTGTCCCCAGGACTGGCTCCCAGGAGGGTGTGGGGAGCTGAGTGGTGGCCTTAGCAAATGCTCTGAGGACATTTGCAAGTGTACCCTGAGACTAGGACATTGTTGGAACTGATGAGGGACCCTGAGGGAAGAAACCATTCCCTCTCCCTTTCCTCTAGAAGACTGTTGGTTTGGAGAGTGTGGACAGGAATTTGGTATTAGAGGCCTGCATGTTTATGGGACAAGATACTTTGCATATAATTGAGGGGAGGCAATATCCGTATACCAGGAGGGAAATCTTGGGGGAGGGGCTAGATCTCCCAGTCTTACAACTGCCTGGGGGAAGTAATCACCAGCAATTTATTTTATACCCACTCTGAGCCAAGCACATTGCATCTACTGTTGCAATTTAATCCCTATAACAGTCCTTCCAGGTAGGCTTTATTATCCTCACTTCACAGATGAAAAATATGGGAGTTAGAAAATATGATTTGCCCAAAGCCACTCCCCTACCAAGTAGCAGAATCAGGACTCCAGCTCACCTCTGATAACCAGGCCAGTGTTCTTAATGGCTGGCAGTAGACTGAGCTAACTGCTTCAGGGAATAGTAATTCAGAGTAGTTTTCTTGAACATTCCCTGGGGCAAGGCAAGAGGTATAATGCATTCAGGTCTGTTCTTTGTCCCTGAAGTAGGTAAAAACAAAGTCAGGAAACCCTCCAAGACTGCAGGAAAGGGAGCTCTGAGGCTCTTGATGGACCCTGAATTGCAGCTTTCTAAGAAGAGCATCTGCCAAGATGGAGGAGGCCAAGCCGTGGACCCCCCTGCCCCAGGCCTAGAGATGCAAGTGATGGAGCAGGACTCCAAAAAAGTAACATCAACATAATTAAGCTGAAGCTGAAGCTCTGGAACCTAGTAAAAGGATTTTAGTCTATAGTGAGGTTTTGCAAATAGATTCTTCTTTGGTGAATGAGGAGGTGGTAACAAAGCAGCTTCCCATGAGTTCAGAGGTTCGTGGTTCTGTCAGATGGCACCCTGGTGTACAGAAGGAACCTTCTAAATGAGAATGCCCGCTCCTGCTGAAGATCCATGAGGCATTGTGGGCAATAGTGAGGGGGGCCGAAAACCAGGAATGGTTAAGTAATACACGTTGCACAAGGAGGGAGAAGGTGGTACCTGCAAATTGCAGGTTAGGCTCCATCAAAGCATAATTCTGGGAAGGAATATCCCAGAATTATGAGTGCCTCTCTAGAAAGGTAGGGTGATCACTGAGAGACAGCGTGGCCTCCCTCAAAATGAGTCATGGTTAGTTAGAATCAGTGATTCTCAGTCTGGGCTCCTAAGTAGAATCACCTGTGCGCTGATGTCCACGTCCCATTTCAGAACAATTTAAAAACATCTCTGGAGGCCTGAGCATTTGTAGGTTTTTTTTTTTCCTAGCAGTCTTATTGCGATATAATTCACATGCCATACAATTCACCTATTTAAAGTGTAAAAATACACAGAATTGTCCCATATTTCATTATTTCTAAAAAAAAAAAAAAACCCTACCAGTTAGCCTTCACCCTCACACCTCCCATCTTCCCTATCCCTAGGCAGCCATTCATTCACTTTCTGTCTCTGTAGATTTGCCAGTTCTGGACATTTAATATGAATGGGATGATATGTGACCTTTTGTCCCTGACTTCATTCACTAGCATAATGTTTCACAGGTTCATACATGTCGTAGCAGGAATCAGTACTTTATTCCTTTTTGTGGTGAATAATATCCCTTTGTGGGGATATACTGTATTTCGTTTACATACATACAACACTGTAAATTCATAAACTGTGAATGTTTGAATTATTTTCACTTTTTAGCAACTAAGAATAATGCTGCTATTACAAACTTCTGTGTACAAATTATTCTGTGGACATGTGTTTTCATTTCTTCTGGGGATATACCTAGGAGTGGAATGGCTGGGTCACATGATAACTCTATGTTTAACCTTTTGAGGTGAAGTATCCCAGTTCATTCTAATGAGCTCATTAGAATCAGAACTATTGACACCAACAAAGTGGTGAAGCACAGAGGAACACACTCTGACAGCTTCGGGGGAGACATTTCATAACCCTGGGGGATCCCTGTGCAGCAGCGAGGTGGGTTCCTAGATGGTTTTCCAGCTGCGCCCAAGACGCTGGTGGTTGCTGTCAACATGCAGGGAAATGTGCCTTAGTGCCCTGCTGTTAATCCTATTTGATTCAACATTTATACTAACGACTTACGGGATGAATATCTGGAATAAGAATTTTAAATCTTTTTCTAACTATGCAATCCTTTCTTCCAATGAAATCCTCTGTGGAAGCTTGAATGATAAAACAGATAAAGGAGGAGCTGCTGCAGAGATAACTGAGAAGAGGGTGGGTTCTCAAGACCCTGTCTGCCGGGCCCTTAGATGCTCCTCACACACCGCCCCCACCCACCCCCACCCTCACCCACTGCCCTGAGCTCTTCCTCACAATTCCCAGGGCTTTATGCAGTGTTGTTTGAAAACCCGTAATCCTGGAGACATTTTAAAAATTAATTTGTGGATAACCCAAAACTGAGAACATAAAATACTTTTAGTGTCAGATTCAGGGTCAAGATGAACTCTCACAAAGGTCAGTATAAGGCAAACAAAACCCAACCCAAACTGAACTTCTCCAGGGCGGGTTGCACGGAGAAGTAAGAGATGCGCTTATCCAAGATGTACTTATGTGACGAGTCAGCAATCTGCCACCCAGGCGACGGCCCTCACCAGAGCCAGACCAGGCCTGCACCCTGATCTTAGACTTAACACAGCTTCTAGAGCTGTGAGAGATGAAATTCTGTTTTTCGTAAGCCACCTAGTCTGTGGTAATTTGTTAGAGCACCCTAAGTAGACTATGATAGTAGGGTACAATAAATACATGTTGAATGACTGCCTGCCTACATAAAAGCTATTGAATGGGTATAAAGTTTCCGTTGAGCAAGATGCGTGTGTTCTAGAGATCTGGCGAACAACGCTGTGCCTCTGGCGAACAATGCTGTATGGTATGCCTAGATCTTTATTAAGAAGGTAGAGCTCATGTTAAGTGTTCTTACCACAATAGAATAGAATCCCATTTTTAACTTGAGTCAGCACACTGTTTCCATGACCCCCATGCAGTCCTTCACGGCTTCTCTCAGCAGCCATTCTCGCTTCTATGACACATCGGGGCGCAGCGTTCTGTCGCTCTTCCTGGCCTCTGCTCTAACCCAGCTGCCCCAACCCATCCCTTGCCCATCCTCCAACCTGACCTCCATCCTCGTGGTCTCTGACTCACATCTCATTCTCTGGTTTTCAGTCTTACTTCACTTGGACTTGAATTAGTCCTTTACACTTACTGTTCAAGTTCAGGCAAGTTTTCTGACTGCTCTGTGCCCCAGGTTTCTTATTCACCCAAGAAAAAAAGTTTTAAATATGTGAAGAGGTGTAAATGTAGAATGTTGGGAAATACTACTATATAAAGGATCAGAAACAACAGCATCTTACCTTACAGATTGATTGAATAGCATGTAAAGTGCTTAGTTTTGTTGCATATGCCATGCAGGCAGTATGTGTTAGCAATGGTTGCTTTTATTATTCTTGAGGTGTATTGTCTTTATTAACTTATCCTTCAGAGCTGCCGCTTGTCAACACCTTCTTCTCGATGATGACCTTGATTTTCCTTGGCCACAATGAATTTTCTCCCCTCAACTGTGCTGCCTTGAGGAACAGCCCCCACACCCTGTGGACTCGAGTTCAGAGCGGAGAGAAAACGCTATGGCTAAGGATTAGTGGCACTACCGAGCAGCAAGTGGGGCCCTGCTGCCCACCGCCACCCACTAGGCAAAGTTCTGGAGGCAAAGGGTTGGTGATAAAGGAAAGGAGTCCCTATTCAAAATTTACACAATTTTGGAATAACAGCTTTCCACATGCATTAGTCACTTAAACCTATCAATTAAGGCTAAACTCTTAAATACTTGAGTTCTCCTATGATTTCCCCCATTGGTTTTTAATTATCTTATCTCTATAGGGTTACTTTACAAACTAAAACAAGGTAATATACAGAAACTACACAATTTTGAAAGAATGGCAGGCTTCTGCCTCAGAGCTTCTTCCCTCTAGAACACCCAGAGAAGAACCCTGCCACCCTCTGCCAGGCCCGCCTGATCCTAGGCTGCACCCAGAGTTCCTTCCCATCCAAAATACCGTCTGTTGGGAAATGCAGGCAGCTACAGCATGATGATCCAGGCATCCTTGAGGAAGAAGAGAGAGAGCCCTTTTTTAAAAAATTTTATGTCTTCTGGCCCATAATTCCAAGTGTGCGGAGGGCAGTCAGCTTCTCAGCGAATCCAGCCCTAGACTGTTTACCATTGACTCAGGCAACCTCCTCCGACGGCCCCTCCCTACTCCCTATTCCTCCCCAGTGATCTGATCAGATCTCTCTGTATCAGTAGTTGATGCTGTGTACTTAGGCATTGTGTACTTAGGCATTGATGCTGTGTACTTAGGTGCTTGGGCATTGTGTACTTATTGGAGCTAGCTTCATATGTTTTGAACTGCTTGGCGCCAGTTCTAAAAACCAAAAACCAATTACTTTTGATGATGTGGGTTGTGGTCAAATTTAGTTTAGCTTTATCAGCCACCAGCAGTTTTGTAGAATCTTTACTGTTTATTTCAATTACAGGTAGTTACAACAGCTGTGAAAGTGCCCTGAGCTTTTCAAAATTGGAATAGAAATTTTGCCTTTGTTGCAAAGAAACAAAGTGATCCTATTGTGCTTTTTCTAGGTATGATTCTATTGAGAAATGAACCTATGTCTCTCAGTGTATATATTATCAGGGGACCTTTTGTAAGCATATTTCCAATTTCAGGAGCTCTATTTTAGGAAAAAGGCAGTGAGAGGATTTGATTTTTATCTTAGGGAAACATTTCTTGGGCAGTAATATGGGGGTGGGGGGTGGATAAGAGTAAGACTGAAAGGGAGAGGATGCAAATAACTGTAATTGAACAACAATAAAGTAATTAAAAAAAAAAAAAAAGAGTAAGACTGGAGCCCAGGAGGGAGGCAGCTTAAAGTCCAAGACCTTGAACTCATAAAGTGATGGCAGTGGTGAGAGACAACGGGTGTGGGTTTGAATCAACGCAACTTGCCAGACCCAAATGGGAAGCAACACCCGACTTTGTTTTCCATAAGAAATCCAATTACACTTGACATCTTGTGATGCTTAGGAATTTACTGACTGAGGAGACTTTGTTCCTTGATAGCTGTTGTCTTCAAGTCTCTGACTCACAGTCTCGCCTCCAAAGTCCAAGTCCTTTCCTTGCTGCTCAGAAAGGGCAATTCAGTCTCCAACTTCTAATAAGCTCTACCACTTACTGAGGCTTGTGGTTTATGATGTCTCCCCTGGTATAATGTAAGCTCTATAAAGGCAGAGGTTTTTTCCCCCCTAAAGATGTTATTTATTTTTAGAGAGAGGGGAAGAGAGGGAGAAAGGGAGAGAAACCTCGATGTGAGAGAGAAACATCCATTGGTTGCCTCCAGTACGCACCCTAACTGGACCGAATCCAGGCAAGTGCCATGACCTGGAATCAAACCGGTGACCTTTTGCTTTGCGGGAAGACATCCAACCAATAGAGTCACATGGGTCAGGGCAAGGCAGAGGTCTTTGTTTTGTTTTCTGATGTATCCAAGGTGCTTGTAACAGTACTCGGTTTATAGTAGGTACTAGTAAATAGAATGAACAAAGAAAAGCTTGTTCAATATGTTGAATGCTGCAGAAAATTCAAGTAGAATGAGAACAGAGAGAGTGCCCTGGCTTTAGGAGAGTAGGTTATTGGTGACCGCAGAAAGAGTATTTTTAGTAGACTGTGTTGTGGAAGGCAAAATGAAATGTTATTTAAAAAGTGATTTACTGGGAATTGAACCGGGATCCTCTGGTTCCCAGCCTGCGCTCAATCCACTGAGCTACACCAGCCAGGCTCTTTTCTATGATTTTTTTAAAAAAGATTTTAATTTATTTTTAGAGAGAGGGGAAGGGAGGGAGAAAGAGAGGGAGAAATACATTGATTGGTTGCCTCTTGCACGCCCCCTCCTGGGGTCCTGGCCTGCAACCCAAGTCATAGGCCCTAACTGGGAAACGAACCAGGAACTTTTCAGTTCGCAGGCTGTTGCTCCATCCACTAAGCCACACCAGCCAGGGCTGATATTTCATTCATTTATTATGTGTGGCTCATGGAACTTGAAATATACTGATCTTTATTTGGTGGGGATGATGACCTGAAAAAAAAAAACTGTGCCTGGAAATATACAGCTAGGTTCTCTCTCAGAGGATGTTCCACTTTGCCTAAGAGAATGGAAGACAGAGTACAAATAAGCACAAAGGAATTTCCAGTTTTAATTAAGTAAACACAACAAAAGATTTTACTAATATATGTAGATATTTCAGAGTCAGGTTTTTTTCAAGAGATATTTTAGTGCCCACTCACACAAAATTGCTCTCTCATTTTGCTCCACACCTTGATAGAGCTGTTTTATGCACTGCATGTCATTTGACATCATTGTAAGTCATGCTCCAACTCCTGGGAGCACGCAACTCTTCTGGGGGATTTTATGAAAAGTGCCAAAGTCAGTCTGCATCTAAACCGGCCAGCCCTGACCGGTGTGGCTCGGTTCTGCAAAGTGAAAGGTCACCAGTTCGTTTCCAGGTCAGGGCGCATGCCTAGGTTGCTGGTTTGATCTTGGTCAGGGTGCGTGCAAGAGGCAACTGTTTCAAGAGGCAATCAATCAATGTTTTTCTCTCATGTTGATGTTTCTCTCCCTCTCTTTCTCCCTCCCTTCCTTTCTCTCTAAAAAATAAAAAATAAACTAAAATAAATAAATCAGCCATTGTTTTTCTTAGTTGCTCTCAGAAGCCCACCTGGAGGATTCTCTGAAGTCATCCTGGCTGAAACAGCAGATTGAGACTTAATTTGCATGCTGTCCAGGTGTCCTGACTTTACCGCCCATGCCTATAAATTTGAATTTTCTTTTAAATATACAATTGTGGTAGTTTGTATACCCTCCTTATGGTTTGGTGGCTGGATACTGTCCTCTGGCTGGTCTCAGGGTCCCTGGGGCCATCTTGTGTGAAAGCAAGTGGGTCTCTTGTGCTCTTCTGCCTCAGCCTCTGTGTCACTCAGTCATCACAGCTGCTGGTGACCCTCATGAAATTGTATCATCTGCTAAGCACAGCTGTCTCCACAGGCACTGCTACCGCTACCACCATTGTGGCCTTAGGGGAGGGGACACTGTTGTGTCCTCTGCTATTTAGGTTTGAGAATGGACAGACCCTTCCCTTAGGTTGTCCTGGCCTAGAACACACCTTGCTGTAACTTTTAGCATGAATTTACTTGATGTAACAATGACAGAAGGGAAGTTCAAAATTGAGAATAACTAATAGAGGTGACTACCCTTGAGAGCTTACAGGCTTAGATCCATTCTGTCTCAGGTCGTGTCCCCCGAGGCTGACTCAGGAGCACGAGCAAGTGGTTCATTCAGCAGTAATCCCAGGAAGTATTGGTAAGAGAGTGGAGAGGTCATTCAGAAAGGAAGTCTAGATAGCATGCATGAAAGAGTAGCCACTGTGGGCACCTGGGGCTCAGTCCCACTGGGAACCTTTGAGACACAATATAGAACTGCCCGGGCCAACATGGTGACCATTGGCTACATATGGCTGCTGAGCATTTGAAATGTGGCTAATCAGAAGTGAAATGTGCTCTAAATGCAAGATACACACTGGATTTCTAACACTTAGTACAAAAAAAATCTCATAATTCTTATATTGATTACGTATTTTGATGATATTTTCGATATATGGGGTTAAACGAAATCTATTATTAAAATTCATTTCATCTGTTCATTTTACTTTTTATAACATGATTACTAGACAATGTAAAATTACCTGGGTGACTCACATTACATTTTGATTGGACGGTGCTGGTATAGAACATGCCTCAGAATCACCTTACCTGAGAGCTGAAGAAACTGGTTGGATTCACCCACTTGCTCCAAACCATCACTGACAAACACTGTTCTCTGAGAGTGTCAGTTCCCTGGTGTTTCTGGCAGCCACGTGCAAAAGCAGAGTGTGCTTTGGAATTGGAGAGAGCCCTAGGCAGAGAGGCAGTAAGAAGCAGTGATGTCAAGGCATTTGGGGGCGGAGGCAGAGATAGTGCCTGGTGTCCTCTCTCATCCCTATCTCCCTTGGCAAAGGCCATCCTAATTAACAAACCCCACCTCCCCAGACAGGAGGGCTTCACTCATGTTTGTCTTCAGAATCTAGGCCTGACTAACCCCAGGGAGTATGAGAAGGTATTTGCTTATTTTTTCCCCTTCACTCAACTCCAGGGCAGCTTAATTAAGAAATGAGCCCTGTTGGTGTAGCTCAGTGGATTGAGTGCGGGCTGGGAACCAGAGGGTCCCGGTTCGATTCCCAGTCGGGGCACATGACTGGGTTGCGGGCCAGGTCCCCAGTAAGGGCCATGTAAGAGGCAACCATACATTGTTCTTTCTCCCTCCCTTCTCCTCTCTCTGAAAATAAATAAATAAAATCTTTAAAAAAAACAGAAATGATTGACAGGGACATCCGTTCAGGAGAAAAACATATCTTCATTCTGATGGTGAGGTCTGGCATGGTGGTCTTCAAAAGACAAAGGATGAAAGAATGCATGGCCTAATATCAGTACATTTCCCAAGATCTAGGTTCCTCAGTGAACGCTGCAGCAGGACATCACAGCTCAGCCCAAACTGTGCTGGACCAACCCAAGTCCAGCTACTTTTCCTGTTTTCTGCTCCGTCAGGTCCCCACATCTGTCCTGCAGCCTTGCAAGAAACCATGCAACCAAGAATGTACAACTCCACAATAACAAGTCTTATATTATGGGCACAATTGCCTAATCCATATGGAGTGGGATAATATTTTAAAGAATTATTTCCATGTTCTCACTCATCCACAAACCTACACAACCCTTCCAACTCTGTGCTTTCTGATTTCCTGCAGTTGCACCCTGGGGATCTTCCTCCCAGCCCAGAAGACTAGATATGAGTCATCCACTGCTTTAGGGGAAGGATGTCACTCTTGAACTAGAGAATAAAGAAGGCAGGTTTATAGTGTTTAGGTTCAAAAGTCACTGGTGTAGGTATAGGAGAAAGAGCCTGATGCACAAGTGCATAATTGCAAAGTGTACTCTACCCTCCAGACTAAAGATTCCACAGGCAGGGACATGGGGAGAGAGGAAGAACCTCAAGGGCAGAGAGATAGCTGTACCACACTGGAACGTGGCCCATCAACTCACACTCCTGGACACATCCACCTGTCCCAAAGACCTAAATTAGGTGCCCTGTTCACCAAGAGTGAGGACTGCTTGGGTCGATTAGTTAGGTCTGAAGACAACCACCTGTGCCCCAGGAATTCATTCAGCTCTCTGCCCCTGCTATACCATGTAGGAAGCCTTCTCCCAACAACCTAGGGCACTTAAAAGCCCCAAGATCAAAATGTTGGTCACTTAGAGGATCTTCATAAAGTAGTACCTGGGCAAACAGTACCAAACAGAACTGACCCTAACCCCCTCAACAAGCCAGGACAGTAGGGGACACAAACTGTGCAACACTTCCGAGAGCAGGGATATTTCCCCAAAGGGAGTGTGTCCTGCTTGGAACTATGTCTCTGAGCACAGTTAGGACAAGTCCTACATGAATGTGCAGAGCAGCTTTTCTTCTTATAGCCCCCTCGTTTTAACCCCCATTCTCTGTCCCACCCCAATCTATTAAACAGGCTTCCCACAGCAGAGGAGAAGTTTGCTCAAAGGTAAATAAACTGAAAAATACCAATATTCGAAAACCCTAAGGGATGAGCTCACCTAGTGTCGTCTCATATCACATGCACCTGGACTGCATTCCGGGAAACCATTGGATGAGTCAGAAACAGTTGGTGAGAAAGGCATAAGGCTGTGTGAGCTGGCCTCACAATTATGCGTGGAAAGGCATATTTTGGGTGGATTCAGGATACATTGTCTTGTTTTGTCGAGGTGGTTGGACTCAGTGGGTACATTTTGGGAGTTGTTTTTCCCACCCCAAAACTGAAGAAAGAATAAGGTGGGAAGTCACCCCCAGGACTTCTGCAACATTTGGCTTTCTTAGACTGATTTGGGGCAGTACACTTTTCTCTGTCACTGACTCATGATTGCTGCTTTCCATCCACTAACACTGGAAACAAGTGTTTAATGCCCTAGTGACCCAGCAAATATTTCAGAGGCCAATCTTTTAAATATATTTTCTGCTTTCAGTGCTAGGTGATGGTGGGTTAATGACATAGAAGACAAATGGAAAATAGCTGGATATTTGCAAGGAAATGAGCATAAACTGCTTATCAGATATTTTCACAGAAGCCCACCATCTGCTAATGAAGGTAAAGATGGCAAATGTTTTTTTGGGGGTAGATCCCACGAACATATCCCCTTCTCGGCATCAGCTGCCACACCCATACAATGTGACCCCACCCCCCTAGCTGATTAGAATGGGTGTGGACACTCAACCCAAGCTGGACCCCTCAGATTCCAGCCCTCCCTCCCCGGGGAATTAAAAAATGGAACCTCTGAGCCTCTCGAGCAGCCATATTTGGCTCCTGTGCACAGATTTGCTGTGAGAGCGAAGGGAGGAGACGCACAGGTCCAAGGAGAGGTGAAGACGGTGTGGCCCGAGGAGCCCCTGGCTTTCCAGGTCTGGTTCCAGGCCCTCCTGAGTGTTTGTGGTGCCAGGATGTATCTAAAATAAACCCTCCCCTCTGCTTAAATGCTTGAGAGTGTCTGTGCAAACCGTGTCCCATTATCCTAACAGAAGCTCGGCCTGTTCTTACTACTCACAAGTGACGTGGCTGGAAACATTGCTAGGAAGGCTCCACGTCTCTGGATTGCCACATTCCTTACAGCATTCTTCCTTTATATCTTGAAGGGTAGTTAGCTTGAGATGCTTCTCACTTCCCTCACCAGTTCTCCCACTAATGATGCCTTCTGGACCCTGCAGTCCACGTGGAAGCGCCAGGGGGCAGCAAAGAGCAGGACAGCTTCCCTTCCCTCTACATCTTAAAGTTGATTAAATTGGGCAAAAGCGAGAGGGGAAACACATCTTTCCTGCCTCTCTTTCTCCACTTACTCATTCCTTTGAAAACTGAGGCACTTACCACATGCCAGGCACTATTGAAGACACCAAAGCTATAGGACCTCCTATATTATAGTGGAGGGAGACGGGCAATAAATAAACATACAGCTAAATTAATTTCAGATAGTGAAGAGCCATGGAATAGATAAAACAGGGAAGGAAGATAGATGGTGAATGTGTGTGTGTGTGTGTGTGCATGTGTGCCAGTGAGGTGGCTCTGTTAGGAGGGAAGTCAGGAAAGGGCACTTAGAGGGTATGACATTGGATGGACCTGGGACTAGCAGAGAGAGAAGGAACTGGTCATGGAAACATGTGTGAGAACAGCTTTCTAGAGAGGGAAACTAGAGCATTAGGAGTGCTGGGACCTGTCCCTCCCCTCTGAACTCCCTTCTTTCCTTTCCTCAAATATTAAATGAGCTACCACTAGGGGTCAGGAGGCAGCTGGAGCAGATCAGAAGAAGAATAGGAGAGCGTTTCGCCTGGGAGGAATTCACAAAGTAGATATAAGAGGAAAGAGAAGCCAGCCATTAGAATCCAGGAGTTGTGTCCAGAACAGAAGGAATTATAAGGTGTTACTGGAAAGACGATGGGAACACACGGGTGGCTGAGACTACCTGCACGTCTCCCCTAAACCCCTGCCAGCAGCTGGGTCCTCGGAGAAGGTGAGCCTCTAAAGGACCAGAAAGTTGTTTAGTTCCAATGTAATGCTCTCTACCTTAGCTGCCTTCGAAACAGAGTGGGAAGCTTGTTGGAACGATCCAACAAAGCGCACCATACCACACACTAACAGGGAAACTCAGTAGAAAATTGGAATGGGTTCAGGCTGCCGAGAAAACAGGAAAGGAGGCATTTATTTGCAAGACTAGGAAGCTGACATTTAAAACACACACATACACACAGCACTCAGGACTGAGGGCAAAGGGAGGACTTGGCAGTCATCCCTGACAATGCGTAATCCAAGAACAAAAGTCCCGCAGAACAAGGAAAAAACCTTAACATAACACAGGGTCAGAGTGAACTCTGTGGTAGTTATGTAACTGATTAAAGGTTTAAAGGAAACTATGTATTTATTTAATGGTATGACTCATTTAAATGGAACAGGTTAAAAAAAAAGCCCCACAATGATTAGGTTTTCCATTTATTGTTGTTGTGGGTTCATATGATACTCAATGACATTAAAGTCCAGAAATATGGGAACCGCCAACAGAACAGTGTCTCTGTGAGGACAAAAGCTGGACAGGCTGTAACATTTTAATAGTGTCAGAGGAAATGCTAACTCAGGCCGCTCTGTTCTGCGAGTCCTCAGACTCCAGCTGGTGGTGAGTAGGTGTTGGGTGTTAGGTGAACGGAAGGAGTGACTGGTGGTAGGAGGTGTGAATGCCAGAACGCAACTGGGGTTTGTGGTAAACACCAGAAACACGGAATAGAGGCGCTTTAATTACTGTGTCAGAATAGGATTGATTATAGAGTAGCCAGATGTCCTCTTAAAGGAAATAGTCATTCTATAAACATTTGCCTCAAGAAGACTTTAAGGGAAAAGAGTTGGCTAGGTCTGCTTTATGGCAGAGTTCCTGCAACTTGGTCAATTTGTTAAGAAAACCTGGGAGCTTGGTTAGTGCTGCATTTTTCCCTCTTGGACACAGGCTGATGTGCTGGGAGCACAGGTCTGCTCGGCTCCCCAGGGGCAGGCTGTGTCCCTGCAGCAGAAGGCTTGCCATGGTCCAGCAATAGAAACCATTTAGATCCTCCAACCTAACCTTTATCAGTAATAAATGCAATATTTTGGCCTCTAAATACTTAGTCTTTTGTCTTATTTCTCAACAGGTTCAGAACTCAGGCTGGGAAGCAAAAACATCATTACTGACACCCCAACAGAGTCCTGGAGGGGAACCTCAAAGAGTTCTCCAGAGCTGCTGTGTTTGAGATTCAGCCAGAGGCCCATGCACCTGCCCTTCTGCAGAGACAAGTCTTACCTGTTAGAACAAAGGAAACGCTTTGTGGTTTCTGATGTTATTCTGCAGTCACAAGGGTCGGCACTGCACTGCGAGGGCCAAGCGTGAGTTGGTAGTTGAAGTGCTTCTCACCTGAGTGAGTCTAGGTAGCATGCCGCAGGGCAACAGCGAGCTCTCAGGACACTCAGGAGATTCAGCCCTGCTGGGAGGCCAGCTAGGTTTTGCAAACACCACTAACGCCCTTATGGCCTGGAATGGCACCAAAACAACAACAGCAACAATGAACACAAACAGACAAACCAACCAACCCCGGAACTCATCCCAAAGCAAAACCAACAAAACCCCAAATAAATAAAGCCAGCCCTTTAACTGATGGTATGTGACACATACATAGGAGGCTAGTTCTGTACTGAAAAATAAAACAACGAAACCTAAGTTCTGCATACACTTCACAGTTCACAAAGGACTCCAAACACATCTACGCTGACCTACTTAACCTTGTAGGATAGTATTACCGTTATCTCTGTTTGCATGAAAGGATGAAAAGAGGAAGAAAAATGGAAAAGAATAGAGGGGGGGCTAGAGAGAGGGAGGCAGGAAGTGAGTTAGACAAGACCATGGGGGGCGTGCCTGGGACCACCGCGCTGTTCTGGTTGGCTGTGTGCTGCAGTCATATAGGGTGGCCTTAGAGACATGAGCCAGATTACGAAGATTACATAACCTGTGAGGTTATTGTCTTTTATCTCTCTAACCAAGTGGATTCCAGAAATCAGTTACACTACCAAGTGAAGCGACGATTCTGCCACTCAACGAGTTCCATTGCCCAGGTTTCATGCACAGGGCGCCGACGGTCTTGGGGAGATGGTGCCAGGGCTTCTCTGCTTATCTGGGCTTGCATACCAGAAGGAGATTTTTCCCATTCATGTCCATATGGAGCTTTCTGGGGCAGGGTGGAAGAAAAGTTTCATTTATTGAGCACCTCCAACAGAATGGAAACACATACATTATCTTCTGAAATACTCTTAATGACCTATGTGGTAGGAATATGCAGTTTTATATAAGGGTGGGCAAAAGCAGGCTTACCGTTGTGAGTACACAAAACACAGTGTTTATTCTTGTATTATTATTATAATCTTCACCTACATGTCTTTTGTCCACCCCTGTAAGTGAAGCATTTGAGACTCGCAGAGGCTAGCTGACCTATCCAATCTGTTTCTGGCCTTAAATGGCTTCTGAAATGTCCAGAAGGAACTGGGCAGACATTCACGTTAATGAAAGGAGTTAGCAAAAGGAGAGTACTTGCTGAAGACAGAGGTAGAATAGGTTAGAGAGGAAGGTGCAGACACATGAAATATGATGCTGTACTCTGAAATACCAGGGGCGAAAGCCATGTGAGTACTTGCCAATGACCCGCTGAGTTTGCAGCAATTCACGGAAGAGTCTGCCTGAGAAGAAAGCTGCTCAGGAGGGAGTCGTTCCCGAGAAGAGCCCCTGAGAGGCGCGTCCCGTTCGGACGGGAGCCCACAGGCAGCAGCCAGCCAGGGGCGGAGAAGGGAACGAAGTGTTGCTACCGGAAGTCACCGTTTTCCGTAGCCTGCAGAATGAAATTAGAGCAATGTGGGAATAGTGCGTTTTGTGACGCAGATTAACTGAGATAACCAAGTGGTTTTTAAAAAATAAGTTTAGCTTTTTATTTCGGGAATAAAAACAGAGGGAATTAGAAACGTATCGTGGAAACCTACGGGCCATCCCTGCGTCAGGAGTGCCCGACATGTGCCACTCCAGCGCCCTCGGACCCGCCATCGGTTTCTTCTGCGGGGTTTCAGACGAGCCTCCGTCCTCGTGCTGCTGGGCCTGTGGACACGTCGGTGTGCGTTTCTATGAGAAAAAGACATTCTCACTCAATCACAATGCTACACTCACACCTAACAAAGCTAACAGTCGTTTCTTAGTATCACTCTTAATTTCTTAATATTACTCAATATCCAACCTATGTTAACATTTGCTGAATTGTCTTATAAAAATCTTTTTTTCCTAATTGATTAGTTTGAACCGAGAGCACGGAAAGCCCACGCACTGCATTTGGCGGTCATGTCTCGTTGTGGGGTTTCTCACCTCTATCTGCTGCGTACTTACTGAGCTCCTCTGAAACCAGTGTTAGGGTCGGGGTGCTGTAACCAAGCTAACCACGATACCGCACTGGGATATCAAACATGTGAAGAGCGTAAGAGTTGTAATTAATTTAAAACAATAGATTTTGAGAAAAAAGTCTAAGTGTTGTACCCAACCTACATATCAACTAAAAATGGAAAGGTAGCAAGCGTTACAGTGGAGAAACTTGGCAGACATCGACAAAGGGATCAATAAAAACATCCCAATAATAAGACAGATCAACATTAGGAACCCTTGGATATGATGAGAAGAACACAATATCGGAAAATACATAACATGATTCCAGAAGTATTGGGCAAACCCAAATTTTACAACATAACTGACCAGGACTCTTCAAAAGTGCCAAGTTCCTGAACGACTGAGAATCCAGTCCAGGTGCAGGAGATAAGACACGTCAGCTAAATGCAATGTGGGGTTCTGGATGGGACCCCGGAACCCGAAAAGAACGTTAATGGAAAAAATGGTGAAATTCGAGTAAGGTCTATAGTTTACTTCATAATATGGTACCCATGTTAATTTCCCATTTTTGATAATTATACTGTGATCATGTAAGGGAAAAGGGAAAAGAGATGTAAGAATTTTCTGTACTATTTTTGCCACTTTTCTCCAAGTCTAAAACTACGTGAAAATAAAAAGTTAAAAAAAGAAGTCTCACATACTCTTTTAATGTATGTGTTGGTTTCTGCAACTATGAAATCATCCGTAAACGGTCAACAGCTCCTGCAGGCTGAGGCAAGCCAGGATTTTATTTAAACGACGAGCCAGGATGTCAGCTGGTCTTTCTTTGATGCTGGCTGTCCTGATGTGTGGGCAGCACAGATCACAGTCACCTCTCCGGGCACCGTGTGCTGTTCCACACCCTGCTCATGGTCACCATCATCACTGGCACCCACATAGGTCTTTCCTGCTAGAGACCTCCTTCTCTCACAGTTTCCTGTGTGCTCTGCTTCCCACTTCTGCCAGTTCTAGCACTCCGCCCCAACCCCAGGCCTGGGCTGTACCTCCAGTCTTTCCCCTTTCGAGTGAACCAGGCTACTCACCACTTCCAATCTGGTCAAGGTCAAGGAGGCTTTGGGAGACAACGACCACTGCACTTCCAATGGCAGTGGGCCATGTAAATGTCATTTCCGGGCTGTGACAAGAAGAGCCATGTGATGTGATTTCTGTACCTACTCCCTGCCGGCAACCTGAGTGGGAGTTCTCAGCAGGCTGGACTCCAAGTGATATGACCTTGAAGAAGGGCAGCCCTGCCCATCCTTCAGCGGTGGGACAGAGGGGAATGGAGGTCCAAAGGGCAGGGCTGTCTCATAGATGAGGACAGTTCTGGTATTTCCATTCTTCCCCTGGATGGTAGTATTGCTGATTCTCTGCTTCCATCCTCAAATCTCTCCTGAGCAGGGTGGCTGTGCTTCCCATAGTCAGTCTGCTCTTTCTTTGAAGTGGGTCTGGGGATTTTAGAAGTTGTGAGTACGAGATGGGTGTGGGACACCACATAAAGTCATTGAGGACAGGGACAGTGTTGTAATCTGTAGTCTTTATAAAGCTAGAACTTGGCTGAGTGCTGGCACCTAGTAGAGCCTCTATAAAATTGGGTTGAAAGAAGGAACGAACGATGAAGGAAGGCCGTTCCATTCCGTGTCATTTCCTCAGCAACTTTCTCAGCTTGGATCTTCAGCAGCCCAGTGGCAGTCTCCCCAAGTCAGTTTTCCTAAAACAGAAGGCTTTTTGAAGTCCTCCAACTCCCTGCTTCCTAAAGTTTGGGAAGCGGCCCAGGGGTGCTCTTTAGCCCAAAGAGGAGCTCATCATTCAAAGAGCCTTCTCAGTCCCTTGGTTTTCAGAGCACCATTGCATGAAGAAACTGACTGAACAGAGCCAACTGTTGCCATTCCTTAGGTGCCCAATTCTTGGTCTTTGCTGCCAGAACTGTTCCTGTTTTGGAGAGCTCAACATTTACAAGCTCCATTATTCATTCAATCAATATTCAAACCAATGCTTTTTTTTTTTTTTAAAGATTTTATTTATTTTAGAGAGAGGGGAAGGCAGGGAGAAAGAGAAGGAGAGAAACAGCAATGTATGGTTGCCTCTCACATGGCCCTCACTGGGGACCTGGCCCCCAACCCAGGCATGTGCCCTGACTGGGAATCGAATCAGTGACCCTTTGGTTCCCAGCCTGAGCTTAATCCACTGAACTACACCAGCCAGGGCTATTCAATTCTTATTGAGCTCCTTCTGTGTGCCAGGCCAAGAACTAGGGAATGTAATGGTGGGAAAAGACAAGTCCTGATTTTTCCCCAAGAATGAGATGTTCTACACATCATAGCTGTTCTGTGATCATTGGGAAACACTATCGGCATCAGCTTGACCTTGGTCCCGGATGTCTGGGGAGGGGCCCTCTCTGCCCTCTCTGATGGGAGCAGTTTACTTCCCCTTGCGCCCTGGCCATTTCCACCCTGAGCCTCACAAACCCATGTTCTTTCCTTTGTAATCCCAAAGACAGTCCCTCAGAGAAGGCCTAGAGCAATGATCAAGATTTCTCTAGATTGGGTGGTCTGTTGGCTAGGATTCTGGTTGGAGTAATCCCACTCTTGGATCTGGATCTTGGGCTCATTTTGGACAATTGACAAATGGGTATGAGCTATGATGCTGTAACCAGAGGACCAACTAGATAATCAGAAGTTTCTAGAACTCTCAAGGACAAATCCACAGATGAGTGAGTGGCCCAGGGTGATGTCATCTAGGAAGCCGGGTTCCTTCTATCTTGTTGCGTCACCAGTTCCAGGGGCTTGCCTTTGTCATCACGGCTGAAGTTGCCTCACCTGGACCAGGTCTGGGTTTTATCCCACAAGAAGGTAGCAAAAAAAGAGAAAGCATATGACTTGTAAATTGTTCACATCATTTCC
Source organism: Micronycteris hirsuta (assembly GCA_004026765.1). Taxonomy (NCBI): domain Eukaryota; kingdom Metazoa; phylum Chordata; class Mammalia; order Chiroptera; family Phyllostomidae; genus Micronycteris; species Micronycteris hirsuta. Next base: position 105,151 of record PVJI01000690.1, read on the forward strand.
ATCCATATCCCACTGGCCAGAACTTACTCCCGGGGCTATAATCAGCTTTAAGGGAGGTTGGGAATTGTAGTCTTAAGTCGAGAGATTGTGTTCCAGGTCAAGTTTCCAGGGCCTGTTAGTGAAAGGAAGAGGGGGAGAATGGATACAGCTGGACAACTACCAGACTCTATCACACACTCCTGTAGTCCTTTCCCCACCGCCCGGAGTGTTCTTGAATCCTTACATTATCAACCTTCAAACCTCATTCCCATGTTCCCTAAGCCTGCGGTTGTCTCTGCGGACTCCGGGACCTGGCCTGCTCCAGACTGGCTCTTCTTGCCCTTCCTCCAAGCCCTGCTAGGAACTTGCACGGGGTGGGGGCCTTCTGATGGCAGAGGGTGTCACCAAGAGAGAAACAAGATGTTGACAATGTTGGGCCATCCAAGGCCAGATCCACTTATCCTATTTTATTATTTTTATTTTTTCAGATCCTCCTATTTTACAGCTATTGCGGGCCCCCTCTGCCCAGCAGCTTGGAGGGCTCCCGGAGATAAAACATGTGTGGAGATATTGCAGAGGCATCTCGGGGCTTACAGTTAGGAGACAGCAGCTAGGCGTGAGCGCTAGAGGGAGGGTCCAAGTGTAAGGTAGAGACTCTGCCGACCACAATTAACCATGATTTCATCTTCCTTTTCCTCCTGCACTTCCTCATCGTCAGCCTCTCCAGCTTCATTGAAATTATTATAACTGCTATCCGCTGCGCACCGCCAGTGCCTGCACCGCACACACACATCGCTTTAACCTCCACTCCATCCCCAGGAGGTAGGCGTTATTGTCTCTATCTTCCGACCTGAAAACCCGAGGCACTGAGAGATAAGAACCGACTTTATACTGTTGTGAAATTAAGGATTAAATGGCAATCTAGCTCAGTGTCTGGAAAGCACCAAGGACGCAGTAACTGTATTCGCTTTTATTGTTTTAACAGAGGAAGAAACTGTCTTACAGAAGACAAGTACTTTGCTGGTGTTAGCTCCAGAATTTACATATAGGAAGGGTGTGGGGTGGGGATCTGGTTTGAGGCGTTTGGGGCTGCTAGGGGACTTATTCTAAAGCTGTGTTTGCACAGAAGCACCGTATTAACTGGGCTTGTACATAACAAGAATACCAAAACTTTGTGGTATGGTTATATTCATTCTTCACATGAGACTATTTTAATTGTTCATTATGATGATGATCACTATGCTCATTTGGAACAGCTAGAGGTCTGAGGCAGATCATGGAGGGGGCTAAAGTCCCTCCAAGTTACCTTTCGGTGCCACCGTGGTCATGGCCCAGGCTGGTGAGTGACGGAGTCAGGATCTGAGAGCAGCCCTGATGCTGGAGCCCGTGTCCTCACAACGGCCCTCACCTCCCCTGGGGGCTGGCAGAGACGTGACTGACCGGAGGTTAGGTTTGCCCTGGGCCTGGCCTCCTGCCTGAGGAGTTGGGGGTGATGAGCACCCACATGCCTGTGAATCTCTCTGGGGCTGCCACTACTGTTTTGCACAAGCAAAACGGAGACCCAGAAACCCAAAAGGTAGATGGCTCTTGCGTGAATTTCTTACACTCCTAGCACATAAAATGAGCCTGGACTTGTTCTCATCACCATTCTCAAAATGGTTCTGGAAACCTGTCTCTCACCATTAGGTCAAATCTGCTGTCCGCCCAGGAAACTTCCTGGCTTCGACAGTCTCCACGTAATCAGAATTTCCATTCTCTCTTAGAGGGTCCAAGATGCTCTCCTCTCCTGGAGGCGGTAACTGTACAGCCTTCCTGGCTTCCCCCAAGGGGTTCTATAGTGTTGGACAGTTTCTGGCTAACTGTGGTGACCATAGGCAAGGCTGGGGGTTTACCAACAAAGGTTTTGCAAATCTGAAGGGAATATCAAAGACACCAGTGTGTAAAAGCCTGTGTCAGATTCTGATCAGAGCTAAGAGTGGTTTTTGATGAGTTCTGAGTGAAAGACAAAGCCAGTCCTGCCCTGAGGGTGACAGATGGCTGGCTCCAGTCTCTCTCACTCATTGATGGATCCATTTATTCCGTGGCCACCAGTATTTACTGAGCACCTACTATGTGTACAGCTCCTAACTCAGGGCTTGCTGTCCTCTGTAGAGGACACAGGGGTGCAATGAGACAAGTGCTGTATTTTCTTTATGTTGGGCCCAAGTCTGGGAGTTTGTTCATTTATCTGCCTTTGCACTTTTTATACATTTTGAGCACTTGCTGAGTTAGATGCTGGGGTAAAACGTCAAAAAAGCTGTTTCTGCTCTTAACATTCTTATCTCCTCCCTTCTAAAAAGGCTCATGAGAAAACATAAATGGCCAGCTGAGGGCGCTGTTACTCCACATTTTTTCTGTACAAACTGCAGTCAGCTAACAAGTGTGTCTTAAGATTTCCTTTGTTTTGGGGGCTCAACCAAAGGATGCCTCTGGGAAAGAGGGGCAACACATGGTCCCAGATACTCATTGAAATTGAAAAATAGAGGTAGAAAAACTATATATTGTGAGAATACCTGGATGTGTGATGATTTTGAAATTTTAATAGGGTGCCCGCTTCATTGTGCATTGAGTGATGCCGAAGAGTGCCGGCCTTGCTGCCCCCACGAAGTCAGGGTGTGGGCCCCAGTGGCCCACCCACTGGCTGGGTAGCTTGTCCAGTGACTGCGTTTCTGGGCTTCAGCTTTGTCATCTGCTTCAAAGGCTACTGGTGAAGGTTAAGGGAAAGAGGCACAGATCACTTCCTGGCATCCTGCCTAGCGCACAGAGCTAAAAAAGAACCCAACTCTATTATCACTAAATTCTATTCGCCAAAATAAAAAGGAGACCAAGAAGGTAACAGCTGCCTGCCAGGCAAGTGGAGGCTGAGCTGGGGTTCAAATCTGTACAATGACGAAAACGAAAGGAGTCTGTAGACAGAGGGATTGGCCAGGTTGGGCCAAGCAAAGAAAATGCCACCAGCAAGGTTATTTCTTCCTCCTTCTCCACATCACATTCTGCGTCGGTGCTGCATCCGTAGGCTTGCCTGGCCGAGAGCCAGCTTCTTTCAATATGCTCTCTCTCAACCTTGTCACCTTGAGCAACTTTCATTCTCATCCCCTTCTGCTTACTCAGACAGCTGTTCGCCCAGCCAGAAGGGCAAAGTGACGACCAAAATACAATGTGGGTTTGGGAACGTCAGAGGACAGGAACAATGATCAGTTAGCAAATTACTGTACAGCCATGTGGACTCCAGGGTAGGTATAACGAGGAACTTGGTATGTGTGGTGATTATGCGCACTTGAGTTGTTTTAGAAAATCATATAAAAGAAACATTATCTCCTCTTTTAAAAAGGCTATGGTGGCAAGAAGCATTCTGTCAGCAATCGTTCCGCTGCACTATTTTAAGGGCCGGGCTCTGTCAGTGAGTTTTTACCACTGAAGAAAAGGAAATCTAATTGGGGAGTAAGGTAGTTGCAGGAATGGCAGCTTATGAGTTTTGTACTGACAGGTGCTGGTGAAAAGCTGATTAATCCCATTCAAGAATATAATAGGCTACATTTGCTTAGCACTGCATAGGGTTCCAAGTACTTTTATATAAACTCTCTCACTCGATGTTCCCAACCACCCTTTGCCATATGAAGAGGACAAAGTATTATTCCCTTCATTAAGAAAAAGAGCTTTATTGAGATATAATTCACATACCAAACAACACACCATTTAAAGTATACAAGTCAATGGCTTTAAGCACATGTGCAGATATATGCAACTATCGCCACAATTAATTTTAGAGCATTTTCATCACATCAAAGAGAAACCCCGTTAGCCGCCACTCCCTCTGTCTTCCCCCTATGCCCTTCTTCCCCTCTTCCTGGCCCTAAGCAACCACTAATCCCCTTTCTGTTTCCACAGATGTGTCGATTCTGGACATTTCACACAACCGTGTTCATAGAATATATGGTCTTTTGTGACTGGCTTCTTTCACTTAGCGGAATGTTTTCAAGGTTCAATCCTGCTGTAGCCTGTGCCAGTGCTCCATTCCTTGTCACGGCTGAGCGACAGTCCAGTGCGCGGAGATAGCACATTCATCACTTGGCATACATCTAGATTGTTTCCACCTTTTGTTTATTTTGCATAATGTATGTGTAGACATTCCCGTACAAGTACTGCGTGCGTGTGTTGGCACGTGCTTTCATTTCTCTTGCGTGTGTGCCTAGGAGTGGAGTTGCTGGGTCTTACGGTGACCCAGTGTTTGAGGCACTCCTGGACTCTTCCTCAAAGGGGCTGCATTGTACGTTTCCCTCAGCAGTGGAGGAGGGTTCGGATTTCTCCACACCTTGCCGATGCTTGTTAGCACGTGACTTTTCATTCCACCCATTCTGATGTGTGTGAAGTGGCGTCTCGTTGTGACTTTGAGTTGCACACTGCACAGGTCAAACATAGATTCATGTGTTCATCGACCACATGAATATCTTCTTTGGATATATGGAGAAATGTCTCTTCAGATCCTTTGCTCACTTTAAAATTGGGTTGTCTTTTTTATTATTGAGCTGTAAGAGTTCTTTATATATTCCAGATATAACACCTTATTGAATATATGTTTTACTAATATTTTCTCCCATTTAGTTGGCTGTCTATTAACTTTTTTGGAAAGTTCCTTTTGAAGGATAAACATTTTCAATTCTGATGATAACTTTCCAGAGATGTGAGAGGCTTTTTTAAAAGTAGCCTTCATCAGTTTTGTTGCCGTGGGACACTTATTACCGTTATTTAATGGCGGGAACAACGTTCCTCTATCTGGGAGCCCAGGGGCAGCACCGGAGGAAGGAAAGTCGCTCAGAATCAGAAGCGTACCAATGCCTGATCGTGGAGTTTCAGGGTGGCGAGGGACGTTTGATGTTATCTGTACCAGATTTTATTGGATAGAGCAACCTCTCCACAGTCACCCTTCAATATGGTCCTTCAGTCCCTACCTGAACACTCCCAGGAATGCGGAACTCAATACCATTAGCTTAGACTAAATGTGATCCCCATGAGCAACACAACTATGTAAAACCGAAACAGCATGTGCCTAGCAAGATCTGCTGCTGGTACAAACAAAAGGGGAACCGCAGAAAATAGGTCCTCCGGAACCCTAAACAACCTTATGTCACCAGCAAGTCCTGGGAAAAGGCAGCTAGCTGTTCTCGGACACCAGGTGCCAGGGAGACTGCTCTAATTTTAGAGTTAACATAGTGCTTACTAAAGAGGTCCAGGACTCATGGGTCTGGAATGTGATGTGCTTTCACTCTCGGGCTCCTGTCCTGCTGTTCATTCTGCTCCCATCATTTTCTGATACTGAGAGGGGGAGAACCAGACCATGGAACTGGCATGTGCCTGAGGGATTTGCCAAGAAACGTAATTCAAACGCCAACCTTGAGAGGCAGAGTTGGTGCTGGCCACTCTGGTGGCATTGTGCTGATGAGCCTCTACTCATTCCAGATCCCTTCTCTGCCCTCCTCTGCCAGCCCTGGGTCCCGGGAGGCTGAATCTAGCCAGGGACATCCGCTTGCAGCTGCGGCCAGTCTATGGGGAGCACCAGCAAATCAGAGAGTAAGAAGAGAGGGGCTGAGGTACTGCTTCCCGGCTCTGGAGCCTGACCTCTGGCTGGAGCTGTGGCCCCTACCCTGTCCCAAATCTAGCAGCACAATTTCCTGTCCTTGTCCTGTTGGGCCTAGGAGTGCTGCTGGCAGCTGGTTTCTGGGTATCTCACCATCTCTTAGTTTGTACCTTTAACACCCATACCTTTGAAGCAGACCTTCACTGAAGTCTCTATTGGATTCAAGTGGGGGGAATTCTATTTCCTATCTGACAGATGCCTTGTTACCATCTTGCCGTGGTAACAATGTTCCTTCCAGCTCCTCCAATGGGGAGAGGAAGCAAGCCGGTATTGCTGTCCCAGCACTAACTCTGGGGGACCTCATAGGCCCATCTGGGTCCCACGTAAACAAGGCAGATGACTCTGTTCGTATCCCACCCTGGAACGGCAAGCTTCTTTTGGATGCTCGAGTCTGTTTATTGCACAAACTTCTTCAGAGGCAGAAGAGCTAACATTTCTACTTGGAGCCAGATCTTGTTTTCCCTGCCTCAGTGTGAACTGCGCAGTTTTTGTATCATCATGGAATGGTGGGAAATTTCCACACACAGAGCATGGCACCCTCGTTTAATTTTGATCAGTTTTCCTCTGAATTCTGTCCCCAAATCTGAGCTAATCAATATGTTTCCTTTTTCCTGAGCAGGAAATTAAAGCATTATTTTTAAAAAAGTTTAAGCAGAGGAAAAAAAAGCAAACTGCCTTCTCAGGTTGTATTAATTCACCACAGCTTGTCCTTTGTATTCTCAGCCAAATGACTAACCTTCTGTTTATAAATAGAGGGGGCTTCCCAAGACCTAGGGACCCATCATGTCACAAGCTAGCCCAGGCTATATTTTTACCAAGTGGTTCGCTGGCATACTGGCTTGAATCTTTTATTTATTTATAGTGACAGTAACATATTTAGTGCTTACAAATTCTCCTGAAAGCCTAATAACCCCAGTTATCTCACCCTGTAAATGGCCCAGTTTTCACTGAGTTGGAAATGAGTGTTTGGAGGGGAAGGGAGACGGCGAACATTCTGATTTGCCCACAGTTTCCTAATGGAAGTGTGTCTTTGGAGCAGCCCTGTCGGCTACCACGGAAACCTGTGAGTTCTCCACGGAAGCTGTCAGGTCAGCTTAGAGGCATCAGTGATGAAAATCTTGAGCTATTTCTGGAGTAGGTGATTGATGTTTTGCAAAGAAGATGACAGTTTGATGGGATCCAGGCTCGATAGGATAGGAGTTAATGAGGATAATGATGATGATAATGATATTTACATGATACCTTTCTTCCGAAGAACCTCTCAGTCCTTTTATCTCATTTGTGTCGAAAATATCCCTTTGGAGGAGGGAAAGGTGTTATTAATCTGTTTTACAAGAGAGACAATATAGAGTTAATTGCCCAGCTTTCAGGTTCGATTTTAGTGAGACGAGATGCTTAAAAGACACCTTAAACGTGGAGAAATGAATCAGGAGAAATGCCAGTCTCAATTCCCATTTATCCAATACAATGCTGCCATACCCAGCTCTAAGTAGTATCCCTCTCCAGCCCAAAAGTCTTCAGGGGCTCCTCACAGACTGCTGAATTCAGTCTACCTTAGCAGGCACGGCCCGGGACATTCCGACCTATAATATCTCACTGTGCTCTTATATTTCCCCATGTTTCAGCCAAACCAATCCACTTGCTAGCCCTGATCATCTGCTCTGAGCACCCTGTTCTCCTTTTATAATGTTTAACAAACTTGGAATTAGCTTGTTTCATACTTGTCTTCTCATTTGGATGTAGATTCCAGGAAAGCAGGGACTGTCACCATTGTGTTCCCAGGGCCTAGCAGACTTAACTGGCACACAGTAGGTGCTTCTGAAGTGCACACCCACCGCCATGCCTTTGCATGTGCTCTTCCCCCAGCTTCCAGTGCCTGCACTTCCATCTCTGCCTGTTGAAGCCAGAGCTGTCCGTCAAGCTCAGATCAAACGTGACTCCTCCTTGGGAACCACCACACCACTGTCCTTTCTGGCTTTTCCCTAACCTTCGGTAGTGTCACATTCATTTGTGCCTGTGTGTAGTCTTCCTTCCCTGCCCCACCCAAACTGTCAGCTCTCGAAAGACAGGAGCTGTACCCGGAGCCGGCACGGTGTGAGCATGTTAAACATGTTTCCACTTGTCAAAAACTATTGCTGGCAAGCCTTCTTCATTCAGAAAAATTCCCATTTCCAGAGTCTGCAGCTCATCACGAAAGGGAATTTTTCTCATGCTTATCTTCCTCCATTCTTCTGGAGGGCTGGGAGGAAGGTCAGCCAGGGGAACTCTGCCAACTCGTCCTTCACAAAGTCTCTCCCTTCTCTTTGAGGAGCACTCTGGCACGTGGGGGGAGGGTTGCATTTCCCACTGGGGCCCAGAGCAAGTTTGCAGGGGTAGCCGTGGGCATGTTTTCATTTTGTTGCCCATATCATTACCAACCTAAATATGGGAGAACTAATCAGTGCAATCTCAACTGAGGAGATGTGAGTAAATCAATGACCTCTCCAAGGAATGTTAGTACTGGTCCGTGCTAACAAATGGGGAGCATTTGCAGGCACCGTTTAGTTACAATAAGAAGACACCAGATTGAACTAACTCTGGGTATGTGTGAAACCTTAGAAGCAACACATTTTTTTGGCAGCTTGAAGACCACCTCCCCGCTCCCCCAGCTACTGGCAACACAGGCATACCGAACATCTGTGTTACAACACTCCATGTAAGTTAGAAAGAGCTGCTACAGCAGCCGTATCATGGAATATTGAAGGCTGTTCAAATTGATGCTGTGGATCTGTATTTATTGACATGGGAAGATGCCCGCAATGTATTGGTAAGTGAAGGTAGCAGGCTATAAACAGCATAATTATGTAAAATTATTTCATATTTATATCTTTATCTGTTCATGGATGTATGGATAGTCTCCAAAATGTTAATAGTAGCTATCTCTTGGTGATGAAATTTCGGGTAACTTTTTCTTTCCTTTTGTTTTTATAGTTTCTTTGTATTGTTTGAATTTTATTTTTGTAGTGGGCAGCTATTTCTACAATCAGAAAAAGAAAACAAAGCTACTTTTAGCTAGAAAAAAATTGTTGAAAATAGAAAAGCCTTATTAAAAAATCTTCACATTTCCTTTTGACGTAGTCTCATTTATTTTCTTTTGTTTCTCTTGTCTAAGGAGGTACAGTAGAACAAGTTTTGCTAAGAGAAATGTCAGATTTTACTGCTTTTATTTTCTTCTAGGAGTTTTATGGTTTTGAATCTTACATTTAAGTCTTTGATTCAGTATGAGTTTATTCTTGTATGTGGTGTAAGAAGGTATTCTAGTTTTATTTTTTGCATGTATCTGTCCAATTTTCCCAATACCTTTATTGAATAGACTGTCTTTATCCCATTGTATGTTCTTGCTTCCTTTGTCATACCATCTGATTTCACTTATATGTGGAATCTAAAGAACAAAATAAATGAACAAACAAAATAGAAACAGACTTCTAGATATAGGAAACCATTCCACTCATCGTGGGAAATGTAGCTCGGCGCTCCCTAAAAATCTCTGGAGCACATGTAGGCAAACAGGCTCCATGCGCGTGGATGGGCTTTCCCGTGGGTAAGTCTGGCTTACATCTTCCCTAGAGTTAAACCCTGCTCTTGCTAAAAGACTCTCTCACCCTGGGTTAAAAGAATAAATGCTGATGGCATATCTCCAAAGTAGTTTCCTGAAAGTCTGTGATAAACCTTTCAAGTACAGCCCAATACCTTTTGCCTTTATATTTGCAAATATTCTCCTTTGATGTCCTCTCCTTTGTTGCCTATCACCTGATGAGGACCTGTGCATAGTAAATGAAAACCACCCTCAATGTAATGTGCCCAGAAAGACAATAAAAGCCCATCAAGGCAGGGGTCAGGGTGCACTCTCTTTTGGAGAGAGTGGCCAGGCATTCCAAGCTGCTCCTGGGCCCGAGCTCTCTGGCCTACTCTCGGGCACTATCTCTCTGGCCCTAGTCCCTGCGTTTTTTTTGTGAATTATTTACATGTCGGCCACAGCATACGGATTCTGTGGGACTGGATCCGCGACATCTAGATACAGAGGAAAGACTGATGGCTGCCAGAAGGGAGGGGGTTTGGAGGGCTGGGTGAAAAAGGTGAAGGGATTAAGAAGTGCCGACTGGTAGTTACAGAAGGATGTAGAGTACAGCACAGGGAATGTCGTCAAAATAGTGTAATAACTATGCATGGTGCCAGCTGGGCACTGGAAACATCAGGGGAAACACTTTGTAAAGCACAGGATCATCTAACCACCACACTGTACGGCTAAAACCAATCCAAAATAATGTTGAATGTAAACTGTAATTGAAAAATAAAATTTAAATTATAAAAATCTTCAAATTTCCTAAAAGATGCTTCCTGTAAATCAAACAAAAACAACGCCCTCAAACTCTTGTATGAGAGAAGAAAAGAACTCTTTAACTGCTCCATAACTGAGCCATATAATGTACCGACCGCAGCTAGAAGCTAAGTGAACAAGGGAAGCCTTTGAAGGGAGGAGTGTGTGTGAAATCCAGCCCCCTGTCCTAGCGTGGGGGATGCATCCTGTTTAGGTGCCTGAAGTATAAAGTATCTCTTCAACGGTCATTTTCAATGAAGCCACTGCTGGCAGTTGATTCACAGGTACAGAATTTCTAGTTCCTTAGCTTATAAGAGAAGTGAGAAAACTTCCCATCTCTGATAGCAAAGAAATGATGACTTGATTCACCACTGCGGTGTCTGTTAAAAAATAAAGAGAGAGAGACATACGTGGTTGGTCACAGTACAACTGACACTTTATTCCATTGTGATTCCATTGTGATACTTGTAGGATCAGGACAGTGAGGGACTAATTCAGTGCAGAACTTCTCTGGACTAAAGGGCTGTGAAAGGCATTACTGGTTTTGGCACACAGAGTGGGTGACCGTACACAGGCTGGAACGAGATGGTCAGTGAAATAAAATGCACAACCTAATACCACGTGAAAATCATATCTGAGTTCTGTAGAATGTTAAGAGTAAATAATTACAAGGACTATCATGCAGCTCTAGATAAGTCACAGTATTCATCTACAGACTATTTTTCTCCCCTTAGAGATGAGGAGATTGCCTCAGTAATCTACCCGTTCACAGTAGTTTAAAGAGCGATCAATACACATTAGCGAGATCTGCCTGTTGATTTCTATAGCAATCCATCACAGTTGAAGAAATAATGCTAAATAATGTGCTTTCTCTATTTTGTCCTCATTAAATTGAACCTTACTGACCAAGTAATTCAACTTTTACCTACATACATACAACTACTAAAGTCTTTATCATGTCACAAAGCAGTTTTTGTTAGTTTATCCCTATAAATCACAACGGACGAGAGGGGGCCTATGCCACAGGCTATTTTTCTTTTGCAAGGATGACAATACGCTGACGTGAACATGAAGGAAGCGCCGTCACCCTGCTGCACACGTTAGATTTTCACATCATCATGTCACACAGGCAGTCCGAAGACGCCAGCCTCGGCGGTGACGTAGCTGTGTGGAATGGGATTCTGTAGAAGAGGCGCACAGATTCTAAGTGATTTCCTGGGACAAAGTGATGGAAAGAGGGAAAGAAGCAAAGGAGAGGAAAAGCGGAAGCAGCCTCTGTAGGAAAAACTGTTCGAGAGAAAAATCTATTCGCTTGGAGTGGATAAAACATGATAGAGAATAGTTCTTTATTTGGGATGATGCAAATAAAAACATTGAAAATTATGTGCCTAAACCAGCTAATTGGGTTAGTTTTTTCCATGGTTGTTTTCGAGATGTTGAACTTTCCCAAAGGGACTTCTGCTTTTGCCAGCAAAAGGTCACATTTAACCCCCAAGGGCAACCATAACTGCTGAGGATAATTTTTCTTCATTAACTTGGGCGTGTGGGTAACATTCGTTCTCTCTCTGGTAAAAACATATTATTCACCCATGATAAGGCAGGTGGAAACACGACATTGACTGTTTATTCATAGAATGTATATAATTAGATATTTGCATGTGAAATAAATTTTGAGGCTAAGCAACAAGGAGAAGAAGGAGGAGAAGGAATTTCTTTCAATTCTGGCAAAAAATCATCAAATCAATAAAAAGACAGAGAAGGGCTAAGGATGTCTCAGTTACTAACGGGGAGATGAAATCACTGAAGGTAATTCTCTCTGATCATCAGACATAAGGAAGGTTTGATTGCAAGCATGTAGGTGAGCAGAACAAGACTTGAAGCAGTATTTCTTAATCTCACTGATTCTTATTTTTAAAAAACAAGCCACAGGCAATGTAGGAAAGGTGGAGATGACTAGAAACTTCAATAACATGCCTGAATCAGCCCCCATTCCTTGGAAAGTACCCTTTCCTGGCCTGCTAAAGGCCAGTTCTTTCAGACTTCAGTGAAAGACAAAGACTCTTCCTTCGCCGCGGCATTGTTTTCCGAAAGAGCTCCGTGCCCGTGTAAGGTTGTGTAACTTAAACGCTGGAGAGGAAAGTCTTCACTGAATTCCACAGTAAGTACTCACGGATATTTCAAAGAATTGTCCATTGTCAGCAGCTGGCTTCAAGCACCCAGCCTATCACTTCCTGAGCATACTTCATCTGGCTCACACTAGACCATTAATAATCATTAAAATTTTAAAATTTAAAATTTTGATTTTTAGAGAGAGAGAGGAAGGGGGAGGGAGGGAGGCAGGGAGGGAGAAATATCCATTTGTTGTTCTGCTTACTTATGCATTCATTGGTTAATTCTTGTATGTGCCCTCACCTGAGATTGAACCCGTAGCCTTGTGTGTATTGGGACGATGCTCTAACCAACTGAGCTACCCGGCCAGGGCCAATAATCACTTTTAGTTGTGAGACCTCTTTTGAAAGAAATAACTTTGCTTGGCTGGGATAATTGCCAAGGGAAGAAGGCTGGTAATAGGGTGAGTCACAATGGGGGGAAATGGGAATGAGCTGAAAAAAAAAATAAGACTCTTCCCCAAGGTCTGTATATGGCCAGTTAACGAAGCAAAAATCTGTGGAATGTGACTCAAAGACTTTCTAAGACACTGTGGCCATGGGGTGTTTCCAAGCTTCTTGATCTACGATTCCCTAGCAATCGTCTGGCGCTGAATTTACCTTCCTAGGTGTGGTGCGCTGCTTCTGGAATTTAGATCTCTGGGAAACCCTGTCAGGATGTGTCTCTGTGCAGTCAACTCTCCTCCAAACAGCTGCTCTGGGTTTGACCACAGTTCTGTTGAGGGACCCAGGTGCCCTTCTGAGGGAGAGTGGGGGGTGCTGGCAGCTGTAGCCACAAGGCGGAGGGGACCGATGGCAGACAGGGTGAACTTGCAGGAAGGTATTGAGAAGGCAAGACCCTTCATTTTACCTGAGGTCAAGGTGACTGTGTTAGAGGTGAGAAGAGCAAAAGAAAATAAATGGAAAAAAGTTTCCAGAGTTTGCAAGAAAAGAATCCATGGACCAGTACATTTCACAGGAAGCAAAGATGAATAATGACAAAGAAACCCCCCCGGCTTATCTGACTGATCAAGACAATCTTCAGCATATATTGGCAACTAGATGATTTTTGCATTGACAATGCAAACACTAATTGCGTGTTTCCTTATGATCATTAATCACCTTTCAATAATTCATTTGCTCTATATTTTCTAGGTTACTTAATTCATTTAGCAAATCCACAGTTTAGGTACCACCGTGAGGGGAGGGAGGGGAAGGTGCAGAACAAAGTAATTAAACTTAAAATTAAACTTTTGTACACCAGAGTTAGTAGCACAGTGGCACAGTAGATTGTCAATGAAAACGACAGGAGAGGGGACAGTTGTCGGCCTTGTGAGTGCAGTATCACTGGCTGCAGGCAGGCACTGCCACTCAGGAGTCTACCTTCTTGTTAATTAAAACCGAGCAGCAGGTGAGCAGCCCATCCACCTTTGCCAGTTCAGATAGGCTCACGGGGATCAGCATGTGGTCCTTCAGTTTTTCATAAACCTACAGCAGGAATCAAGGAAGAAGAGAGAAGACTTATGTTCCTGCTTCTGTCTTACCACCTGCTCCCCACCTGGAGTAGAGAATTACCGGTAATTTGATTGTGAATTTAGGCTTTTCATCCATTTAACCCCAAGCTGCGCATGCAGTCTAGACCCCACACGTGCCCACAGCCATACCCGCAGAGCTAGGCGCGCTGGTTAACCACTAGCTCTGTGCTTCTAACCTCAAAGTCAGAGATGTGTCAGAACGCGGTTGGAACTGGAGAGGCAGTCATTGCCAGCTTCAGTGACATGTGAAAGGCGGTGGCCATGTTTTCAGTCTGAGTATTACTCTCGCTCCACACTTTTAAAACCCTCCTAACTACGTTTTAATGTTTCTTTCCTTATCAACACCACTGCAGAAAGTATAATTTAAGTGGAGCATTTTAGGTCAAATTGCTTTTAATTACAGGTGAGAATTTTATAGCATTTTTGACACTCAGAAAGCATGTGTCGAAACTTCAAATTAACAGCCCATACATTTTTGTCTGATGATCAGACAAAGCACATTAAAAAGTCACTTGAAAACACGCCACCTAAAGACAATCTACCATGCTTCTTCAGGAAGCACTTTGCTCCTTAAAATTCACACTGTGGTTAAACAAGGGCTGGAGCAGGAGAGAGTCGGGTTCCAAACGTGGTTCTGTCAACTGACTACCTGAAATGTGACTTCAGTCGGGCGACACCCCCTCTGAGCCTTGCTAATGCATGTAGCGTGCTGGGCACAGTGCCTGGCACGGGGAGGCCTCCACAGACGTGGGCATTAGCCTTTCCGGTGATGACGAAGGCTACATTCAGAAACAGGTAATGGTCATCTGGTCATCAGCTGACCAGCTGAAAACACATGAAGGATCCAGAGCTGTGAAGCTCCAAGTGACTTCTGTGATACGAGTGCTTGTTGATATCACAGATTCTGCGGGGGAGGTCTAGGTACCTGTAATTTTAACAACCCTGACGTGCATGAAAGCACGAGGCCCACTATTCATCCGGAGCTGGGGGAGCCCAGCCTGGGACCAGGAGTCGTATGTTTTTCTCAGGTTCACACTTTCAGCCATAGAGATAGAGGCAAACTGCCTATGGATGCCCCACCCTTCTCTTTCTACACGTTAAGAGGGAGGCAGATTATGAAGATAAGCCTAGAAATTAAATAGTATTGCATATTTAAAGGTGACATAAAAAATCTAAAAATTTTAAAGTGTAAAAAAATAAGACAGATGGTCACTTTGGGCTCTTCTGCAAAGTTTAGTATAAACAGCTTGTTCCTCTGGGCAGAGACGAAGATGCTAAATGCTTAAAAAATAGAGATACTTGAAACATCTGTGGATGAGCACTGTTTTATACGCTAGGTAGGATTAAACTGAAGCACTAGAGTGTACAGATGAGACTGGCAGCATGCCCTAAAGACAAGGAAGACTTTGTTAGACCAGGAAAGGTCCCGTCACTAGGCACACTTCCCTTGTTGGAACACAAATGCAGACTCTTGGAGGGACCAGTTGGTTGATTCCAAGCGTACTCTGTTTCTTCCTGCCCTGTCCTTTTGACAAGAGTGTTTTAATGCTCATTATGCTACCTAGGATGTGCAGCCCCTTCTCTCTGCAGCCCTGATGATGCGCACCCATGACTCTGGGGCATTCATACGCCTTTGCCTTGAGAAACGAAAGACCTTCTGATAAGGGGCAGCTCAGAGTTGTCAGAAAGCAATGACACACTTGCCCATCTAATTGTAGGTCTCTGTGCTTAGTGAGTCTGTGAGTGTGGGGAAGCACATTTCATCAGAGCGGGGGCACAGGGACTTCTCTGAAGAGCTCTGAACGCCAGGCACGTTGTCTCCATTACCGTGCATGCATTAGTGACCAATGAATGAATGAGAAAGGTGAGTTCTGTACATTCTCCTTGTGCCATAAATTATACTATCCTTTCTGCTTTCCTAATAATTTGATATGTATAGAGGAAAGAGAGATCCTTCTTATTTGTTATGCCATCGTGAACTGCCCCCTACCAACCTCTACAAGAAAATTATCACAGAAGCCTACCTGGCAGCAGTGGCCTCAGGATGGTTTCTTACCTTTGCACTTTCTGGGTACTCTTCCGGGGTCAGGTGCAGCAGGACACGGCCTTTGTCGGGGACGTTTAGATATATACAGTTTGCAGCTGTGTCGTCAGGCACAGTGAGTTTGTCGTAGCGGTGGTCGCTCATCTGTTGCATGATCTATAGAGAGAAACATGACGGGATTAAGCCCAGCGTCCCCCCACACTTTCTAACACAAGCAAGGCCGTGTTGGGGGCCAGAGCATGCGGCCAATGCCCGGGAGCGTTGCGCTGTGCTGAAGCTCCCATCTATCCCTTCAGTCACCGAGAGACAGAGGAGGACAACTCGATGAAGCTGGGACTCTTCAGCAGAATTGTAAGGGTCCTTGTTGTTGTTGATCTTTTAAAAGTGGCCTCTAACTTTTAAAAGGTTTCAAAACTGTCTGTAAGTTTTCTAGTTTTTGTTCACAAGACCTATCAGTAAGACACAAAATAGCCCCATACATAAGAGGCCCAGCCGGGGTTTTGATATGCCTGACTGAGGAAGGAGAGCTGACCAGGTCTGTAGGAAAAAAAGACTGGAACGGTAATCAGAATGGTCAGAAATCTGATCTCGCAGTAACCACACACACACACACACACACACACACACACACACACATTCCTCTTCTATGAACATTTAAATTGAATATACCTCTCTGTTAGCAGGTATGCTCTTAGTACAGTTAGCATAAAAATCACGTGGGAAGAATATGAAACTCATATTCCTAGGCTTCATCCTCTCCCCTCTTCCTGCCACCTGACTGCAGTTTGACAGATTTGAGGTGAGGCATAGGAATTTGCATTCTGAAAGCCCTTCGGGTTATTCAGAGGCAGACCCCTGGACCACACTCGGCTAAAAACTGATCTAGCAGGTCTATTGGTCAAATGATGGGTTTATTAGTGTCTTAGTATAAATAACTTTAAAAATAACACAAAACAAATTCTGCACAGAATTTAAAATATTGACATCTCATCCTCACGTCCTCAACACAAGCAAAATGAAACCCTCCAGAATAACCCCCTCCCCAAACCACACACACTGCAAAAATGTCCAAACATCAAAGCAAAGCAACTATTACTTAGGGCTTGGTCATTCAGACTTTTCCATTCTTTGTCAATACCCATGTGCTTTTAAAAAATATTATATTTATTTATTTTTAGAGAGAGAGGAAGGAAGGGAGAGAGGGAGAGAAACATTGATGTGTGAAAGATACATTGATTGGTTGCCTCTCACATGCCCTCAACTGTGGACCTGGCCTGCAACCCAGGCATATGCCCTGACTAGGAATCGAACTGGCAACCTTTTCAGTTCACAGGCCAGTGCTCAATCCACAGAGTCACACCAGCTAGGACAATATCCATTTGTTTTAAGGAATCTATCTAAAAGTCTTGTAATGACGATATTAAAGAGACTTTTTTAATATAATGAAGGTCTTAAAAAGACCTTTTCCACAAGCTGGTTCTAATATTCCTTTCCAGACAGGTGTCCCTTTACCCTTCAATATTTGTGTGAAATGTGTTTCACATTACAAGACCCCAGAATGAGGTAGACTTGCCCACTTGGTCATGGCGGTACCGGGCGGTAAGATTTATGGAATGCAAGCGTGGAAGAGACTGCATGCTCCCAAGAGAATGTGAAGAGTGGCATGTAGTAAGCCCTTCCTGACTCACCTATCAGGCAAACCGTCCACTTTTCCTAGTGAAATATGTCCAGGGCTGAGGGAGGCGAGAAGTATTATGATTCTTTAGAGAGAACGAAACTCAGGAATGGGTTGAGCTTATGCACTACATCAAAGACTGAGAGACACAAAGATGAGCAGGACATAGATCCAGTTTTTAAAAAATTGATTTGAGAGAGAGATAGAGATAAAGAGAGAGAGAGAGAGAGAGACAGATTTGTTGTTCCACTTATTTACGAATGCACTGGTTCTCCTTGCAGGTTCCCTGACCAGGGATGGAACCTACAACCTTCGCGCATCGGGATGACACTCTAACGACTGAGGTACCGGGCCGGGGCCTAGACCCAGCGTTTGGAGAGGCCACAGTCTAATGGAGGGGACTGACAGACAGAGACTGCATTGCCACAAGAACAAGCAGCGCACCACGCTAAGTGTTTTACATTTATTATCAAGTCTCAAAATTTCTATTTTATAGGTGAATAACCTGGATTTAGAAAGGTCAAATAACTTGCTCGAGGCCACACAGGCGAGTTCAAGGCCAGACCTGGGCAACTCAAAGCCTTCCTTACTAGTGCTCTCACTTTGCTCTCCCCTGGCTCCAGGGCTGCAGCGGCTCTCTCTCGAACTACTACTAACTTGCACTTTCTTTCATTTGTTTAGTATTTGTTATTTTATATATCTCTCTGTGGTACCACGGATTCTTTTTTCATTCATAATGCTATTAGGACACAGTACAGTTTGATGTAGCTATATAGGATTTGACGAAACATCTCTCTTGCACTTTCTAATTTAAATTGTTCTCTGAAAGGGCAGGTCCACAGAGCAGACCAGCTGTAGGGTGGCTCCTTCTTTAGAGCCCTGGTAGAGAAGTCTTAGATCTGTTTGAATGTGTGGACAATTAAGAAGTTAATTACACTCTCTAAGATGAAGTACTCTAAGCAAATAAACAACATATTCAATTTAGCCCTCTGTATGAAATGGGTATGCTCATAAATAATATGAAGAGGCTGATGTAAGAGAAAAAAATCCAGACCCAAAGAGCTCTCTTCTGTGATGAATTGTTATTTAATGCAGACTTCCTTTTTGGCTGCTTTCAAAACACAGTAATGGTAGTTTCCGCTTATTACCGTGTGGTGGGGGCACATTCAGGTCATCAACTCTGGAGTAAGACCTGGATGTGAGACTCAGCTCTAACCTTTATGAGCTATGTGGATTTAAGCTTTTTTTGACTTCTTGGTTTCCTCACCTATAAAACTGGGATAATAATAGTCTTTTATACTCACTGTGACAGTTAAATGGAGACAATGTATATAAGGCGGCACAGTAACAAGCCCTTAGTAAGCCACTAGTATTTTATGGCAGCATGAGCAGACAAAGCTCGAGTTTCCAGTCTGCAACCTACTCTTCTGGCAAGGCTTCACTTTTAACTTCAGTCTTAAAACAGCTTGTTTTGGAGGTCTATCTTTATCCTTAAAACCACATAACACTATATCTGTCATATTCCTATGGTGATTTCTTTAGCGTTCTCCTTTCTAAGGCCTACATTATTTAAGAGATAATTCAATGGTCTTGCAGGGTTAGCATTCCTTCTGCCTGGATCCCCTAGAGATAATTGCTAGAAAGTTCCCAGACTTTTTAAAACTGGGACAAATTTTAATATGAGAGTTTTTTTTTTATAAAGTTTCTCTTTCATTTCAAATGGACTGCTAGCTCTTTGAATGCAGGTTTAGGCACAAACCTAAAGCAGTGAGCAAAGCGCGGGCTCCAGAGTCAGACAGGTGAGCAAAGCGTGGGCTCCGGAGTCAGACAGCTGAGCATAGCGCAGGCTCCAGAGTCAGACAGGTCCGGGTCTGAAGCCTTGCTCTGCAACACACTGACTCTGCCCTTGAGCAAGTCACTTAAGCTCTCTGAGCCTCAATTCCCTCAGCTTTAAAATAGGGCAACATTGAAGACTATTTTTTAAAACAGAACAAAAACAGATCATGTACATAAAGTGCTTAAACAAGTTTCTAGGACATACAAAGTGTGTAATAAACGTTAAGCATTCTTCCATCTTTGTTTCTTGCAAGTCGCCTGGCATGGAGCAGGTGATTGAAATAAGTTTATAACTAACTGATTAGTTTCTTCATTCCTTCCAAAGGATATACGGAACTTCGGAAGCACACTGGGCTGGACTGTGTGATCAATTGCACATGTGAACGACTGCACTCTCTCAGGAAAACAAGGTATGGTCTACATCCAGAAACATAAATATGATTCATTACTTAAAGTAAACCAGGCTAAACTCAACGAGGCCCAGCTTTGTCTTTTTCTTCACGTTGTACAGAAGGGCACTATACTCCGTGGTCCCAACCCAAGTGACTTTGGGTGTAAAACAATAATGGTGGGCCTGGGGTGAGTGCACAGTGCCTCCAGCATTAAACCAAAGGAAGGAAAGAAAAAAACTTTGTGTATAGCAAACTAAATACATATGCCCATGTCAGTCTGTAAGCCCTGATTTAGTAAAATGGTACTAAAAGGAACCCAAAGAACAGACTGGTTTCTTCAGGATATAAATGGGGCTCTTTCTAAATGCAAGACACAAGGTAGGATTTGTGTGACTTCAGCAATCACTCCGGGTCTGTCCAGCCAGCATGCTTCTTGCCTGGTACAGGGAGGAGATTGCACTATGTCTGAATCTCTGCTTACTGTGTCCTGTTGGAGGCGGGCCAGGACGGTCAGTCTGCTCATGTCTGCAGTCAGACCAGACTGTCTTCTCTCGCAGGGTCGGCCCTAATTTACCCAGGAGTTCCGGGTTTCTCCAGACTGGGAAGGAGACAGTCCCCTGGGCCAGACGCCTACTAAGTTGAACCCCAGTGATCCAAGGGCCCACAAAGATCCTTAAAACATGGTATATATAGCCACTACCTGGTCAAGTATAGACACAAATAAAACAAAACCCAGAAAATCTCCTATTTCCATTGACTTAATTTTCTAAGCAATTGAGAAAATTGTAGGTAGCATATTTTGGTCTATCCCATTTAGGCTAGTCACTCCCGCCACTCATAATAAGCACTGGATAATTTCCAGTTGTTCTTCCAGGTTAATGCATGGTCCATAGATGATTCATTGCACTCTTTTCTCACAGATAAAGAAATCACTTACGTACAAGATGAGCCAAAAGAGAAAGGAGCGTGGCAAGACCACAGCTCACAGGCTGACTATACCTTCAATGGCCCCATAAGCAGCCTGGGCAAATTTCCCACCTCTTTGTCTGACTCATGCATGTCCGGTGGGGACTATGAAGCAGAAACATGGAATGTTGTACATTCCAGAGGAAGTGTTACCAAGGACCGTTATCGGTGCTGAAATCTTGTTTATCAGTGAGGGAACTAAAATTCCAAGGTTGTGCCCACCTCAGAAAGTGCCTAGTTTTTTTTTGAGTAACGGAAACTGTATGTTTCCTTTCCCTGGTGCGCTTTCCTTACTGGGGCCCTAGCTCTCTCCATGCTCCCTCCCATCACTCACCCTCACCTCCCTTTATTTTTTTAATTCTCACCCTAGGATATGTTTTTTATTGATTTAGAGAGAGAGGGGGAGAGAAGGGGGGGAAGGGGAGAGGGAGAGGGAAACATCAATCAGTTGCTTCCCAAACGCACCCCAACAAGGGATTGAACCCGCAACATGGGTACGTGCCCTTACAGGGGGCGGAACCCACAACCTTTTGGTTTATGGGATGACGCTCTAACTAACGGAGCCACCTGGCCAGGGCCACCCTCACTTCCTTGAATCCCACCCCTCTCCCCAGTTCCTATGTACTGGCTCTGTTCTTCAGGTAAGGGCATTTATTTGACATTCTAATTGCTGCTTTTCATCACTCTTTAGTGTTTCTCTATTTGCTGAGTTTTAAAGATACAATTTATAGCTTCTAGTGGGAGCATTCCTAAAATTACTGACATAAGGACCAGGAATCTTGTAAACTATGGCATTGGAGGGAAGTTTTATGGATACCGAGGACCACCAGAAAGATGAACAAGTGGGTCTGAGAGCAAGTTAAGCCCAAAACATCGCTGGAAGCAAAAATGACAAAATTGAATCTGTCTTAATTCAGGCACATCATGAGAAGGCAGGGTTCCTTGGAAAAGACAGTCATGCTAGGAAAAATAGAAGGCAGAAGGAAAAGAGAGAGAATAAAGATGAGATGGGCTGACTCCATTAAAGAAGCCATAGGCTTCCAAGCAGGAGTACTGAGGACAGGCCATTGTGGGCACCACTCATTCATTCATTCATTCATTCATGGGGCTGCCAGGACTGGATTGCACGGAACACACACTCAACCTGGCATTGTTTCAGGATAACTTAATTTTTTTCATTACTGTGAAGAATTATAATATCCTTAGTGGGGAAATAATTTAGTGCTGGGAATACATAAAGCAATTCACTGATAAATCCTACTGAGAGTTACTCTTAAAATAAATGTCTCAACAAAACCATTAAAGCCACCTTAGAAGTTTTTCAATTAATTTATCAAGGCCCCAGGGTTATCATTTTAAGACAGGTTAGAATATGTGGCAAAAGAAATGACTTTTAATAATAGAACAGGCCCCATTTGGAACAGTGAGTGGTTTTGCTTGACTGTGGAAAGAAAAAAAACACAAAAGCTCTGTCAGGCATAGTCTTTCGATGTGAAAAGGATTTAGGAAATGGTAACTATAGATAATAAAGAAAAAAATCCCGTTTTTCATGAAAAAGCTAAAGGCGTTTATTTTATTTATTTATTTTTACCTTATTAAATTTATTGGAGTGACACTGGTTGATAAAATTATATAGGTTTCAGGTGTGCAATTCTGTAATACATCATCTGTATGTTGTATTGTGTGTGGACTATCCCAAGTCAAATCTCCTTCCATCACCACTAAAAGGAGTTTGTTTTAGACACAAAGAGTTTCTATCTCTTGGGACAAAGAACAGGTTTCTTTTTTCCTGTCAGAGTGATTATTTTCCTTTCTCTTATATGTTACTGTCTGAATAAAATAGCTTGCCACTTATTTATAGCTGGGTTCAAAAGATACATTTATATGCACAACACAGAGTGCTGGCCATTCAGGGGGGAACAAAGGCACAGAAAAAGACTCATGAGACTGTACATCTCCAACACCTTTCCCCTGTCGTGTTCCAAAGGGCACTGGCAGGATGCGCTCCCACGGCCCCCCTGGCAGGGCATCACCTCAAAGAGCTCAGGCTCCCCAAGAAGAGCCGGGGTGAGGTGGAGGGACGGGCTTTGTTTCTACTTTGTGGATGCACAGAAACCTTTAAAAGATGAGCACCATTTCAAATATCTGAGAATGTGCTGTTGGGCTTAGTTCTGTGTTCCAACATTTTTTCCTAAAAAACGGTGAAGGAGGCATACTGCCCCAGACATCTATGTAAAGGGTTCTTTTAACCACAGGGACTATACTTCGGGCTTCATACTGTGCCCCAGGACAGAACCAAAAGGAGAAAGCCCCAAAACCTCCACGGCAATGCAAACTCCCCAGAGGCCCCAGACTGTGGATAATACACAGGAGACTTATAGGGCTTTGGGGAGGATCTGAGAAATGAAGAGGAATGTTGATTTCTTGCTCTACCCATTCATGCATTCATTGGCTGACTCTTGCATGTGCCCTGATTGGGGATCGAACCTGCAACCCTGGTGTACTAGGATGATGTTCCAATCAACTGAGCTACCTGGCCAGGGCTAGATACTGCTTTAAATGCCTTTTCTGACTTTTGCCATTTCCCCCAAGAAATTATTCCATGTAATTATTATTGGAATTAGCTATAATTATTATTATTTGGTTCAGTCTGACAGTTCTTTATGGAGGTTCTGCTCTGGGACAGGAACCATGGTGGTGGGAAAGGCACGACAGTCACAGACTCTGCCTACAGCAGACAATCTACTTTAAGACAGGACGGGCAAGTGAAGGGCACGCTAGCAGGAAAAAGACAGCGAATCTCACTTCTATTACAGGCACCTCCTTAACACAGAAGGCACGCGAGAGAGAGGAAGTGCCTGCGAGCACTGTCTTGGCCATGCTGTGGCCTGTCACACAGCTGGTGGTTTGGAGGAGCCGGACTTGCTCCCGAGTGGAGTTGTCACAGAGCAGAGTGGGAAGCGTCTGGCTTTCCGCCCAAGAGGATTTACACAGCTGGTTGCGTTCACAACCAGGCATTTCCGGCAGTTCCCAACATTTCTGGGAATTTTCTCCTCCAAAGGACTGGAAGGCAGCTCTGTTCTCCCACTTGTTTGTTACTCATGGTTTCTTTGTATTGCATAGATTATTTAAAAAAAATTTGGACTATGTTGTTTCACAGGACAATTTATAACTTACTGGTCAAATGCTGAAGCGAAGGTGTACAGAAGGTCTCCAGAGATACCCAGAGCACATTTTTGGCTTACTTGTGACTGACCTTTCTATGAAATATACATATGCACCCATCTCATCAAAACCGAGCCAATGTTAAAAACAACACACTATATAGATTGTATTGAGATATATAATATATGATGCTCAAGCACACTTTTCATGGCTACTGGATGTCTAAAATTATTCATTCATTTACTTACTCATCCATCAAGAGTTTATTGAGAGCCTGACAACAGAGTAGGCATCAAGCCCAGGCAGTCCTTTTAAGGCCGAGTCAATAGAGCTATGGATAACATTGTAGAACTGATACCATGTTTTCATTTCTCCTAGTCCTTTGAATCAGGTCAAAATGAGCAGAATTTGAGACAGGTTGTGTTTTAAATATCCTGTCTGAATTGATGGGCTGTACAGATTCTAAGAATGACGTTATTTGGTTCTTTTTGGTTAAATCTGGGCATACTTTCAACAGCAGATATTCCCTTCAAAGCTGGCGGCTGTCTCCACAAATTCTCTTTCATATTTGGAACTGCTGCTTTTGCTCAGATATACAATCCACTGAACATGTGGAAGAAAGATTTCTGTCACTGAAACTACAACCGGAGTTCACCCGAACTATTTCTGGAAGGACCCTCAAATACAATGGCTTCTGTGGAAGGCGTGAGAGCCTCCCACACCGTGAGAGAACCAGTCTGAGCATTTGGGAAGAGGGTGTGGACAGGAGGGACGGGCAGGCTCTCAGGGTGAGTGAGCCACAGCCCTAAGTTTCCACTCTCGGGGAGGAGAAGAAGGAAATTCAGGCCACAGCAACCCTTCCAAAATGTGAAGTCTGAGATCCTACCCTCCCTCCAACCCTTTGGCCATGGATTCTCTAAGACTAGCACTGTGGCAGAAGCAAATCACCTGCAGCCTTAGTCTTCTGTTTTTAAGTACAGAAGACAGCTCCCTACTTGGCCATAGAAGCCACGTCCTGGTTACGCTTCCCCAGATTATGGCACCCTAAATTTAGCACACTAAGTGTCATCACCAAACATTAATTCTGGGTATTGGGGGCTTGGTGATCTTTCAGGTCTCCTGGGGGGCATTTAATAGCGAGAAACACCTGCAGCACTTATTGAGCTATTTTTTATTTATTGATGGTTCACCTATTCTTCATTCATTTCTCAAAACAATATATTTTTACAGATGAGAAAACCCAGGTCCAGAGAAATTCAGTTATTTGTTCGAGGTCAAATGTTAAGGCAGTAAATCCAGAATTTGATGTCTAGGTACATCAACCTCCAAATGCCCGCCTTTTCTTGTCACCCCAAACTACTACGTTGCTAATATCCCTTGAGAGACTAGACTCTGGGCTCATGAACTGGCAGCCTGTGGGATAATTTTTCCTATACATACAATTTATTTAACATGCATATATTTTTTTAAAGTTTGCATTTAATTAATATGAGAGAGAGAGAAAGATAGAGAGAGATTTGTTATTCCACTTATTTATGTTTTTGTTAACTGATTCTTGTATGTGCCCTGACTGGATATTAAACCCTCAATCTTGGTGTGTTGGGACAATGCTCTAACCACCTGAGCTACCTGGCCAGGGCCTAGAGTTTGCATTTAATTTTAGAGAAGAGCTGGCCCCTGAAGCCACCTGAGTTTGCTACTGGACTACATGGGCTGCTTTCCTCAAAGCTAGCTATTATGTCCTTTAAGGAGATGAAAGAGGAGCAAATTCATTGGGAATGGACAGAGACAGTGGGTGACAATGCATTCGTGTTTCTTGAGCAGCAGAGGGGCAGGCTCCAAGGTGAGAGAGGAGAAATGGCCAAACACCCCCACAGTGATGTCCAGGACCAGCCTCGTTCACTCTGAGCCACCGCTGGGGGATGAATGCTTGTTCTCTGCATGAACAAATGATTCCTTGGTTAGCTCATCAGTAGGGCAAACTTTTTTGCAATAATTGTGATTGCTTTGTATTGAGTCATTCAAAATTGTCATCTTGGTCTGCGTGGCCATTTGTGAAAGGATTAGGGAACAGTCTGTACCCACGTTAAGACGATTCTTTTTTTTTTTTTTCCTGGACCGGGATAAAGAAAATCATCATTGAGGCCTCCAGTTACATCACTCTACCTAGCTGCTCTGTTGGCCTAGGTGGATAAGAAAAATGCCTTCAGCACATGTTCAGTGCCCTGAGGTCTTCAGTTCCAGGCTGGTAAGTGTGGGGGAAAAGAGAAGTACAATATGCCCACATAAGGTTATTATAAATCTTACTAACAGAAAGGATGGGTAGCATGCAATTTATAAATAATAATATAATGTTCAATACTCTTGACTATAAATTTTATATTGCCAGCTGATTCTCACAGAAAGCTGTTCATTGATATTTTTTACACTAATGAGATAAGTAAAACAATGAAGACATACATTCAGACTTCTCTTGTTTGGCTTTAAAACATAATAGTTTTTAAATATTGGAAAACTATTTCCTTATTTTTTCTCTCTAGGTAATGGCTACATACATCACTCACTTTTAAGTTTAATCTGCAGGTTTAAAATTTTCTCCATCACTTTCTTATGTCCAGACAATCAATAAAATGATAAATCAAGTCCTGTAGCATCTGCTGATTTCTGTGATGAAATATTCCCACCACATGACATTCCTGAATATGGAGTTGGGAAGAGATGTGCAACGGCACATCACTACATACTGCTACCATCACACACGTACTAAAGATGGGAATGGCCTTAAGAGCACAGCTAATGGTAAAATATAACATACATATGAAATAATGAGTTTTAAATATTTGTAACCTTTTTTTGTACAACTTATTTAACTGTAAGTTCATATAATTTAATTTTTAAAAATGGCTATATTTAAGATGAGCTGACAAACTTCCTGAAAATTTGGCAATTGGCCCTTATACACTGCCAGAAGCTGGCTTCCGCAAACCACTGCAGGACACAGACTTTGTGGTTTTGCGATACTTGGTTGCTGGAGTTCAGTGTAAGTTGGCCATACGTAGGAAATTACTTTAAGTCGCCCTCTACTCTGTTAATACCACGGAGAATGCTAGCTTTAAAATCTGGCTCTTGTAACCTTTGCTTCCTGATAGGCAGACAATATCTGAGGATTAACCTTCAACGAGTTTAGGAAATACACTGATGGTACAAGGTATCATGAAGCCAGGAAGGGATGAGGGTGATTGGATTTGCTAAACAGGCGCCTAAATTAGTCAAAGCCCTCAAACATACAAGAGAAGATGACTGGGTTCCCTCCTGACACGGACTGATGGGAGCTTAAAGTCTGCTGGTCCTGTGGGTAAATAAGGAAATGAGCAACTCAAACCATCACTTCCCCCTCTACAGCATCCTTTCCTCTCATTTCTGGTTGTTGTTTTACTATACTTTATGATTTTTTGTAAGCCGCTGTTACAAAATAAGGTGAGGTATGATTATACAATTTCAAACAGTTCTAAAAACATGTTTTTAAAGTAGAAACAAAAATACAAATTAGAAACAAAATTATAAGCTTCATGTAAAAGATTCAAATGTGAAACGTTAAAGCTCTTGCTGGAGTGAATGCAGCTGAGTACCTTTGTCAAAACTCACTGCACTGTACTTTTAAAATTTGTAAATTTTATTGTATAAAAATTATGTTTCAAGAAAGCTAATTAAAAAAGTGGAAGTCCTCTTTCTTTGCCACTCTGTCCCATCTTTCTCTTATATATTCTCTCTTTCCCTGCGGGTAACCATAGGGAAAGAAGTTTGATACGGGTCTTTCAGCCCTTTTTTCCTACACTCGCACACTCAAAACAAAACTTGTTTACCCTCCACTGAATGGGCTAGTGAAGCAGCCCGAACAGCAATGTCCCGATCAGAGTCCCTACACTCCACTTTCCTCACGGGCTGGTCACGAAAGCCTCTGGAGGCTTTGCACCCACGAAGGCAGCTCTGTGTGGCTTTGTTACTCAATCTCTGTGATTACTTCACATTTATGAAATTTTTGCTCATGTATACTAAACGATTCCAATGCCTGAAAATATGTTACACAAAAAAATCCAGTAAGTATTGGGACTGTATATAGCTATTTAATTCCCTGCTATTGAAAAACACTCTTGCTGGCAGGGGCTCCATGATTTTCCACAGTCCCTGCTGCCCCTAGGTGCATCGGGGACAGCCTCTTACTCTGATTTTCTCAGAAAAGGAAATTTCTGCGAAACAGGGTCAACAGATCTCCTTCATATTTTAGGATGGGGTTTCTTACCCTCAGCACTGTTGACATTTTGGGCCACATACGTCTTTGTTTTGGGGGCCATCCTGTGCTTTGCAGGGTACTTACCAGCATCCCTGGTCTCTACCTACTACACACCACTAGCCTCCATTCCCCCACCCCATCTCCCACGTTGTGACAGAAGCATTTCTGGACTTGCCAAATGCCCCTGGGGGACAAAGCTGCCTCTGGTTAAGAACCGCTGTCTTTAGGACAAAGCCACAAAACGTATTCATATTTTAGGAGAAGAGTAGATACCTATGGGAAATAGGGGAAAAGACAGAAAAAGAAAGAGAAAGAAATCAAGTTTCCCAATAAAGATACTATTTACCATTTTATTCTTCCTCTGAATTAGTAAGATCCCTGAAGAGAAATAGAACGGTGTTTAAGAAACAGCTGTTGTCCCCACATACTGCTTACAATAAACCAAAATCCCCTGTAAGTGATGGCAACTAAACCATAGCTAATGAAGAAAGCAGCCACCCCTGCCTCGCCTACTCTTATGTGGGGAGTTCCTGGGGCTCTCTGTGCTTCACGTTTTAGTTTCTGAAACAGGGAAGAGGGATCCCGGTTTCCGCCTGGATCCGGCCTTTGTTAGTGTCATTCAGTGAATGTTGACGAAGTACTCTGAGCACCAGGAAAGTGATGTCATTTATAGAAAACTAAACATTGTATGTTTGAGAACTAGGCGGGAATTTGGAAATTATCATGCCCCCTTCTCTTTTACAGAAGCTCAGAAAGATGAAAAGTTAAGTGATTTACCTAAAATCTTAAGGTAGTGAACTGTATGGTGAGGACTAATCCCAGATGACTTAGGTCAGGCCTTGTCTATTGGTCTGGTTTGGTGGAGAGAATTTAAGAGAAACACGGAAGAACAATGTCAGCTCTTCCCTAGCCCCCTCTTTCACTCCCAAGTTAAGGGGTCCCTCTTCTCCTTAAGATCAAATAAGGTTGTCTTGCACCTCTATTCCTTGATTTATGGAATGTCTTAGGCCAGTGGCTCTCAACACTAGCTATAAATTAGAATAATCTGGGGAGCTTTCAAAAAAGAAAACTACACATTTCTGAGCCCCAATTACATAATTTTTTTTTATTTACTTGGCCCAGAGTGGGGCAAAACATTGGTATTTCTTTTTAAACTCTCCCCTCACCCAGGACACTCTAATGTGTAGACAAGATTAAGAACCACTACCCTGTGCCCTCTGCATAATTTCTTCCAGTTTGGGGGTAGCAGGTAGGAGGAGGGAAGGAAACAGTTTATACTCTCATGCTGTCTCTGGCCCTAGCTCCCACTGAAGTAGGTTCATTTAGAGACAATTATGTTTCAGGAGCTATCTTTCTTTTAAACCATGCCAACATCAGCAGAAACCTCAGTCATTCCTTGACTGCCCAACCCCACCAAAACCCCTGTTCACACAGGAAAATAGACTTCTCTCAAGTTTGGCAGGTGGAGTACTGCAGTTATAGAAACACAGAATATGAAACACCGGTGTATTCAAAGATTTGACAACTCTGCTTCGTGGTTCAGACCTCTCCCCACTGCCCTTTCTCTCCTCTTTTCCTAGCTCCACATTCCCATTGCTGCAAACAGAGGGCGATTCTGCTTTCTCTTTTGCTGCATTGTCTCCCACTGACCCCAAGCCTTCAAGGGTCTCACCTTCACCCCAAAGGACCTGTCTTTTCCTAAACAAGAGGGGTTGAGGGTTTAGCTCTTCCAAGGGTCTAGTGGATGTTGTGACTGCTTCCCCCACAACAGTTCCCCACTTTCTCAGTAACACTCCAATTTTCATCTGTATACCCACAGCTCCCTACGCAGCCCACTTAATTGGGGAGAAGCTAACTCTACCCCTGGCTCCAGAACTGAGGCTCTAGGCCAGAAAAACCCCAACCTAAACAAACAAACAAACAAACAAACAAACTAAGCCTTCCCAAGCCCCCCCCCCAATCTAACACTTTTATTTACTAAGCAGTTAGGTGCAAACAACCTAAGAGCAGAATTGTGTGTGGCACCTGACAGATACATCCATTCTTTCTGAACACTTACATCACGCTGTGGCGGCCCAGGGAGTTTGCGGTGGCGCCCCGCAGTCCGCCCCCGGTTTGGCGTCAGTGGTTCGGGTGTGGGCAGATGACGGATTCTGACTAATAAGAATGGATGAGATCTGAAAGAAGCTTCCTTACTTTTCTGAAGGACTGTTGTCCCCCTCCCTGAACATGGGTGAGGAAGCCTGCAGCCAGGGCTTCTGGCAGTCACTGGACTCCGCTAACAGGAGCCAGCTCTATAATGAAGCTCATCTGTGAAAGAAGAGAGATAAATGGATCTGGGTCTTTGATGACATCACTGAGCAGACAGATCAAACCTAAAGTCTGCATTACTTTAAAACTACGTAGACCGATAAATCTCCATTGTTTCAGTCAGCTTGAATTGGGTTTCCGGTTAATGGCTACTGAAGACAAACAGCCTTTATCAATTAAGACTACATTAGGCTGTTACAGAAACTACCTGCCCCCCAAACAGACTTGGAAAACTTTGTTTTACTCCCATGTGAAAGGAGTTTTGAGGTCACAGTGTAGTGTAGTGGCTTGACAGGCATCAGGAGTCCAGGTCCTTCTAGCTTCTCGCTCTGCCGTACCTGGGATACAGCCCTTGTCCTCGTGATATGAACTAGCTGTTGGTGCTCTGCCCATCACATCGTTTTTTTCAAGCAGCATTGTTGCGGATTTTGTCCCGCAAAATCCGTGGTGGGGACCGCACCGATTGCGTGAATCAAACTTACCCAGAGACACGCTTGGAGAATAGAGTCCGGCAGCCACGGGTCTTTCCCTCCATCTTGGAAAAGGCCATTTGTGAGAGCAAACACAGAGCGGAGGTAGCCCTGGAGCTGGGGAAGAGCTTTGATTTTTGGCAGAATTTGCGAGTCCACGGCTTTCTGATCAACCTTGCATTGCTCTGTAATCTCGTATTTCTCTTTCTCCGTGTCGAAGATCTCCCCCTCCTGGTGTCTGGGCTTGCGCAGCTTCTTCTTCTTGAAGTAAGCGTCAGTGAGGTGCTTGGGGTTTTCTACACCACTGATATCAATTTTAGTGGAGGTGGCGATGACAAATTTCTGGTGTGTTCTACGCAGAGGAACTTGATTGAAGGACAGAGGTCCAGTCACAAGTAGCAAGCCACTGCTCAGCTGCTTCAGGAAAACCACCCTCTTGCCTCTGGCGCCCGGTGAGGATGATCAGAACGGTTCCGGGAGTGATACTGGTCCACAGTTTTCTCACGTGCTGACTGAAGGGTTTCTTGCCATGGCTCAACAGCTTTCTAGGCATGTCTTCAGTAGGATAGTATCTAGGCATTTTGCGAAGTTTAACTACTCGGGTACCACCATTCTTGTCACCACCAACTGGTTTAGTGACAGTAGCCATAACTTTCTCCTTCTTTTTCTTTTCAATCCTGGATTTAGCTGCGGAGTATTTCCTCTTGTACATGGCTTTTCGGGAATACATAGCTGACTGGGAATACCTGCCAATTCCTCTGACTAGGACAGGGTTTTGGCTGCAGTGGGGCTTCCCCTTCTTAGGTATCTTGGCCTTGACCTTACCCTTCTTAACCTTGCCACCAGCATCAGCCTTCTTGGCTTGGGGTTTCTTCTCCTTAGTATCCGGCTTCTCAGTTTTTTTCACCCGCCATCTTGCAAGATGGGAAAAAGACCCGTGGCTGCTGGACTCTATTCTCCAAGCGTGTCTCTGGGTAAGATTGATTCATGTGTCAGGGTACGGTCCCCCACGGATTTTGCTGGGACAAAATCCCAGCGTCACAGCATGATTCAGGAAGGGGAGAAGGCACAACTCCCTTTCAAATCCAGGCTTCCTGGGTTTCACACCCAGGGCTGCCACTTTCACCTCATTGAGCTATGCTTGCTCTCACTGTCATACCTAAAACAGAGGAAGCTGAGAAATGTGGACCTTATTCCAAGCAGCAGTGTGCTCCTTTGAAACTCAAAGTTCAATTCAAAATGAAGGAAAGGTGGAATGGAAGTTGGAGAAGGCATCTAGCTGACTGTCATTGACTGATTCAGAGAGTAATGTATATACATTTTTTACATCACCATTATAGTACATATTTTGACTTTTGCTCCTTTAGGCAATTGTCATATAGTTTGAACTCAGCTGAGTCAAGGTATCCAAGTCATCCCAGAAGGACGGATGATTAGAGAAAAGCTCCCAGGGAGGCAGAGTCCCGCCGCCGGCCCTGTGTGCAGTGCTCTGCAGCAGTGCTTGGCATGTGCTCGGTGCTCAACACCCACCTGCAGCCTTGGGTGTGAAACCCAGGAAGACTGGATTTGAAAGGCAGTTGTGCCTTCTCCCCTTCCTGAATCATGCTGCTTGAATGTTAAATGAATGAGTGATCTCTTACAGTGCATTTCAGCATTTCATTAACTCCTAACATCCTCCTAAAGTCTCCTGATACAATCTCCTAGAACACACACTCACTCAGAGCTCAACCTCCAGGGAAGAGCAGAGAAGAGTGGTCAGTAGCACTTGTGCCATGCTCGTCTGCGCCATCAACACCGGTCCCTCCGTGTCGGACTTTCGTCAGCTTTGCCTGCTCTCAAAAGGCCCTTCTCAAATTCTCTGGAATAAGCTCTGGGATTGGACCAGGCAAGCTTCTGATAGAAAGAGAGATCTGGGTGTCCTTCCTTCTACTATTCATCCTGCTTGAAGAATTTAGTATCATGTTTGTTTTTAAGCTACAGGACTTCAAAGTTAGGAAGGAATGCTGACTTTTTTTTTTTAAAGATTTTATTTATTTATTTTTAGAGAGAGGAGAAGGGAGGGAGACAGAGAGGGACAGAAACAGCAATGTATGGTTGCCTCTCACATGGCCCCCACAGGGGACCTGGCCCGCAACCCAGGCATGTGCCCTGACCGGGAATCGAACCGGGACCGTCTGGTTCCTGGCCCGTGCTCAATCCACTGAGCTACACCAGCCAGGGCAGGAATGCCGATTAAAAAAAAAAAATCCTCACCTGAGGGTTTGCTTGTATTGATTTTTTTTTCTAGACAGCCAGAGGAAGGGAGAGAGAGAGAGACAGAGAGAAAACATTGATTTGAGAGAGAAACATTGATTGGTTGCCTCCTGTATGCTCCCTGACTGGGGACCAAACCCACAACCTAGATTTGTGTCCTGACCAGGAATCAAACCCACGACCTTTTGGTGAACGGGTTGATGTTCCAACCAACTGAGCCATCCAGCCAGGCAGGAACTCAGACTTTTCTATTCAAGTCTGAGTACCTATGTGCCTAATGAGAATTAGAGCAATAAGCACTCACTGCAAATATTATCAACAGAGAGAAAGGCACTAGATGGAACATGTGATAAATAACTTTCATTCTGTAAGCATTTCCCTAACATGACACAACATTTTAAAGAATAATTAGCTTTTCATAAGTATTTGTATTTCAATAATCTAGTAGAGAACTGCATGGTTTTCTTGTACATGAGAGCTATTTCTTTGAAGTGCCAGATATTTTACTCAATACGATATTATTCTGAATGACATTAGGTGGCATTTTCTGTTCAAGGACATAATTTACTTTTGGGAATGAATTTTACTCCCCTGCCCTCGAATGCTAGTGTAGGGACAGAGCTGGTGTGTCTCACAGTGCAGTCTGTGGATCATCATCTGCGTCTGAATCACGCAGCACTCTGGGCTCCGTCCCAGTCTTGCGGACACAGAAAGTCGTGGTGAACCCCAGGAATGGGAAGTGCATTTCAAATGTGCAGCCTATGTCATTCCTGGGTACACTGAAGTTTGAGACCACTAACTTAGACTTTTCAAGTTAAATAAACAGGACTTTCACACCTAACAGGTATTATTACTGCTACTGATATTACAACTACTAGTGGCTAACCTATATCAAGCTCTTATCACTTGCCCAGGTATGGATGAAAAAGAAATGGTTGACTAGAAAATGCACAAAATGTAATAGATTTAACACCTTTAATCTAACTTCTAAATTTTATTTTAAACTCTGAGCCATGAGTCATCTTTGGATTTGTGGTCACAGCTTCGAACTTGGCCTCACTTCAGAACGAGATAAAAGGGGATGGCTGTTGCAATCTGTCTCTAAAGCTGACTTTCACATTTTAGACAGATAGTGTTTGAGTAACACTGGGCCCCAACTGCAGTATCCAGTGACCACACATGAAAAATAGGTTTGGAAACATTCTTAAAGGTTGCTGGGTCCATATGACATTTTGAAAGATGAAAACAAGTGCTTATTAAGAGCATGACGATACCCGTAGAATGATTTTGCAGGGAAGTAGTGGCAAATCCACTTTGTTTTTCTCACATGCCATTACTTCTAAGGATGGTCTAAATCCCAGCATTGTATTGGGTAGTGTGGATGTTTTCCCTAGAGGCTGGAGAATAATTCACGATGAAAATATCATTTCTAATTCAGTGTCTACATTTTACCATATCCTGTATTAACCTTGAGCCAAGCAATGGGATACTCATCAACAACTAAGGTATTTAATACATGTGATTTCTGCAGCAAAACAGTAACCCAAAACTCAACCATCCGCCCTCCAGCTCAACTGACACATTTCCTAATCCCTTCAACATCCTGGGCGCTGGTGTTGGCAGCGCTGAGGGTGTCACACTGGTTGTCCTGCGATGTGCGATTTCAGCCCATGGGCAGAAATCGTCCTGGCTTTTTTCTTTTTTGGCATTCTTTTGCCAACTCAACTTAGCCAAGAAACAACGGGCTGCTCCTAGAGATGAAGTGCGCACAGACGTTGAAGTGAGGTTTTCTTTTTTGGTGTGCCCTGAGAGTGAGTAGATAGAGATAATAAAAAATAAATGGGAAAGGGTAAAGCACAGAGACTCCGAATTCAGACGAGCCACTGACGGCTGCCAATGGAAACTGAAGTGGGAGCCAGCCTCGTTAGTGCAGCACAGGCT
The DNA here is from genome assembly GCA_004026765.1 of Micronycteris hirsuta. Classification (NCBI taxonomy): domain Eukaryota; kingdom Metazoa; phylum Chordata; class Mammalia; order Chiroptera; family Phyllostomidae; genus Micronycteris; species Micronycteris hirsuta. The sequence goes on from PVJI01000690.1 coordinate 140,186, forward strand.
CAGCCTGCGCACGTCTCCCAGAGCTGCTGTCAGCTGGATGTGTCTGACTATAGCTCAATTCCCAAAATACAGACCTAGGTCAGTGAAATCCTTCTGCCCACTGATTTCCTACGGTTTGTTCCTGTGGAGATGAGGTGAAAGGGAGAGTTTGAACTCTTTTCCGAACATTCCACCAAAGGCACCCCGTGTGGTAGTCATTTCTGAAGTCATTTAGTTCATCATTGTCCCCCAGGGCCTAGTACAGTGCCTGGTACACAACACGAGTTCTACAAATATCTGTCACCATGTGGCTCTGCTCCTTTTTTCTCCCTTGTCCCCTCAAGGCCATCAGTCCCAATGTTGTGTTACTTCTCTAAGTGGTCCTCACCTTCAACAGCCCTTTCCATGGTCACGGCTACCTTCCTAGTCCAAACCCTTCTTGCCTTTATTTATGAACTGTGTGCTTGTATCTGACTAGTTTTATCACTCTTAATCCTTCTCCTCTTAAATCATTATAGGCGTTAGGCCAAACAGATCTTTCTGAAGGACCTGCAGCTTTACACCTCTGCTAAAACTCTGAGTGGCTGCCCACAGCCTGCAGATAAGAAAATGCCAGATGTCTTGACCTTTGGACCAGCATCAAATTATGCAGACCTTAAATCTCTTTCTTTCCTCACATACACCCCTTGTCTAGCCATTGTGGGTTTTTTAATCCCCACCTGAGGATATGTTTATTGATTTTTTAGAGAGAGAGAAAGGGCCGGGACAAAGAAACATTGATCTGTTGTCTCCCGCATATGCCCTGACCAGAGATAGAACCCACATTTTAGGTATGTGTCCTGCCCACGGATTGAACCACAACCTCTTGGTGTATGGGATGATGGACCAACCCACTGAGCCACGCTGGCCAGGGCTGGCTGTTGTGTTTTGATTAGAGAATAGACGCTCTCCTACTTGTCCTGTTTGCAACGATCACCCCTCCTCTGTGCCCGTCTCTGGCTTGCTGCTCACTCAGGCCCACTCAGACTGCCTCCTGCCTGTGTGACCACTCCCTCCTCAGGACTCCCATCCTGCACTAGGACCCTGTACCGTTCAGTAGTCCCTGACAGCGTGACATTATTTATCTTCTAATGGGCCATCCTGTTTATCCAGCTAAGCTGAAGGGGCACTGAGGACAGAGACTGTTTCTTAGGGCAGATTTTTCATGTAGGTGCTACTCAGTAAAGATTAATGTATCGTGTTCAAAAAGCCCAAGCTTCAAGCTCAACTGTGATCTCTTTTCAATTGCTTTTAAAAAGCCTTTTTGCTGAGGAGACAGTAATAAAGGGTTTTGGAAACCTTACCTCTTTTTCCTATCAGAATTTTATGTGGGAATTAGAAAATGATGTCATTTGTTAGATAACCAATTTAACAGTTATATATGTCACCGAAGCCTCTTCAAAGAAAAATGGAACTAGTGAGGTTGGAGTCATCTGTAGTTTTCTATCCTCAAACAGGCACGGTGATGTTCAGGAAGCACGCCTTCCATCACCCTCAGCCCCCGAGAGGACGATATCACAGCAGTCAGGAGTCTACAGTGAACCCATTTTGAAACTATCCTCATCACCGGTGCTTTATAGTATAATTAAATGGCTGCTACTTTTTGCCAAGTGCTTGTTCATCCTCGTGTTCAAGACACAGTCTTTTCACCTTGACTGCATGCCATGAAATTTCCAATGGACAGGAATGAAGCCCTCATTCCCTAGTGAGGCTGATTCAACTTTGTTTTTCCAGGATGAGACTGAGTACAGGAGACTGGGGTCACACAGGGAGAGCCGGAGGCAGAGCCAGAAAGACAGCCCGTGAACTCAAATCCTAAAATCTCTGCTTTGCCCTCTGAACCATTTTGGCCACCTAAACAATTGTGCTTCTTTAGTAGAATCAGTATGTGATTATTAAAAAAAAAATAAGTTCTTCTCTAGTGTCAATAACAGCATGCCGTGTAACCACTTTTTTCCTCTGGCACAGATCTTCACACATTAAGCTCAGGTCATGCTCTCTCTCTTTCTCTGTTTGTGTTGGGGAAGGGGATATGGAAACCTGAATCAAATGCAAATATCCTGTTCTCAGAAAATGATAACATTAGCAATTTTTGGTAACTAAGAATATTTTAATAAGGAGTATTAGCATGCCAAATTACTGAATGATGGCATCCAAGTTATTACTCAGTTAGGTATTATATCTGAAGTTTATGCAATGTTGAACTCTAGGCCACAAAAAGGTAAGGAGTGTCTAGCTTTTTATGGCTTTAATTTGGATACTTTCTTTACTTTTACTGCTACTTGGAATACGTTATTTTGTACCCGTGGATGAAAAAGGGCCCATATCCTAAGCCTGAGGAACTTGGGGAGGCCTGAATGGCAGCCTTACAAACTCAAGACTGAAGGTAACCACACAGGATGGCCTGAACATAAAACTCCTAACTAGACCTCTACCTTCCTTGACAAAGGTCACTCTACCTTAAACGAGCCTGTCTATTATCTTCTTTACGATAACATACCTTTGAAATGTCATCTTCTTTTTCAGACTCAGGACACAGCCACCACACCAGAGCAGGAGACCATGGAACCCCTCATTCTTATCTTGTCCCCCCACATCCCATCTCTAGATACTGGAAATGTTAATTATTAACTATCCTGTACCTGCCAATGTAAAGGAAGTATGTGTTTCTCTGATTCACTTTTTACCCAATCCCAGAGATTTCCCCACTTTGCTTTGTCCCACCCCCTAATCTACCACTAATGGACTTCATGTAACTCCCCTTACATCACCTACTTTGCTTCTAATATATAAAATAAGATGCAAAACTGCTATTCTTTGGAGCATTTTCACAATCCATTGAGATTTTGTTTCCTGGCAATTGTCAGTATGGCTCAAATAAACTCATAAAAACTCTCTATAGGTTAGGATGTTTCTTTTGACATACCTATAGTACACAGTGGTTGGCTTCTTTGGGGTACACTATTCAGGATTCTGGGCCAGATGCTTCTGGAAGTTGCAGGAGTCCTTGAAGGCAGTGGCTCTCAACTTAGACTGTGCACCAGAATCACCCGTGGAGCTTTTAAAAAATGAGGCTTTTTGGTCTCCACCCCAGACCTAGGACATCAGGATTTTCTGACAGAGCCCCAGGGCAGGGTGTTTTCAGAAGTTCCCTGGGTGATTTTAAACTGCACCTCTCCTTAGGAACCACTAATTTAAGGTCGCTTAGAGACTTTCCCTTTGGTAAGCAAGAGTCTGAGATTAAAAAGCCCCTTAAAGGCCATTTGCTCAACCACCCAACAGATGCTGGAGTTCCTCCTACAACATCCCAGAGTCTGTTAATGTTTTTTGGTGTCCCATCACATAACGGACAAAATAAACAGCACTTTAAAACTAAATAATTTCATCCTTTTCCCCCCTCTGACATTTTTCTTGTAAGCTCAAGGGAAAAAATAACGTTATTGTTCCCTTTCTCCTACTTGGCCAATTTTGCCTTCTTCCTGCCTTGAGGCTAGGGCTGAAATTCAGCATGGTTGTTTTGGTCTCACAGCTTCAGGTTATTTATGGCCCTATTATGCCAAAGCGTTTTGCTTTGCCCCCCCACCCCCCACAAGTCTTGCTGGCAGACAGCTCTGGGAATAGTGTCAGATAAGGCAAGGGCTGCCAGGAAAAGGAGCATAAACAGTTGTTACAAACTCAAAGGTTATTTAGTTTTATGTTAATTTTTAAATTGAGACATGGTAGTTTCCTTTGTTAATCATTGTTTTGTGGAGCTGGTGACCACAACTGGAACAGACAACCAGATAATAAGACTAAATTAAACCCGCAATGGGATTGGCAGGGTGCCGTTCACAGTGGAGACCCAAGTGGGGAAGCGCGTGGCTGCGCCGCAGCATGATTCCCTGGGACCACGGCTAAACATTCAAAGTCTTTATTTTTCCATTTCATTCACTGCGTTGATACCAGTTAACTCACATTCCATCTTTCGGTTTTTGCTATTGCCGTTCCAGTTGTCATTAAAGGAAATTCCAGGCAATGAAATAACATACAAAATCAAAACACACTGAGGGTTTTTCCATCTTCATTTTTTATATGACCACCTATAAAATAACATGGACATTTTTGGACATAAAACCAATGCTGAAGCTGAGTCCAACCGAGAGGAAACACTGTCTGAGTGACCTCTATTATGTAGTCATTCAAAAGAAAAACACGCTGTGTGCTGTGCAATTTAAATTAGTTGCAAAGCAGCCCATGTCCTCATTTAAAGAATCTTATAAATGCCGGTTAGCTATTTCAGGAAGTAGATAAGAAGCCTAAATGACATTTCCACCAAGATGCATTATGAGCATTTTAATTAAAAATTACAAGTCTGCTGGAATTTTACTTACTATATTTCAGCTCTATTTACCTGACCAAGAGACAAAAAATGGAGTGGTGATCCCATAATTCTTTTCTACCACATCCTTTGAGTATTTCTATGAAAAGTATTTTAAAATAATCATTGCTTGTGATACAAAAGAATAGAATTATCGATAAAAGAAAGGGCACTAAATAAAACTGCCAAGGCCAAAAGGAAAGAGCAACCGGTCCCCTCCGCCAGGTTAGGCCAGTGAGAATGCCCCTCTCGCGGCCCGGCCGGCAGGTGGCACAGCCCCCCACCTGTCAGCACCGGTGCCCCTTGAGCTCCCCCTCTGAGCCCTGGCAGGTCAGCAGCTTCTTCATCTGATTAGTTTCAGGGAAGTTTCAGCTAAGAGTCCCTCCCTTCTTACTTCCTCGCCTCCCTCCCTGTGTCCGTCCTTCCTTTCTTCTCCGCCCCCACCCCCGCCCTCAATTTACTGGAGGGATGAGTGCTTTCAAGGAGATTGAATTAAAAATCGTTACTGTGAGTCTCTCCCAAGGGCAGGAATTACAACCCTCCTCCTGTGACAGAGAGCCCGTAATTAATCCAGGTTCCTGGAAACAAAGTCGATTGGAGAATGCATCTAGAAAAAGAATGGGTGATATGCGGGACAAATCTACTCTTTACCGTGTCATTTCCTTCCCCACTTTACCGAAGTATAATTAACAATTACGAATTGTATATATTTCAGGTGTACAAGGACTGGGGAAGGGGGATGGGGAGATGCTAGTCAAGGGGTACAAAGTTTCAGGTTTTTTTTACCTTAATAAAAACAGGCTAGTCTGGAAAAGACAGGCATTATGTAGATGGGGGAGAAGAAGTTTGAGAGTTAGACCTTAGCTACTGGAAAATTATTTCTGTAAGTTAATCATAGCCCATTTCCAACAGTCTAATACACGTATTTTTTTTTTCCCCTAAGCTTTAAAAATTAAAGTAGAACATACAAAGTGGCCGTTTGGACCACAATTCTCTCCCTCCTTCTTAAAGTAATCACTATTCTGACGGCTAACAGCATAGAATAGTTTTGTCTCTTGTTTAAATAAATGAAATAATAGAATATGTGGGGTTTTTTTTTAGATTGACTTATTTTGCTCACATTATGTTTGTGAGCAGTGTTCCGGCTGCGCAGCACCGGAGTGTCCTCACGTCTTGAGAAGGCAAACATTCCTCCTGCAAGACACAGGTACATCTATTGCCTGTGCACGAATTCATTGTACACTGTTTTCTTTTATAGCTGCAGAGGGAGGGTGAAGGTGGTAGTTGCCCAAGGTCGTGAGGGAATAAGGGAAAGTCTGGGAGGAAAATTATAGAAAGGGCATATTGGTCGAAAGACGAATTTTGCTTAGATAATAGTATCTCTAAGATAAGACTCGATGTCAAGTATCTTTAGGAATTTGTGGGTCAATCTAACCTCTAAGACCTCGGCCGTATCAACAGTAAAATGCACTAACAATATGCCCTCCTTCCTTCCTTCCTTATGTTAAATATACTCTGTGTTAAGTGTGTATTAAATGTACCCTGTATTAAATGTGTTCTGGGCTTTTTAGCACAGAGTTGCTAAAGTCTTCCTGGATGGATGATTTCATTGAAATATACAGCGCACACAGTACTAAATCTACTACAACCTTAGACAGGTATGATAACTATCTCCGTAAGAACCCACTTCATTAACCAAGAATAGATTGCAAGCCATTACAAAGTGTTTTAAAGGCAGTAAGAAACCCCTGGGCTCTCAGCTTTGCATAAATATGTAAGATGTGGTTTTCAGACTCTGAAGGAAGCAAGTACTCTGCAAGCAGTGACAGATGTGGGAAGTAATCGAGCTTTCGGTGTGTGGTGCAGGAAGGCACAATTCACCTCTGTTTAAATGCCTCGCCCTTCAAAGAGATGCCCAAGTGGCTGGAGGCTTCTCCACAGAGGTAAGATTGAGACACCAAGATTTGCAAGGGGAAAACAGATATCTGGGAACAAACAAACATCTTTACTGAGACAGGTCAGATCCTGGATACAAGCCAAAAAAATGGGGTGGGGAGATGAGGGGGATAGTTGGAGGGAGGGCAGGGGAAAGGGGAAGGCTATCTATAACAAATCTATGGGAAATGACAGGAAAAGTTTTGAACAGAAAAAGAATGGGTGGACAGACAGTTGGAGAGAGGGGAATTAGGGCCCAGGAAATTTGATTCTGAAACCATAAGATCCTATTCAAAATGCTTTATTTAATCAGATCTCAGTATTTTCACTTGTGAAATGGAAAAAGTAAAACCAATATGCTTTCATTACTTGCAAATGATGTATCTGTCTCTATGCATTTGTCTTCTTGCCTATCTGCATCAGATTTTCTCTCTCCAAATTAGTCGTAGGACTTACCTCGCTATCAATTTCATTGATTGTTCTTATACAGGAGCCCACGCTGTTCTCAAATAAATAAGAAGAGCTCTTCACTAAATCTGACTTTCACCAGCCCACCGAGTTCTGACCTAAGAACAGGTCCTCACACAGATCTCATTAGTCTTCGGTTCCGTTTGTCCTCCTGCTCTCACAGCAAGGTAAGGAGACCTTTTCTGATGTTAGGAATATGACAGGTGGGCAGCTGCCAGCTCCATGGGCCCATGGTTTAGGAAGCACATTCACCGACAGAAAATACGATCTCCAAAGAATGCCTTTGTAGTCAGGGAGGATTATTTATAGCTTCTGACACAGGAGGTTTCAAGTATAGAGCGAACATCACTATTAACGCTAACTCAAATGAGCTCTACAGGAAAGAGAACTATAAAGGCTTGGCCTTTTTTTTTAGGTCATCATTGGTTCTCCTTTCTGACGGCAGGGTCTTCCCCCTCTGACATTTTTTTTGTTTTTCAATAGAAATCATGGTCCAACGTCTCTGAAGCAATGCAGACCCTGCTTTTCAGAACCTTGTGGGTACCCAGACTCCTGCTTCATGAGCGTAAATACATCCTCTTCCACACTTCTAAGTCCCTCTTCAGACTTCACCTCCCCACCCAGCTGTGTTTCCGGGAGCCCACTGGAAACCCTTTATTAGTTGGGCTAGTTTGCTTGCATCTCATGTATGTCCTTCGCTCGGTCTTTGTTTATACTGTGTCTCCACTGGAAATATTCTCTCATCGAATCCCACCCTGCCAGAACTGAAAACCCACAGCTAGCCCCATTTTTCTCCATGAAGCTTTCTCTGAACACCTAGCCCTCAAGGAGCTCCCTTCTGTCCTCTGAATAACAGGGCTATTTTATGTAATAGTGCTGGATAACCATTTTAGATTATCTCTTCATTTGTTCGTGCTAGTTTCTCCAGACTATTTGAGTTAGGGATCAGGTCTGCCCAGAATGGCAGATGGGGCTACTTTTTCCAATTTGTCTACCAGAGGAGGTTCTCTCTGCTAATTCACACGAAGGCACAGTATAAGCCAGCTCCCGCCTTCTCCTTCCCTTGTAATCAATTTTAGACACAGGCAGACCAACCTAGCTGCCATGAGCCCCAGGAGTGACACCACTCATCAAATTCTCTCTTTCAACACCATCTTTTTTATATGCTGAAAGTGGACAAAACCTTCCAGATAAAGCAGAACACAAGGAAGTAAAGAAAAAGCCACCAAATTCGATTTCTGAGTCAGATGGTTCAGCAACACTTGTGAAAAGTCCCAGAACTACAACCAGATCTACAGTTTGAGAATAGGAAGACAGAAAGGCCAGGTGAGCTGGCTGAAGAAATCGCAGGTGATGCAGAGGGGAAAAACAGCAACTGGGAGGCAGTGATTGCTTCCCACACAAACTGTAACAAGTCCAGCCCTGAGGTAGAAGAGTAAAGACTTGAAAGGGCAAAGAAATAAACTGTGCACCTTGGGGCACACAGATTTCCTCTCTTTGCCTAAAAGGAATTTCTGTCTTTGGTCCTTTAGTAAGTCATGTTTATTGTTGTGAAGGACCACCCGAGAGGAAGGAGGGGTAGTCGCAACCCACCATTTAGTAATTAGCCTTGCTATCTGGGGAGTCACTTGAACTAGTTCTCCTGTGCAAAATGGAGATCATATCCTCTCTCTTACTCATTTGTTCATTTCTTCGTTTGTCTAGTCACCAGATACTTATTAAGGTCCCGCTAATGGGCTGAGCACAAAGGACCACAAATGCTAAGCAAAACAGACACAGTCTTTGCCCTCATGCGGAGTCCAGGTCATCTTACGGGGTTGGCAGTTACAGAGAAGAAGGAAAGTGTCTTTGGGCTGTACGGCCCCGCAACATGGGAGGTCCTCTTCATTATCAAGGGCTCCGGCTCCCGCTCCCGCTCTAGCTGTGCAACCTGGGCAAGTCATATTTTTCATGGGCTTTCCTATTTTCGTCCGTGAAATGAGAAAAATTCCTGTCCTAAAACGTAAGTATTCCAAATGCATATGAAGAAGTTCAGGTTTTTAGGTACTTCTGAATCATGGCTCTAAAAGGTGGTTATGAAATAGTTCAGATATACAAAAGGATAAGAATAATATAACAACCCCTTTTGTACCAACTACTTGACATAAGAGGAGCATTACAAGGAGCTCCACTGAAGGCAGCCTCCTTTCCCCCAGGGGAAATAACTGTGATGAGTTTGATGTTTATTTTTCTGAATCATGGCCTTTCTAGCAAGCCTGGTGTGTGAGTAGGAATGGTTCATTACTTAGGTGTTCCTGGTGCCAGATAAACGAGGAGTCACGACAGTGTCTGTCAGAGAAAGCTCAAGTGCTAACCTGTTCTCTCCCTGCCCACCCGGCAGACAGGATCAGGAAAACCATGTGGCAGGCAGGCATCACCTGCTGCACTTGGAAGGTACCTAATTTTTGTATTTACCTTGAGGGACTTCTGCGCAGATTCACTGGATCCAATTGCAATTAGGTTAGGCCCGGCCATGCTGCAGAAACTCTTCAAATGCAAAGCATCAGTCACTGGGACTGTGGAGACCGCATAGTCCTATGCAAATAATAGAAACAAGCAGTTGGGCATTGCAGAATCCTTCTAAAACATCTTTAAACCTGCCTGAGTCATGCTCGCCCCTCTGGAGGCTGCCAGGAGCCTGCATGTCTGGAAGGAAAACTGGGATTTGTAGGTTTCGGTATTGCCAGGTAAATGAAGACTGCTTCAAAGAAGAAAGTGCAGAGCTGTCTTCCAGATGTGTGATTGTTGAGCTACATATGGAGTGGGCTCCTCTGAAAGGGTGTGTCTAAATATCCTGTGCAAACTAGAGCCTCCCACCTTCATGGGGAAGAGAGTTTCCTGGGGGTTCTATCCCTTCCTAAGCCAACCTGTTAGTGATCAGCAGAGTGAAGGAAACTTGAGAGGATGTATGTGCAATGTCTAGCACAGTTTTCAGCACATAGTAGGCAAGAAAGTTACGGGTGATACTTGATTCCAATCTGAAAAACCCACATTTTAGGTTAAAGTCAACTGAGACTCCAGATTTTTTCTTAAGTCATTGTGCCCTGGACACTCGTGGTTGTATGGTTATATATTGGGAGAAAACAGATGTCAGTGATAACTTTGTTTCAGCCTACTTATTGAGAAACCTGAATGTGATAGCTTCTAAAATGTCTAACATACAAATATTCGGAATTAGTTTGCAAAGCTGGTGACATATAAATACCATTACTGATGACTTCAGGACTCAGTGGGTCTATGAATATTTATTAATTACTCTGTGCCAGGCATATATTATCTTTCACTTACCTTAAAAGTATCAGCCAAGATTTCAGCACCCCGTTGATTTGTCCGTTTGGAAAGACCCACAAAAAATTCTCTGCCTATAATAAATGTCATGGGACATAGTGAGTAGGTGGCACCAGTGACAGCACGCTATTTCTTTTCTATCAGTAATGACCTTAAAGCACCACACAGCTCTTTCCTACCCCAGAGGGCAGGTGTGCTTTTACTCTGACCTCGGCTCTTTTTACAGAAATCTAATATCAAACCATTACCCTTAGAAATAAACGTTTTCAAATTCATAGAGATGGAAAGTAGAACAGTGGTCGCCAGGGAACAGGGGAAGAGCTGCTGGGGAGTCAGTGTTCAATGGGCGTGAAGTTTCCGTGGGTGGGCAGGGAAAACGGGCTGGCCATGGGCGGTGGTGACGGCGGCCCAGCCACGTGAATGGGGTCAGTGCCTCTGAGCCGGGCACTGAAAAATAGTTAAATGGTAGATTTTATGTCAACTGTATCTTACCATAATAAGAGAATTAAGTTTTTATTTAGGAAACAATAGAATTAAAGACATTAATAGTCTGCAATCTGAAATTAAGTAACAACAATGGCAAGTTAGCAGTGCTTCTTTCTTTTCCTAAAAGCACAATTCTAGACATTCTTAAAGAAGTTGGATTCCCTTTCTTACAGCAGTGAAATAAGGACTGAAGAAACCATCTGGGTATAAAGTGAGTTTAGTACTGATTGGTTTTCAGGTCTGACTCTGAGAACTATCTTTAAAAAAACTATACATCCATTTATTTCCAACAAAAGCATCAAAGATGCCTATCTACAAATACTAAAGTTTAGGAAAATAAAACTTTCTTTTTCTTGGGTTTTCTGAAATTCCACAATTTTTCTCCTCCAAAAACAAAACACTAAAGAAAAATGGTCTCCTAGTTACGGGCAAACAATTATCGTAGATAGAGTTAGGTAATACATTAGTGTGGGGATTTTTATCCTCCCTTAATTCTTTGAAAAAAGAATTCCACATGAAAGGAGAAAAAAATATTCAACAAGAAATCAGTATATAAGTATATATATTTTTTGCCCCAGAAGAGTAGGGTAAAGTGTAAGAAGAGTAGCCATGTAGAAAAAACTGCTTGCTAGATTTTATAAATGCTATTACTTTAATTTTCATGATGTCCTTATAAAAGTGCTAACTAACATAGGTCAAACGATGTTATGATAAATTTCAATGACTTGTCCTGTTGGCAGACACAGGAATCTTTGGCGACAGATTGACATTTTGGGGGTAATGGTATGATTGTGTTGTCCCTTGAGAAAATTTACTACATACAAATGAAAACTTAAGTATAGCAAAGGTCTTTTACTTGACAAAAGTATGACTCAGTTTATTAATAAGTTAGCTGCAATGAAAAACAACATTAAATTTCTTTAAGATACAGAGAGATTTATAAATTGTACTTAATTTATAAAGAAAACTATTTAATGCATTAAGCAAATTCAAACACATTTATAATAGGGCTTGCACACTATTTCCATTTTCAAAGACCAAGTGAGGAAAGATAGAAAAGTACAAAGAAAAGCACAGTTTACCTCTGAAAAGTAAGTTAGACTTCTGTTTCTTTTTTTTCCTTTATTTTTATTGTTGACACTATTACAGATGTCCCCATCCCTCCCCCCTTTACCTGCCTCCACCCAGCCCCACCCCCGTTCCCTCTGGCCATCAGTACACTGTTGTCTGTGTCTACGGGTTATGCATGTATGTGCTTTGGCTAATCCCTTCTTCAGTTGGTGGACTAGATCCCCCAAATGGCCTTTCTGGTAAAATGAACTGATAAAAACTGCTGAAATTGAAATATTTAAAAAATTGTTTTGGTTGTATATTTCTTATGTCATTTTCTTCTACCAATTCACCCTCTCTTTCTTTTCCTCCCTCAAATTCTTTTGCAGGAGAAACCAGGTCACCGGTCCTGCTGACTTTCCTACATCCCAGATTTGGCCGATGGCTTCTGTGTGTGTGTATCATTTACCATTAAATTCTTCCTTTATGCTTGGTATTTTTGGTGAACAAAAAGTTTTATGGAGATACTTAGATTCTTGTACAATTTTTTTTCTTTTTTGATTGGACTACTTCAGAGGTGGGGCTATGTTTCTGTTGCATCTTGTCATGAAGCACACGGCCGACTCACGTTTTCAGTGATACTAGGGTGATCAGTGCATTCAGGGGGTGTCAGCCTGCTTGCTCCATTATGAATTCCCCGTGAAGCTTTCACAGAAAGGTTTTAACTTCCTCTGATAATCACTGAACAGATCCATTATTTTATTAGGGATCTACATTTACTAAATAGAATTGTAAAGAAAAACTTTCCTCAGTCAAGTTTTTGGTCTACTTGAAATAGAATTTATGAAGGAAAGATAGTCTACATGCCTGAGTCTTTGTCCCAGCAATTTAAAATAATGACCAATATGTTTTTTAAAAAAACATTTTTATCCATTAATGAGTCAAAGAATAAATCACAATGGAAATTAAAAAAACATTTAGAAGTAATGATAACAAAAATATTACTCTCAAAACATGAAAGATTTAGCTAAAGCAACACTTGGAGGGAAAGTTAAATAGCTTTACATGTTTACCTAAGATAAGAAAAGGTTCAAAATTAAAGAGACATAATTTCAACTTGAAATGTAAGAAAAAAGAACAAAATAAAAACAAAACTGAAGGAAGGAAATAAAGGTAGAAAACCGATGGAGAGAAATATACACGAGAGAGGGTTTAACAAAGCAAAAAGTTGGATCTTTGAAAAAATTTTAAAAATTGACAGATTTCTGGAAAGAAAAAAGGGAAGGCACAAACAAACGTTATGAAATTAAAAGAAGACATCTCTATAGTTGTTGTGAAGCTTAAAATGGATATGTAGAAGATATGAATAACTATGCCCAACATTTGAAAACTCAGATAAAAGACATAAAATCTTAGAAAACAGAGTTTACCAAAACTCACTCAGAAAAACCTCATTAATCATACAACCATTAAAGAAACAATGAGTTTAAAAATCCCCCCACAAAGAAAGCACCAGCCCACGGGGCCTCTTTATTGGAAGGTTATATTACAGATCCAGGAATGCGCAATTCAAATAGTACTGACTTTACAGAACAGAAGCATAGGAAGTATTCCCTAATACATTTTATGAGGTTAACATAGTTCTTTTACCAAAGCTGAACAAGGATTATAAGAAAGAGAAATTATAGGTCTCAGACACAGAAGTCTTAAAATGTTAGCAAACTAATACTGCAGTGAAAAGGGACTATATCATGACCAAGTTTGTTTCCATCTTGGGGATGCAAGCTTGGTCAAACATCAGAAAATCAATTAATGTAATTAACCACACCAACAGATTAAAGAAGAAAATCATATAATCACACTGAAGCAAAAAAAAGAAGAGTTTTTCACCTGAAATTCTATTCTAGCTGTTTAGAGAAACTCTTACGCATGTCTCCAAGGAGAAAACACAAGAATGTACACAGCAGCATTGAAGAAAATAGACAAAAACTGGAAAAAAGTCAAGCGGACAACAGCAGTACAATGAAGGTATCTATCATGATCTATTCTTACCACAAAATACCACACAACAGTAAAAATGAACTACATGCCTCAAATCAGCTTGAAAGCAGAAAAATCACGCATATGATTTAGGAATGCATGTATTGAGGGGAGACTCCAAGACAGACAGTTAGCGCTTAACACCCAATTCGGGCCAGTGGTTGCCTCAGGCTGGGGGGAGAGGGAGGCTGGGCCGGGGGTCCTGGGTTAGGCAATGTTGTCTGTCGGAAGCAAGGTGGTAGGCACCCAGGTGTTCATTTTATTGTTGGTCTTTGAACTGTACATAAATATTTTATAACTCTTTTTATAGGCTCCTTGTTTCACAAAAATAAATACGTAAAAGGAGAGGTAAGCTGATGTTGTCTATCCAAGGGAAGTAGGACTGAGACAATTTCTGCCAGCAGCAGTGCGCCGGGTCCACAGATCTCCCAGTGGGACTGCAGCTGGAGAGCTGCCTTCTGCCTGAGTCTCCTGACCATCGTTAATGAAGCTCCGAGTTACAGAAGGTGAGGACGCAGAGCACAGGGACGAACCGCAGATTTGGTTTCTTACCCAACTCTTCCTAATTCAAAATTTCAGTGGTGATAGTTGTACAATGTTGTGAAAGTAATTAATACCACTTGAAATGTATGCTTAAAATGGTTAAAATGGCAAATTTTATGTGATGTATATTTTACCACAATTTTTAAAAAGAAAAAAAAAAGAGAAGTAGGAAATAGAAGTCAGGACCAGGTATTGGGTATGAACGAGGTGCTGAGCAGATAGATTTCAATATCCAACTCAATCTCAGTTTTGAATAAAAGAACTTTTAAGATATTAATGTAAGTACTGAATATTACACAAATGTGTACAGATAGTATAAAGGCGAGCCTCAGTGCCTGGTACCTAATCAGGAATTGGGGCAACAGCATTCGGCTTGAGAGGCTGTGGAAAGACCTTGACCACTGGGAGAGGTTTTTGGTACGAGCTGTGCCATGTAACACTGATGAGCTTTTAGGGAGTCTGTTCAGCTGAGCTGTTAGGGTAACTAAATAGCTGTGAACACAGCTTATTTGAAACCTACTTCAAATATTATCAGTACCTGCTTACAAGTTATTTATTACATGGCTATGTTTTGGTAAAAAATGAGCTTTATTTTAAGGAGGTGTGATTTCCACATCTATTTTTTCACAAAAGCCTATCTTCTAAGAGAAACAGGCTATTGTTCTGTGCTGCCAAAAGGAATGAAAGTGCCATCAATCCATCAATGGGAGACACAAAGAATATGCCAAGGGGAACTTACTACGCAGGTTCAAAGAATGCCCGAGTCTGCGTGGGCACATCCAGAACCGGGAATGCAGGGCAGGCCTCCTTGGTTCCTCGTTCTGTGTCCTTATGGCTCATGGGTATGCACACCACACTCCAGGGGCAGGGCACTGCCCACGACAGTGGCCACGCAGGCTGTGCAGTGCACAACTCCAGGGATATTGCTCACAAACCTATGAGGAGAACGACACCCCCTGGAGCTCAGCAACACAGTGGTCCCCCCCAATGGGGATGCGATACCCAGCAAGGAACTATCCAAGTGTCAGAGGAGAAATCTCCTCCTCCAGGAACGTTAAGTATATCAAAATGCAAGTATTACAAGATACTGTTATTTAAAAATTAAAAAAAAATGTTTATTGAGTTTAGAGAAAGATGAAGGGGAGGAGAGAAATTGATGTTAGAGAGAAACATCGATTGATTTGTTTTCCTCCCATACGTACCTGGACTGGGGATTCAACCCGCAGTCTAGGTGTGTGCTATGACCAGGAAACGAACCCCCACCTTTTGGTGTATGGGACAACACTCCAACCAACTGAACCACACTGGCTGGGGCCAAGGTACTTTTATATTGAAATGAAGATGGCAACATTTTGTCTACATACATGGTATTCAATATAAGACTCACATCAGCTACAATATTAGACTACCAAGAAGCTTCATGCTTTCAGTGGGCCACTTGGGGCTACATTCCCAGATCCCTGGGATCAGCCTCTGTGGTTCAGGCTTCATCTGTGAAACGTGTATTTATTCACTGACATATGGAGGATAATAAACTATTACTATAAATTAAAAATTATTATTGATTATCATGCTTATCAATACAACCAGGATGAATCTGGGCATCCAGAGATTGGCCCATGCATTTACAAAAACCATGTGATCATATAGAGTTGGAAGAGTTAAATGCTAAAATTACTCTTTAGTAGCTACACTAAACCTACTATAAAAACTGATTCCAGTTAGATCAATAATAATATTAGGTATTTATATTTTGTTAAGTTCTGCTATTATTCATTTGGCAGTAAGCCAAGTAAATTTGCATTGATAATTATTTAAATCCGTCTTGCTAACTGGGAAGAAAATTATTTGTAAATGACACATCTTGAATTAATCTTTTAAACACAAACTAGATATATTGTCACAGAATGCAAAACCATGCAACCCATGAACTCATGTTGTAGAACACATTAGATGAAACTTACAAAATGATATGTACATGCTGGTAACATTCTTGTAAAAATATGCAAATACATGCATGCAAAAGTACTGAAAGGACATATACCCAAATACTGAAATGTTTATCTTTGAATGAAAGTTCACTTTTGTTTTTTTCCCCTTTGTGCTTTTGTATATTTTCCAATTTTTTTTGCATTTAGCATTTTTTACTTTGGTAATTAAAAAAAAAACTATGATTAAACAAATGAATATTAGCCAGGTGTTAGAAATATTTTTGGATAGGTAAAAGTAAATACAATTATACCTGTGAATAAGACGTCTCCACCATCTAAGGTTGCATTTTCATCTTTCATCTCTATTATATTGAGCTGAAGTTTTTCTAATGCTTCTTTCATCATGTCAACCTGTTGAAAATGATTCAGATTAATAGCTTACCACTTTTCAAAAAGAAAACCAATCTAAAACTTCTGAACACTGAATCATGCTCCCATGTGCAAAACACGCCCCCGCCCCCCGCCCCGTGATACATGAATATATGTGGTATATGGTGGGGCGTGTCCAGAAAGTGTCCGGACATGTGCTAAGAAAAATAGAGACCTTTATTGAAGAAGATACAAGATACAAGAAACATTGTACATAGGACAATGATGCCTCAGTCCCCTTCAAAGTAGGCACCTTGGGACCTCACACAGTTCTCCCAACTGTATCACAATGTTCCTTCTCCTTAGATAGCAGAAGCCACAGAATGAATTTTGCCACGACACGTTTCATGCCAAGATCCTGCGCCAAAATCTCGACACAATAGTTTTTGGAATCCTCAGATCAGCTTCTAGTTCTCACACTGTCAGTTGTGATCTTTGTTGATTGCAGCCCGTATGTGTTCAACATTCCCAGGTGTCCTGCTTGTTGTAGGCCTTCCAGAATGGGCTCACTTTCAATAGACTCTCGACCATCTTTGAAGCATTCGTGCCACTTTTATTTGTGCTGCTCTCATTGCATCATCCTGGAAAGCCTTCTGAATCATCCAAGTAGTTTCAAGCTTAACACAAAATTTGATGCAGATTCATTGCACTACTCACTCAGTCATTTTGAATGTGGGGGCCGCACAGCACACATGCTCACTCAGTGGCATCTACCGCCTCCACTGACCAGTACAGTGAAGTCATCATTGTGCATGCATGCAAATTCCAGTCCACTCTCCTTGGCTGCCAGGTTACATCGATGTCATGCAAACCGTTCTCGTTATATTATCAATGGCTGGACTTGACAGACTTTGTAGTTTGGACCACCACAGCCGTTTGCTAGAGAAGAAATTATCTTTTAGAAATTTTCCATTTTGTCCTCTTCTAGTGTAAACTCAAGTCAACATTATAGTCCCTTTTTCTGTGGGGAGCATAACTAGTTAGGACACTGTTGGAATAGTGAATAGTTAGAGCACATGAGTCAAGAAAGGTGGGAGGCAGAACAGCCAGTCCTCCTATCCTTGCCAGAAAACACAAGATTTAATTTTAAACATTAAATAACTCTGTAAGAATTGCACACACACAGAATAATATGTGAAGGAATATCAATGTCAATAACCAGTACCTTGAAATCTTAGCGCATAGAACGGTCATTATTTTATATTCAAATATATTTTTTTAAATGTCAGAACATCTAAAGCTTCTCTGTAAATCTGCACTCTTATTTAAATTTAACCTAGGTCTCTAGAGGTGGTTAACAAATACAATAATTGCAATCAAATGAAAGAATACTTGAAAATGAATTTTAGGGTCTGTAATCCCAGGCTGTAGTCTCAAGCACAGAGATATTCTGGGCTAAACTAGGGAATATTTTTAGTGAGATCTACTTTAATACAAGAAAACAATTTAAGACATAACAAATGCCCTTTGAAATTCACAATTTAATTCAAGTCCTTCTAGTGGCTCAACAAAACAATTTACATATTACTAGAGGTCTTCATAATCTTAACATCGTAAAGACATCCATGGAGAAGACATGAATAGGGCTATGGGAAAAACAAGAGATCACGTGACATTGAGAAAAGTCAGTAGTTCTACCGAAATACACGCCCAGTTCACATAGTGCGTTGTCAATGAAGAGACATAAATATAGCAGAGTAACCTCTAAAGTAATAAAAATATGGAAATACTTTGACAACAGCCCTGACACTCATGCAGTTAAAACAATGAAAAGGATATGAAATAAAGTAAATATATCATCTCATCCTTGTCCTGGAACTCATGTAAAAATTCCACAAACCAGAGTGACTCAGAACAATAAAAATTATTTCCATAGATGAAACAGCCTTAATGCTGTAATGAATACACCTAGTGACTTCTTTTAACAGCAGAACAGGTTTGGCTGTGAATCAGGAAGTGGAAATCACTGCGATAGCACAGAAAAGCAGCAGAGCACCATTTACGATGACTCGCTGGGCTGCAGCGAACCTGGGAAAACACACAACTGTTTCCTTCTGGCTTCTGCCTCTGTGTCGACGGAAAATTCATTCAGCTTGGACAGATCATGAGAACTGAGCTACTGATACCTTTTGTTTCTATTAAGGCTGCGATTGCTTCTGTTGTAAGTAACATTTAAAAGATTACTAGGCATTCCACAGTAACACATTTTGGTGTGAAAAGTTTAATATAATATCTCAACTCAGGAACTTTATTCAACTCTTAAGAGTTTAAAGAGAACAGAAGGAAGCTAACGTACAGACCAGTTTAACAAACATTGTATTTCTTTAAAAGTCCTATGTCTTTCAAATTAAAGTTTTAGAGGATAAAATGCTTGTGGTTTCTTAAAAGTTAAAACAGCTGCACTGACATTAAAAAACTGGCTTTTGTGCAAGGGCAGTACTTTTTAAAAATATTCATTCACATCTATACAAACAAAGTCATCAGCATGGGTCCACAGCACAAACACTGATGATACTATATTACTTTCAGAGTTAAGGGTATGGGCAAGTAAAAAAAATTAAAGGTCAAGTAAACAGTTTTGAGAATTGCAGGACCACATGGCATCAGATCAGCAATGCTAAGCACTGGGAGGTTTCTGGAGAAGAAACAAGGCAGCCCGAGACAGAGGCTGTCCGCGGAGCTTGGCGTTCTCCTGGCACAGGGGCTTCCAGAAGCCGGCAAACTCAGCTGTAAACAAGGCCCGGCGTTGCCCTGGCAGTGAAAATGCTAAATATAACTATGGACGTGGGAATTTTTGCAGGAAAAGATCCAAACCATGAGCCTTCAGAACTGCCCATGCTGTGGGTACATAGCCACGGCTAATGTTGACTTAATTAACTTTCAAGAGAGGAAAAAAAAAAAGAGCAGGCAACACACCCACCTTTCACGGAGACACCTTACAGAGTGGAATTTAGCATTACTCAGAGTGGGGACACTGGTCAGAACAAACAGTATTGACTCCCAAGGTTGAGTTGAATGGGTCAGTTTAGCCCACAAAATTAGAAATAAAAACGGTAAATTAGAGAAATGCCTTTAATTAATTAAAAAAATTAGCCATGAAATTTGCATACTCTGTTGTAAAAGATTTACAAAACCTTTCTCCCTTCCCTTTTCACTTTGCATGCTTGGTTTCATCTTTTCACTTTATACTTCTATTTCTTCTTGTCCCATCTTTCCTCCTCTCACCCTTTGCTACAGATCCCTTTCCTGGCCACAGCGGCTTCAGAAAACCTCTGTTATTTCTATTCACCCAACTCACGTATCTTTCTTTCCAAGAGCTGGTACTAGTTTTGAGGTAATTACTTTTTTTTCCTTCTTCTCTCCCTCCTTTTTCTTCTGTAGTACTAATATCAAAAATTGCAGAGTTATCTGAGGGGGTGGGGAAGTGGTGCGGAGAAAATGCAGACAACTGTAACTGAACAACAGTAAAGTAATTTAAAAAAATTCAGAGTTACTGGTTACACACGCAATGTCCCACCACTGAAAACGCCTGGATAGTGTGGTGTTCAGATCAAGGCCTGGGATTCAAATCCCAGCTCTGCTACTTACTAGCCAAGTGACCTCAGGTTGTCGAACTTTCTGAACTTCAGTTTTCTCGTTGTTAAAATGGGTGGTTAACCATAATGGTACCGACTTCCTAGGCTCCTCCTGACCATTAAATACAGGCAAAGCATTTAGTACATAGTAATTACTCAGTAGACATTGGATATCTCTCTTATTTGGATGCACACCAGCTTGTGCGCACCCAGTGACAAATACATGTGCTATGAAACTGACCCGCAGGAGAAAACAGTTTCTTTTTCTC
This sequence comes from Micronycteris hirsuta, assembly GCA_004026765.1. Taxonomy (NCBI): domain Eukaryota; kingdom Metazoa; phylum Chordata; class Mammalia; order Chiroptera; family Phyllostomidae; genus Micronycteris; species Micronycteris hirsuta. The sequence goes on from PVJI01000690.1 coordinate 160,614, forward strand.
TTTACCTTTAGACAAGTTTCTTGAGTTGTGCCGTCCCACAACATAGCCCTTCTGCTCTCCTGTAAATGAAAATGAGTCTTTTCTGCAAAGCTGATGTAAAGTTAGAACACAAGCACTGAGGACACATTTAAATTTAAAGCATTCCAGTTTGATTTGCTTCCCGCTCTGGGAAGCTGTCAGGCTATTTCTTATATACCTCTGCTTTGAAATAGCCCCTGGAGGTACTACACACGGTGGCAAATGGGCCTGTCTGATAAGGTGTCCCACAGGCCTCAAAAGAGTGTCAACCAAGATGATACAGAATGATTACGGTTACTAACGGCATTACCGCTCTACAGGACTTGGTCTAAAGAATTTCCTCTTTTTCTTAAAGCCTAGTCTCTCTTTCTTACCCTTTCTGCCCTACTCTCTTCTTACCTCTTTATGGCCCTCATTTTTGTTCCTTATTTGTCCTATCATGTTTACGTCATCATCCTGTCTTCTCAGTTCACTCCTTTTGGGTTCTCATGGTAAATAGAAAGAACTGGGGGTTTGAATACAGTTTCTGTTACTTATTAGCTATGTGACTTGGGATGAGTTAACCTCTTAGGGCCTTGGTTTCCTAATCCAAAAATGAGATATTTTCTCTCCAACAGGGATTATGTGGGTAGCAAATAAGCTAACATATGAAAAGCATCTAGTTCAGTACCTGGCACATTATGATCAAGACCAGTAGTTGCTAAAAACAAACCAGTAGTGGTTGATATCATTATTATTTTGTCCTAAATTAACTCAGTGCGTGGTTTGGAATTCTTTCAAAAAGAAATAAAAGAGAAAAATACACCCATATGCTATGTTAACTCAAATATCTTTTATTCCCAATTTTCCCGTTCTTCTTGCAAAATTTTTCCCCAAAACAGTATACTAAAACAAATATAAAACCTTATATATTTTTAATTGGGAAGCTATATTCACAATAGTTTGTAATAGCGCCATAATTAGTTTAATACTTTATTTAGGCGCCAATGTTGTCCCATTGGCCTTATCCAAAGTTGACTTTGCTGCATCCTTTAAACAATGTCCACTCTGAATGTTCACAGCTTCCCTTTGAACGCTGTGAGTGTTCTCACGGGGCCTATGGAACAGTCTGTGCTGAGGTTCCACACGAACCTGCAACCACTTCTGTTTGCCAAACTGCCTTCCTTCAGCTGCTTTTGCTCACTGAGCTGCCAGATGTTTTGACTACAAACGAGGCCCTCGGCATCAGCCTGTCTGCAGCTGCTGCGTCTCAGCCGTTGCAGGTCTGCCCCGCGCTGGGGGCTGTGCTATCACCAGCACCTCAGAGTTTCCAATGCCCTTTAAATGTTCTGAGTCCTTTTCACCCGTCCTATTATAGGAGCTTTAAAATCACACTCATCCTATGTATGTTCTTATCTAATTCTAAAGAGATGAACGGCAGCAACATAGCTTTGTTGGTGGTAAGGCGATTCCATTTTCTCCACTTGTTGCTGTTTGTTTTGCCTTTAGTGTTAAGTGTGACACGCAGATAATGCTGAGGACGCCACTCAAGAAGCTGAGGTGACTGATGTCTCTTGAATGTCAACGGACAGCTGGCTTGGAACTTGCTGGTGCATCGAAGTTACATTGTCCTGGTCACACTCAAAAGGCCACGTTTTACTTGTTATGCCACTGTTGTGTTCTTTGTTAACCAGCACATCTTTGTTCCTATGGCCACTTAGACTAGTACATTTGGCTGATTTTATAGTGATACATAATGCCCATATCATGCCTTCACGTCTATTTCCTCACTTGATCGACATTTCAGAAGTTAACAATCTAGTGGGGCAGATACACCTTATGACTATATAGTGACAATAAAATGAAATAGTTGTTGCGATGCTCACGATAACTCCACAAGGTAGGAAGGGTAGGCATTAGTATACCCATTTCACAGGGGTGAACTGAGGCTAAGGGAGGGAGACTGACTTGCCGAGTGGTCTCTTGAGCCCACGCCCACATGCACTCACACTGCACTGGGTCATGACGACTCCCCTGAGGCCTCATCACAGAGCACAGCCTTGTCAGGACCAGAGCTCCTGCCTTCTGCTTTCCAACTCTGTACATTTAAGTGCCCTGGCTATTACAAGACCCTATGCCAAGGTAATTTTGGCTTCCATGATATATTCATATCAGAGAAGAATGGCATTTCTGTAAATGAGGGCCTTAGGATACTAAGGTACAGTGTAATTAAAATGCTAAGTAATACGAACAGAATGTCCAAACCACGCTGGAAATGGTCACCCAGGATGGTCTGCATATTAATTACCACACTTCATTTGGGGGGATGCTTTCGGTTCATCTTCAAGGAATGTTCAGTGGTTCATTCCTCAACTTCTCTTCATGTGCTGATTAGATTACTAAAACTAACCAACACTACCAAAAAAAGAAAAAAGAGGCTCAAAAAGAGGTTTCGCATACTAAATGACTCAGTCTTAAAAATTCCTAAGTAAAAACATACTGGAACCCTGTTCTAAACTCTAATTTTAGGACAAAGTTATTAGGAGGAACTTCGTTAGCAATATATTACAGCAAACACTAAGATAGTCTTCCTATGTGCCACTCTACTAAGAACTCATATTAACTTATCTAACCCTCAGACGCTGATGAAACAAGCACACACATTATTTCTCTTTTACGGATTAGAACACTGTGGCAGGGCAGTTGACTTGCCCAAGGTCTTCGAGCAGCGGAGCTGAGATTTGAACCTAGAGAGCTGTGCTCTGAAGTTTGTGTTCTTCTTTTCTATACAATTTGTCACTATCAAAAAGACAATTTAGATATCCACTATGCAGTAAAATGAAAATAAATGTTGAAATGACTGTGAGGATCTACAATACCTCTTAACTGATTTGTTTGGACAAAATGTGGACTCAGACGTTCTGGAGGAACGAAGGACAGGGGCTACAAATTGCAGGAATTTGAACTGAATCTTGTCTTCTCAAGAGTACACAAACGAAGGTCAATGAATTTTGGGAGCCACTACCTCATCTTTCCAACATCTGGATCAGCTTATGAGAAGGAGTTATTTGCGGAAAAATCCTTAAACAGTCAACAATGAAGAGACTATTTTTATTCCATTTTATGCTGCTGCCCCTTTGTCAAATATTAATTGACCATAGAGACTTGGATTTATTTCTGGGCTCTTCATTCTGTTCTATTGGTCCATGTGCCTGTTCTTATGCCAGTATCAGGCGGTTTTGATTACAGAGTTCTTGTAATACAGTTTGAGATCAGGTATTGTGATCCCTCCTACTTTGTTCTTCTTTCTTAAAATTGTGGCAGCTATTTGGAGTCGTTTATGGTTCCATATAAATTTTTGAAGTGTTTGCTCTATATCTGTGAAATATGCCATTGGTACTTTAACAGGTATTGCAGTAAATCTATAAATTGCTTTGGGTAGTATGGACATTTTGATGATGTTAATTCTTCCAATCCATGAACACAGTATATGCTTCCATTTGTTTGTGTCTTCCTTAATTTCTTTCTTCAGTGTTGTGTAGTTTTCTGAGTACAGGTCTTTGACCTCCTTGGTTAGGTTTATTCCTAGGTACTTTGTTTTTCATGTTGCTATATCAAATGGGACTTTTTTCCTGGTTCCTGTTTCTGATATTTCATTGTTGGTATACAAAAATACCTTTGATTCCTGAATATTGACTTTGTATCCCGTTGTTTTGCCAAATTCATTTATTAGGTCAAGCATTTTTTTGGTGGAGTCTCTGGGATTTTCTATTTACACTATCATGTCATCTGCAAACAATGACAGTTTTGTTTCCTCCTTTCCAATTTGGATGCCTTTTACTTCTTTTTCTTGTCTGATTGCTGTGGCTAGGACTTCCAATACTATGTTGAATAGAAGTGCCTGTCAGTAAACGGATGGATCAAAAAACTATGGTACATTTACACAACGGAATACTATGCGGCAGAAAGAAAGAAGGAGCTCCTACCCTTTGTGACAGCATGGATGGAACTAGAGAGCATTATGCTAAGTGAAACAAGCCAGGTGGTGAGGGACAAATACCATATGATCTCCCCTTTAAGTGAAACCTAATCAATAAAACAAACAAGCAAGCAAAATATAACCAGAGCCATTGAAAGAACCAGAAATATAACCAGAGCCATTAAGAACAAATGGACAGTAACCAGAGGGGAGATGGGAGGGGATAATGGGAAAAAAGGGTGAAGGGTTTCAGAAACAACTATAAAGGACACATGGACAAAACCAGGGGAGTGGGGTGGGGATGGCTGGGGTTGGGGGGAGAGGTAGGGGAAAAAGTAGAAAACTATACTTGAACAACAATAAAATTTTTAAAAAATGGAAAAAAAGCCAGTCAACAATGTATTTAAATTACAGTGGGATTACAAAAGTATGGACATGTAGATACACTTCAAACTAAACCAATTAATCTGGAGAGATGGGGAGGACTTCTGCAACAATGGGAAGTATACCAGGCAGAATTCTGAGATGGCGCCAAGACCGCCACCCCCCGATGTACATGTTGAGTACAAATCTCTCCCTTTGAGTGTAAGAAGAACCTGCAAATATGGTATCACTCTCATGATTAGGTTACATTTCATGGCACAGGGAAGATATTTTGCAGGTGTAATTAAGGTTTCTAGTCAATTGACTTGAGTTAATCGAGGGGGTGATGATCCTGGGTGGGCCTGACCTAACAGGTGAGCCTTTCAAAGAGTGTTTAACGGTCAGAGGTGGAGGAAGTCAAAGAAATCTTCTACTCTATGGAAGAAAGTAAACAACCATATTTGGAATGTTTATGTAGGGGGCCTACAGGCCAGCCTCCAGGAACTGAGAGTAACTTCCAGTTGATAGCCAGCAAAAATCCTCCAGTGGCCTTAGTCCTGCAACTGCAACAAACTGAATTCTGCCAGCAACTTTAATGAGCTTGGAAAAGGGCCAAAACTCTAGGTCAGAACCCAGGTAACAACCATTCACACTGTCAAATCATAAATGGGTGTTTTTTAAGTTGCTATGTTTATGGCTAAGTGGTGACACTGCAACAGATAATCAATACAGAAAGCTCAAATTTACACAGACTATTTTTTAAAAAATGTATTTGTAAAGGCCTTTTGTTAGGAACAAAAAAGTTGAACTAAATATTCATTTCCAAGTTGTTCAAAATATAGCTCAATGGTTCTTAAGATCTTCCTAAAAAATTACCAGAAATACAATGTTTTAAATCACTTTGGGTACCAGACCCACCAACATCCTTAATCTGTTATTTATTAAAATGTTATACAGTGTATTTTCAAATGCTGAAAACAAGTTGCAATGTTGTTTTTTTTGGCTACAATGCTAATACATACTCATAAAAATTAATACAACAAAAGTGTGTATGTAAACAGTAACACAAAGCAAAAATGTGCCTTGAATCATCCCAATCTTATTCTTATTTTCATTCATTCAGTAAATATTGGGTGTCTGTTAAGAGCCAGACACCATGCTGGACAGTGGTCAGTGACCACAAAAAAATAGACACAGCCCCTGCCGTATAGTGTCTTTAGGGTGACAGATATGAAAGATTCACATGAGTCAAAAATACAAGTTATTTATTATAATAAGGGCTTTAAAGGAAAGCAATAGTGTGCTTTGGGAAATAAGAGGGGTACATGCTTCAGGGGGTCAAAGAAGGTCACTCTGAGGAAGTAACATCTAAGCTAAGAAATCAAAATGTTAATAGTAGTTACCCATTTCTGCTGGTGAGTCATCTGGAATTCTTCCTTAGAACAAAAGGGGCTTTCTGGATGACACTTAAATCATAAATGGCTCACCTTAGTCTATTAGAAAATGTAGTGAAGGGCTTCTCTGTTAGGAAAATGGTCAATAGAACTGGAAATTATTTAGTACATTAAAATCTTCAAAATGTATCAGTCAAGTAAATGTCATCAATCCTGTAATTATTCTGGGAACTCATGATATTTATAGGACGGTTAACATGTACAGAAGTTTTTATAGCCGCCTACCTCATTTTCCTCTTACTGAACTTTTATAGTAATAACTGTTAGTACATGAATATGATCTCCTGAAACATTTCCCACAGACTACTAAATATCCATTGCATTTTTTCCCATTGGCTTCTTGGATTTTGAAACTTACTGGCTTATTTCTAGTGATAAGTTCTAAAAATGAACCAGGATATTTAGCATCTTGGTTTTCATATTTGTCAGATGAGGGGGCAGAACTTAAAAATGAGGTCATTTCCAGTTCTAGATTTCTGAGACTTGTAGTCCCAAAACAATTTTTGGCATTCGTAAACATGACTCTAACTGCAATTTTATCTCCCTCTCATGGAGTTTACTGAAAAATCCCAGGTGATTATTCATGAGTAAAGTATTCTGGTGTTTACCAAAACTGAATCAGAAGCAATGAAGCTGGGTATATGAATGCGGGGAAGACACGGCAAACCCAAAAGTGGTTAAAAAAATCCCAGAAGGATGGCAATCCTCAGAGGTGAACAGAGAGGGATTCTGCTGCAGTAAAGGAAAACTACATCTAGAAAACAAGGTGTGCAAGTGTCAATACTAACTTATGATACTTGCATTTTATTTTATTTTTTCTTGAATAATCCAAGGTGCTTCTAATTACCTGTCAACAGTGAGTATAATTATACTATACAGAGCACCCATAATGCCTATCCTATGAGCAGAGAGATGTCAGGCCTGTTTTGTTGCTAACCTTTGCATGCTTTCTTATATCCGTATATAGTATAATAAAGTTCATAAACTTTGGGCTCACCCTTACCCAGTTCCCAGGATCAATCATGACCTGAGAAAGAAGGAGCTAACAAGCTCCAGGCTCAAGCTCTGGGATTCAGCACTAAGTTTTTCTTTATGCTTTACCCTCCTTTAACCATATTTCTGGGCACCACTATGGTTATTTTCACTGGGGTCCTAGTCTAATAATTCATCCCAGTCTCGTCCTATGAGAAGGGCACTTCTCTATGTTCTCCCTAAAGATTTGAGTGTTGTTCCTACAACCCAGCACTGTAGGTGAGCTTTCCAGGTGCCTACTATGTGCAAGTGGTCCTTGTCATCTCTCTGTATCTCCTCAACACAGAATCAGTATCCCCAAGATCTAAGACCCCACCACTTCACAACTCACAACTCTGGCCATGTTTTGTAGTTTTAATGCCACAGATTTAACTTATCATCATTAATATTAGGTAAAATGTATTAAGTTCTTTCTAGGGGCCAAGCACTGTGCTCAATGATTTTGCATGGTTTATACCTTCAGGTACCTCCTAGGCTAAATCGGTCATCATTAGGGACTGGCGTAAATTATGACGTAATTTTGGCCACCGAGGGGGAGGCTGTTGAGAGGTTCCTGAAGGCATAGAGGTTCCTTTGGACACTGTCCTGTCTAAATATGGCACCTGAAACTGGGGCCACTCTGAGAAGACAGCCATCAAGGATGGCAGGGCAGAGAGACAGAAAGAGCCTGGGACCTTTGTTGAGCTAACAAAACAACCAACCTAGAGCCCTGGAGTTCTTAATATGAGGTGGGCAAAGGAGGTTGATAATCTTGAGTATGTGAAACAGTTCATTCTTATATCATTATTTATTAGTTATAGTATTACTTTCCATATGAATAACATTTTGCCTCACCCTGTATATGAAATTTTTATTTCCTTAACTATTTTTAATTGAGTTTTCTGTTAGCTACAGCTAAAAGCAACTCATTTACTTACATAACACAATTGACAAGCAGTATCCGAAGAGACCATAACAACAGGCTATCTTACTAAAACTCATTAAATTCTGATGTAGACACGACTTTTCATGGAGGGTTTTTCTGTCTTTAGGAACATACCATGACTTGCCATTACACAAATTATACAATACTTAAGATTTTAACTGATAATACCTACTATCTTGGCTGATGAGAATGTTGATCCAATGACACTTAAACTAAGACAATCCTGCTCACAGAAAACAGCAGATTATAACTAATAATTTATAAGCCAAAAGTACCCCAAAAAGTAATATATACCTCAGTTCTGTAGGTAAAGCACAAGTGTTACAGCTTCATATGTCAGAGCTGGAAGTTAACGTTAGGACACCCCTCTCTGAACCAGAGCTCAGACCTGGAGGACACGTGATTGGGAAGGTTAGACAGAAATGAAGAAGGAAAACCAATGAAGCAAGAGCACTAAGGAGAATGAAAACAGCTCTGAAGAAAGCTGGAGAAGATCCCTCTCAATACCTGGACACAGCAATGAAATGCTGGATGTTCAAAGGCTGCTCCATAAAGAGGTGGCAGCAAGACAGTCCCCTAGAAGAAGGCCGGAAACAACATTTAGCCTTTTAAACGAAAACGGGCAGGGGCTCTGCTGGTCTCGTCGGTCTTGACATATAATGTACTACTTCAAGTGGTCCATCTCCTGGCTGATGTTAATGATACAACACACGTATTGAATATCTAAGGTCAGCTGAAATTCTGTCTCTAGAGCATGAATAAAAATACGATTTTTTACCAAATACCAACTTAAAATTAGTGTCAAAAGGCCTGCAAAACTTAGTATGTTGAGAACTAGCAAACTGACAAATTTTAAAACTAATTTTCCTGAAAGTCAAAGAGCATAAAAACATTTGCTGTGCATGTAGTCCAAAATAAGCACCAGATAGCTTGAAGTGTCCATAATTTTCTGTGAACTTGGAGAAGTTGCATGCTGCCATTTATAAAGGCAAACAGCCTTAAAGTATGAGAAATGCTTCGTATGTTCAGCACACAATTAATACATAGTAGGCATTAAGCTGCCCTAGAAACCTTCCAACATACCCCTGTGTCCACTCCGGCTGCAGGCCCTGGCTGGGTTAGATACATATACCTTCTGTGTGCTACCGTGTCCCCCAGGGTATTCTACTAATTAAAATTCTGGCCCCAGTAGACTCTCTATATATGTGTTGAATGAAAAGCTGAACAATTTAGCAAGTTAGACATAATTTCTAGAAATGTTATAATAAACTTTGCATAAGGAAAAACGATCCACTTTGTTTAGCCAAAGCATAGTAAGCAGGAGGGGTGACCTTCTCTAGACAACTCTTACAGCGTTTCAAAGGTGAGCAGACTCATCTTTATTTCTACAGAACTCCAAGTTAAGAAAACCACCCTGGATCTATTCATCACAATAATCACTGACTGCCACTTTTCTCTTTACCTTCTCCAACACCTTCATTCATTTATCTAGTCAGTTGATAAATAACTATTCAGAACTTTTAAATATATTTGGCACTCTTCTACACCATGGGGACACATCAGGGAAGAGAGAAGATTCTGTGATTATGTATTCTAGTGGGGATATGGCAAGGTAGGCAAGAAATAATAAACAGAAAAATTATTAGATATATTAGATAGTGGCAGGTACCATGCAGAGATTTAATGTGATATGAGAGGAGTAAGTGGCTAGTGTGGAGTGGGAAGTCAGGAGAAACCTTTCTGAAATGCGACATTTGTGCTGAGACCTGAATGACTGAAGGTTCCAAGAGCCACTCCAAAAGTTGAACTTATTCACGGAACAGAAAGATAGCTAGTGTGGGTCTTAAATAAAGAGGGCAAGTGCTATGGGCTGGGACAGTCCTCCGCCCCAATTCATATGGTGAAGTCCTAACCCCCTTAACTCAGAATGTGACTGAATTTGAAGATGGGGCCTGGAAAGGGGGAATTAGGTTAAAATAAGGTGAATAGCCCTGGCCAGGGGGCTCAGCTGTTGAAGTGTCGTCCCATATACCAAATGGTTGCAGGTTTGATTTCCAGTCAGGGCACACACCTAGATGGTGGGTTTGATCCCCGGTTAGGCATGTTCAGGAAGCAACCAATCGATGTTTCTCTCGCACATCAATGTTCCTCTGTCTCTCTCAAAAATCAATGAACGTATCTTCAGGTGAGGAATATTAATGAAAAAAAAAAAAAAAGGTGGCTAGCATAGGCCCTAATCCAATATGACTGGTGTCCTTGTAACAAGAGGAGATTAGTAGACGCATGGATACAGAGGGAAGACCATGTGAAGACACAGGGAGAAGGCTGTCATGTACAAACCAAGGAGAGGGTCTCAGGAGAAACCAACCCAGCCAACACCTTGATCTCAGACTGCTACACTCCTGAATAGTGGAAAAAGAAATTTCTATTGCTGAAGCCACCAGTCTGTGGTACTTTGTCATGGCAGGTCTAGAATACCAACACAGCAAGGTGCCAGATAAAGCTGGGGATTCAGGAAGAGGACAAATCAAACAGAACTCGGTAAGCCAGCACAAGGGGTTGGAATTGTAAATGTTATCAAAGCCTCTGGAAGTTTGAAGGAGGGGAGTGGCATAATCTAATTTACAAAGACCTTCTGGCTAGCTGCATTGTGAAAATGGATTGGAAGGCAAGAATGGAGGCAGAGAACTTGGTTAACTGGCAGTTGCAGTAGTCCAAATGAAAGATAATGGTGGCTTGGACAAGAGTGGTGACAGCGGAGACAAGAATAGTGTCTCAATTTGAGATGTATTTTGAGGAAGAGTTGAAGCACTTGGTGATGGATCAGATGTGGAGATGAACGAGAGAAAGGAATCAAGAATGACTCAGATTTATGTCTTGAGCCACTGGGTGGATGTCGGACCAATCTCTGATACAGATGAGGCAGAGGAAAGAAGCACGTCTGGGGAGAAAATTCAGGAGTTCTGTTTTGGCCATGTTGAGTTTAAAATGCCTTCTAAACAAACAAAATAAGCCTTCTAGATATTCAAATGAAGAAGTCATCATATTTGAATATATTAATCTAGACTTCTGGAGAGTACTCAGAACTGAAAGTAAGATTTGGGAGTCAATGACGTAAGAACAGGATATAAAACTTAGGGACATTAGAACTCTCTCACACCTTGGCCTGCAGGAAGTGATGTGAAATATTTGGCCTTGACAATTCCTCTTAACAGTATTCCAAGAGAGACACTCCAGGATACGTTTTTGGTCCATTGTTATTGCAAGGTATGGTGGTTGTTTGCAGCAATGGATGGAAAAATCTCCCTTCGACAGGAAAGAACTGCTTAATGCACATTCATTATAATGACAAAGATAAAGACCGGAGAACACATAAATGGACTGTAACAAACTTTCCTGATTTAACAAGTACGTGAAGGGTTCCAGTACTACTCCTTGCCAACTGCCTTACATTTTCTTTTTAAATTCAGTTTTGTGAAAGCTATAAAACATAACGGTAGTAGACTTTATTCTTTCAGAAACCATCAATTTTGAAATTGTGATCACTTGCACAGGAGACAAGGTGAAGTTCATTAAGCAATTAAATAAGAGTAAGAAAAGCTATAGGAAGATCAACAAACACATTTTAGGTCATTTCAAAAATACATTCTCTCTACAGCACCACAGGGCTGAATAAATGCTTGCTGTGCTAATTAAAACACATTCTTATTTCCTCATTCGAGTAGGTCTGCTAATGACCTTGGCTCAGACACCCTTCATCAGTCTATCCTCAAAGCCTACTGTACATGCTAAATGTGAGTAAGGCTGCATTTCTTTAAAAAATATATTATTAATTTTTTACCAATTGAAACATGCTTTCTTCATGTTTTAAGTTGGTGTATGTTTCAAGACACAAGTTGGTGCTTTTTTGACTATACCACATTGCCCAATGCCTCAACACAAGATTTAGGAGGGTTTTTAGAATGCTGGAATTATTATTATTATCATCATCATCATCATCATCATCATCATCATCAACATTATTTTTGTAATGCTGGTTGTAATTTTTTCCTTCCTAGTCCTGGGCATGTGTGTGTGTTGTGGCTAAAGCCTTCATTAGAGACGGATGTGCAGGCTCCAGGCAGGGCTAGCAGAGGGAGCAGTCGCTCGTTCTGAGAAGTCGCCTTCCGATGCCAGGCTACCGTGTGGTGCGCAGTTCAGTACATATTCACTCTTTGTCATATGTTCAAACATTTGCTTCTCTTTAAGCTTATTTTTAAAAGTTATGAAAACCACCAGCTGAATATTTGTATGTTTATGGATATGAAGTAAAGGCTTATTTCCAACCATTGTTGTACAAAGTGGTTTGTGTCAACAAATTGTTCTTTTTTAGCAGTTGTCCGTATTCTAACACGGTCATAACAAAAACAGTGAGTCAAATTTCTCATCTGTTATTGAATCTAAGCATGCTCAGCTGGGCTGGGACTGAAACAGTTTGATCGTATTTTCCTAATAGAAACGTTCCAGTCAACGTTTTACCAAGGAAAAACTAATTATCATCTAACTAATGAGTTTTGCTTTTCCCAAATTACTTTAGTAAAAGATGGTCACCTTCTTGCCCTCATGGTTTTTCCTCCTCTGAAAAATAAAAATTTATTTCTGCTTCCTCTTATCACTAAGTATTAACTAATTTTTAAATAAAACACTCATTTGAGCAATAGCTACCAAGGATATAACACAGAAGGGACTTCATATCTGGTTTTGAGTAATTCTCAAAGTAAAATAAACTTAATGGCATCTAGATTCTCTTCTTATGAGGCAGAGCATGATGAAATTAGATTTCATAAATGTCACTGCCCCTGTTTATTGTCTTTTTCCTTGAACCAGGGCTGAGCTGGCTGGGATCCATTGTCTCTCAACCAGATTTATTACGGATCAGATGCATTCCATTTCACAACAGGAATGTACTTATTATAAAATGTACAAAACTTACAGTCTTGAAAAGCACACAATCTGTTGGCAAAAAACCCACTTTGTTTAACAGTAAGCATAGTTTGAAAGTTTCGAACATACCTAAATTAAATTTAACATGACAAAAGTTGACACTCAAATCTAAAAATATATCCCTATTGAATACACTAATGTTTATGCTGTCAAAACTAAAAGCATTTTAGTATTATGCAAATACACTCCCATAGTATTTTTTTAAAAGATTTTATTTATTTATTTTTAGACAGAAGGGAAGGGAAGGAGAAAGACAGGGAGAGAAACATCGATGTATGGTCGCCTCTCACGTGGCCCCCACTGGGGACCTGGCCTGCAACCCAGACATGTGCCTTGACTGGAAATCAAATTGGCGACCCTTTGGTTCGCAGCCCGTGCTCAATCCACTGAGCTACACCAGCCAGGGCTCCCATAGTATTTTTTATTGACATTGCATAGGTAGCTAGATTTTCTTGTTGGTTCAGTTTCTCCCGGATAGTAACTCATGAACTTCAAAAAGTAGATTAATTCTTTCAGGTCTTCAGAGCACAATTTAACATATTGTCTCTTTAGTGATTATTGTCATTTGGTATTTGGTCAATGAATTGAAGAGTATCTTTATAAATACCAAGGAGAAACTAAGAGATATGTCTAAGAACAAGAAGAATGTGGATAAATTTAGCAGTAAGACTATGCAAAAAAAATAAATTACAACAACTTTTAAAAAGTATGCCTGTTAATAAAAACTAAAAGGAAATGTATAAAAATAAACAGAACTGTGGTTAGTTGGAAGATAATACTTGTTGTATCACTGGAAGCAGGTGAGAAATATCTGAACCTATAAAACATCTACTATCTACCACGGTAACTACTGCCCATTCTGGCCCCCGAGGTAGATCTATGCACAGAGGACACAGCTTGTCAATGCATGACTTCTATTATTCTAAACATCCAAATACTCATGTGACTCTGGGTAAGGAAGGGTACACCGCTTATACCTCTATTGAACAAGTCTTCTTTGTTTGGGCTACCAGCCCCTGGTTCATCTATGTTTCACTCCACCAAGGCTCTCATTATTGGAGTCCCCCTTGTTTCCCTGGACTATTCACTTGTACTGGACTTGAAACAGACTCAGCACAGCTTTTGCTCCTGTATGACCTATTTCTAGTCTGTGCAAACACTTCCACAAACTCTGGCAGTACAGCTATGCCCAACACAGTAGCGCCCCTTTGGCTCCCTATCTAAATAGTTAGTCACTCAGTTTCTTGCCCTCAAGATCTTCTAGACTCCTGTTCATGGTGTTTTCCAACTTCAGCAAATATATATCAACTCTCTGATGGGGACTCTTTAAAGTCCACTGTCTCCTGACATCCCATCCCACACACTAGAGGTAGAATGTTTAGAAAGTACAGATAAGTAAAAATGAAGCCATTAAAAATCTTTGTAATCCCAACACCATGCATAAATACCACTATTAACAAACTGTCACATAAACCTCCAGAATTTTCTATTATGTTTATGAAAACATTTTTCTCATACTATTATAAAGTTATACTATACATCCATATATTCCATATTTAATAAAACATGGGACATTATTATAAGGTAATGAAAAAATAAATGCCCACGTTAAATTGAGATTGCCTTAAAGTGGACTTCCTGAAAAATTATCTTCTGAAATAGTCTTTTGTTGTTAGGTAATTCCAAACACAGGAGGTAAAGCTCCTTGTATTGAATTTCAGAATACTTTAAGACTTAAGCCTAAACAAAAATTCAGATTTTTATTGTGGTAAGAGAATTTGGGAACAACTTTTGAAAACATTTAAATATTTGAAGAAGTACTTTAGGATCAACTGGGATACATGTTAAAATTTGAGTCTACAAATCTATGTCAGAATTCATAGAGCCTTTCTTCTGTGAATATTCATAAATCAGATAAGAGAAACAAAAACGGAAATATTTAGTTATCAAAAAATTTAAGTATTGAGGACTTCCGTCAAGATGGAGGTATAGGTGAACACGCCGTGCCTCCTCGCACAACCAAACAAGGAAAAAACAGCAATTTACTTAAACAAAAACAGCCAGATCTGACAGAAAATCAAACTGAGAGGAAGTCCGACAACCAAAGAGTTTAGGAGGATACATACATCCAGACTGGTAAGCTGGGACGAGCCAGGTGGAGAGAGAGCACGCCGCAACCCCGCAGCGAGCTGGTGGGCAGACGGCGAGACCGTGGTTTGTGGAGCAGTTCCGGCAAAGCCACAGCACACTGAGATGGGGGTGCCTGACCAATTCGAGGCCAGCACCCAGCTCACCTGGACCCAGCGGGGCCAAGGCTGGTGGACCGGGCAGGTCCGCATTCGCATGCAGACAAACAGGGAGAGAAAGCAGGGTGCAACCCATGGGCACAGATTGAGAGCACCTGTGGGGGTGGAGGCGGCAGCGGGAGGAACTCTCGGCCTCACAGGAGAGTTCGTTGGGGAGACCCGCGGGGATTTAGAACTGTGCGGCACGTCCACCGACCCCGGAGAGACCCCCGGAGCCAGCGCAGAGGGCTCAACTTGCTTGTGGGAAGCAGTGTGGGTGCGGAGAGCGGAGCAGGCGCCACTGTGCTCTCAGGTCCCGCCCCCACAGGCTACGTCACAACACAACGAATGTGAGTTTCCCCGCCCTGGTGAGCCCCAAGGTTCTGCCCCCCTTACAGTAACAGGTGCACCGAAGAAAAAAAAATGGCCCAAAGAAAGGAACAGATCAAAGCTCCAGAACTAACCGAACAAGAGTTAGGCAACCTATCAGATGCATAGTTCAAAACCCTAGTAATCAGGATGCTCACAGAATTCGATGAAAAATTATTGAAATTGCTTGAACAAATCAGGAGAGATCTGCAGGGAATCAACAGGGATAAGAAGGAAACTGGGACTCAAATCAACAGAGTGGACCAGCAGAAAGAAAAAAACATCCAACCAGAAAAGAATGAAGAAACAAGAATTCAAAAAATGGAGGAGGGGCTCAGAAACCTCCAGGACATCTGTAAACGGCCCAACATACGGATCATAGGGCTGCCAGAAGGAGAAGAAGACCAAGGGATTGAAAACTTATTTGAACACATAATGATGGAGAATTTCCCGAAGCCGGTGAAGGAAATAGACTTTCGGGAAGTCCAGGAAGCTCAGAGAGTCCCAAAGAAGTTGGACCCAGAGAGGAACACACCAAGACACATCATAATTACATTACCCAAGATTAAAAATAAGGAGAGAAACCTAGAAGCAGCCAGAGAAAAGGAGACAGTTACCTACAAAGGAATTCCCATAAGACTGTCAGCTGATTTCTCAAAAGAGACCTTACAGGCAAGAAGGGGCTGGAGAGAAGTATTCCAAGTCATGAAAGGCAAGGACCTACATCCAAGAATACTCTATCCAGCAAAGCTATCATTTAGAATGGAAGGACAGATAAAGTGCTTCTCACATAAGGTCAAGTTCAAGAAGTTCATCATCACCCAGCCTTTATTGTATGAAATGTTAAAGGGATTTATATAAGGTATGGAGGAATATCAACAGGGGAGTGGTAGGGGGAGAGGGCGGGAAGGGGGCACAGAACAAGTAGCATAAAAGGGAGGTAGAAAACAGACAGGGGGAGGTTAGAATAGTATAGGAAGTGCAGAAGCAGAGGGACTTATGTGTATGACCTATGGACAAAACTAAAGGGTGGGGAAAGGGGGGGTAAAGGGGTGGAGGGAAAGAAGGGGGAAGAGTAGGACAACTGTAACGGCATAATCAATAAAATATAGTTTAAAATAAAAAAAAAGAATAGTATAGGAAACATAGAAGCCAAAGAACTTATTGGCATGACCCATGGACAAGAACTAAAGGGCAGGAAAGTGGGGGTTATGGGGCGGAGGGGAATAAAGGGGAAAATGGGACAACTGTCATAGCATAATCAATAAAATATATCTTAAAAACTTTAAAAAAACAAACAAAAAAATTTAAGTATTGAACCAAACGCTGGGAAAGTAACCTTACAACTGCAAAATGATTAACAAACGTTGGACAGAGAGAGGTCCTCTGTTCTCGTGGATATGCAGAGCAGACCCAGAATGCACCTGCTGAATCCAGGTCCTCATTATTTTGAAGACACCTGATATCCCATTACACCCGGTGAGGCTGACAACTCCTTGTCCACACTGACTGTGTGCCATGTACCCCATTTTATGGCTAAAAAGGCTTTAAAATTCATGAAGCTTGTTGAAAGCTCAACTGTCACATTCGACTCACTCCAAAGTCTATGGGAAAAAAGAGTAGCGCAGACATTTCAACTGAAGCCATTATTGTGCTTGAATAACCATATTCCATTAAATTGCTAATGACCCACTAGAAGATGTTGATCACATCAGCCATACAGTCGCATTCCTTTCCTTTATACCAACTTGCTCAATTTCATTCTATACAGTATACTCTTTCTGTGCCCTTTCGTCCAAGGTTGCCTGGAATTCAAAGCACTTATTCAGTAAGTTCGTAATTCAATTTAGTATGCTATTAACAGAATTCTTTAGAGAAAATCATGGAAAAAGAAAATCAAACTTATTTTTGGGTTGATGACCAATTTTAAAGGAAACACATACTAAACCGGTTTCAAGGAAAAGGTCAGAATCCATGAGATATTATGGGGAAAAAGAAAAAAAAACATTAATTTCCACAATTTTCCGACATTCCTTAAAAATAAAAACAAGCTTAAGTATGGAATGGCAAGGTCCCGTTTCCCCTGTACTGACGGCGGTGAACAATACTGCCATTCATGGCAAGTTAGAAAGCAAGGGTTTTTCCTCAACACCAGGGAAGTTTTGGCTTCCTTTCCCTTTATTTATTCTGGGGTTCGAAATTGAACATTATAAATCTTGAGTTGGTCTCTCAGAACAAATAATCATATACAATGAATTAAATGCTTCGCAGCTTGCTTTTTACTAGCATAACTGTCTCTTCATTATAAACAGTATATTAAGCCACTGTTGTATTAGAGTATTAAATACTGAAAATATTTATATAAAACTAAATATATATCCTATAGAATTGGGCACTTTTTAAATACTATGTTACATACATTGCCTACCTGATAATGAATTAGTTTATTCCTCATTGAAAGATTAATTGAAAATGTATGATGGGAATTATACATTAAGGAAAAATGTTTAATTTTAAAATTCTTTCATCAAACAGGAAGCAATTATTTTCCTATATTTTTTCCATTTGGTGTATCCATCGAAGAGCCTTCGAAGAAAGGATCGGTCTCCACAAGCTCAGGGTACCAATGTTTGTTCTACCCAGACAGTCTTGCAAAGGATACAGTTGGGGTAGCATTTCTTTCCATAGAGCAGTTGGTTTGGAATAACCTGCCAATGCACTCAAAATGTTGGGTTTTTTTTTTCCACTAGTACAGTCAAGCTGAATAAAAGTAAAATTCATTTTCTGGATTATTTTATGATTATAAAAATATTTGTGTCTATCTTTTTAGAGAGCCCAAGATTAGGTGTAGCGAAAGAATTTTCCTCTCTGAAACACCTTAGCAAGAACACATAACAACCAACTCTAAATCATGCACAAAGCCAGAGTAGAGAAAAAGTAAATGTTAAAGCAACAATAATGTGATTCAACAAAAATAAAAATGAGTAATAGCCCAATATAAAATGCTGAGAAATTACAGTAATTTCACAATCCATCGGAAATGGCAAAACACACCATTACTTTAACAAATATTTATTGATCACCTAATAGATGTCAAAGGTAGATGAAGATATATATGTGGTAAATGTCTGGCTTGAAGAATTAAATGAAAAAAAGAACTTGCACAGGATATATAACCCACAGAATCATGGCACATTAAAATCAGAAGAGGTCTCAGTAGTCATACAGATCAGGAGACCGAGTCCCATCAGGTTTAAGTAATTCTCCCCAGTCATGGGGGGCAGAAGCAGAACTAGAACTATATCCCCTTACTTAAAGTATAACAAAATTTCTGGCTCAGTAGAAATGTTTTTCAGACAAAAAGTCATGATTAAGACCAATATTAAATAGTTGTTTCTACTTAAAAAAGTTTGAGAATAACGAATACACTATTAAATACATACATATACATTTAAATTGTCTTAGACTGAAGTACAAATGACCAGATTTCACTTAAAGTTTTCATATTGGCTGGGATTTCACCTTTCACGGCATCAAATAAGGGAGCTTCTGCCACCTGACAAAACCAAAGACCTCAGAATGAATGTGGCTTGGCACTGGAAGACAAGAGTGAGGATATTCTCCTCTGTGACATTTTAATTATTTTTTTACTTTTCATATTTATTAAATCATTTTTATTGTTATTCTATTATAGTTGTCCTATTTCCCCCCCTTTGCCCTCCTCCACCAGTCCCACCCCCACTCCCACAGTCAATCCCCACACTGTTGTCCACGTTCGTGGGTCACTCATACATGTTCTTTGTCTAGTCTCTTCCCCTTCTTTCCACCGTTGTCCCCCTCTCCTCTCCCCTCTGGTCACTTTCAGTCTGTTCCATGTTTCCACATCTGTGGTTCTAGTTTCCACACAATGCACAGTTAATGGTCCAAGTGTTTTTCAAACGATAAAAATTTTTAAAAATCAAAGCTATTCACAATGTGTGTCAGATTTTCCCTAAAAATTTCTTTCATGAAAACAAAACAAAACATCTCTCTCTCTCACCGCCCCGCCCCACCACACATTTGGTAAAAATTTTGAGTAATCTGAGAATTGAAGATTTGACTTCTCAAGTAAATTGACAAGCTCTCTTCTTCTTCATTAATATTTGAAAACTGCCTACGTGGAAAATTGGAAAATATAAACTGTGACAAAGTTTTCGTATTCAGTTTCTAATTTTTTTTGAAAAGATTTTATTTATTTATTTTTAGGCAGAGGGGAAGGGAGGGAGAAAGAGAGGGAGAGAAACATGAATGTGTGGTTGCCTCTTGTGCACCCCCAGCTGGGGACCTGGCCCGTAACCCAGGCATGTGCCCTGACTGGGAATCAAACTGGTGACCCTTTGGTGCACAGCCCGGTACTCAATCCAGTGAGCCACACCAGCCAGGGCCAGTTTCTAATTTCTGATAGCTGGTCATTTTGAAAATATATCTAAAGTGAATATAAAACATGTCATATGAAAGTTGTTGTCAGCATGAATGAGGTAATAAACTAATCAGACTGATCTTTATAAGTGGCCCACTGGACTCCATCTGGTTATTTCAACCATATTATGCATATTTGTAATTTAAAAAGGACAAAAGTGAAAAATAATTTTGTTTAGTACATGTGGGTGGGTGGTTTTAATATTCAAACTTTGATAACCAGAAGGGTTTTGATTAAAGAGGTTAGTAAGAGTGAAATCTCCCCTATGAGAGGCAAAGTGGTAGAATAAGTGTAAACTATTAGGGAGTACTTTTTGTATGTTCTCTTCTCCTTTAAGGCTGTTTCCTCATAAACTTTTTCTGAAACATGCCAAATGTGAATAAGCTCCCTTTATGTGCTTAGCATGTTCTTATTAATAAAAATTTCTAGAAACCTAATGGAAAGAGGGTTGCAGTCTGCTCTCAAAAGCTTATCAAAAATAGTAAATTAGTACCTTGTCTTTGGAACCTGGAATTCTTTATAACCAGTGAAAATTCTGGCAAATGAAGTACCCTATTTTTGCAAATGAAGTAAACATCCAGACAGATGGTTTATGGCATCACTAAACCAAGCATAACAGAAGTCTCCCTACATTGATCTGAGCCCTGCAGAAAATTTATAGTGACAGGTAAACAGAAAGGGCCAATAGAATGGGAGTACATTTGAAATTATAAATTTAAAGAAATCTCCAGAGGCAAATGTCAACAATCTTTTTTACCTTTGCCACATCTAAATTTCTTACTGTGCTTTAAATGCAGAAATATGTCTTAGGCTGGACCCACAGGTACTAAAAATGTGTTAAATGTCATTGATGTCTCTGTTATCTGTGAATCAATTGTTTCCATTATGGCTTATCTGTAGCAAAGTTTTCTTTTCGCCTCAACACCAGCAGACCATGGCATGCGAGGTATGAAGGGCCTCATAAAGAATGATCCAATCCCTTTCAGTGAACAAGCTGAGGTTCAGCTGAATCTCTTGTTCAAAGTCACCAGCTGTTATAGCTCTGAGCTGTGTCTTCTGTCGCCCAGGGTGGTGACCAGTGCTCTCCCCATCATGTCCTCAGCACCGTCCTCCCACCACCACCAATGGCTGGATCACTATGTCCAGCGCTGGTGCCCTTCTATGCATTCCATCTGGATGACTCTATGTTCAAACTCCATGAAAATCCATGAAGTGCATGCTCTTTTCACCACCATTCTACAGGAAAGGAAACAGAGGCACTGAGAGCTTAAGTAACTTTTGCATCTGCCTCCAGAGCTACACAATGCCTCTGCTCTAAACTATTATATTTCTGTTGACTTCTCTTTTTCTTCTCAGTACCCCATATTCAGTGTGCTCTATGGGAGACCGCTCTGCGTAGCCTGGGCCCAGCTTCCACTCGGACAGTGGAGAGCGACACAGGACTCATGCCCACGGATAGGTTCTCCCGTGGGGAATCAGGCCTGCTTTGTTCCTAGGCTGCTATGAGACTTGCTTTTGCTAAAACTCCCTTACCCTGAACTGAGGCAACAAAGGTTTACTGTCTATCTTTAAAGTAACTTCCTGAAGTCCATGCTAAACCTTCCAAGGACTAGTGTAACCAGTTCAACCACTTTTCCCTTTGCATTTGCAAATATCCTTCTTTCTTGATGTAATTAGCAACATCCTTTCCTTTGTTATCTGTAAAAGGTAATCATCTACAGTGATCCTATGCATAGTCCAATGAGGACCTGTGCATAGTAAATGAAAACCACCCTCAATGTAATGTGCCCAGAAAGACAGTAAAAGTCTGTCAAAGAAAGGGTCTGCCCTCTTCTCTTTTTTTTTTTTTTAAAGATTTTATTTATTTATTTTAGAGAGAGGGGAAGGGAGGGAGACAGAGAGGGAGAGAAACAGCAATGTATGGTTGCTCCTCACATGACCCTCACTGGGGACCCAGCCTGCAACCCAGGCATGTGCCCTGACGGGGAATCGAACCGGGACCGACTGGTTCCCAGCCCGCGCTCAATCCACTGAGCTACACCAGCCAGGGCTGCCCTCTTCTCTTGAGAGAGTGGCCATGCCGTCCCTTTTCCTCCACAGGACTTGGTAGTCTGTGTGAATTTGTCTCGTGTCTCAGTCACGAGGACACGGACGCTGCAGGTCGGTGTCTGCATCAGTGCTCTACATTGAACTCATCTTTCCCACAAACCTACTGACATTCTTAGTTCCCAACTCAGCTCCTGTCAGCACTGTTCTCTTAGTCACCAAGCTGGGAACCTTGGAGTCATCTCTGATCCCTCCATCTCTTCACCCTTCTCCACATTGCTACCCCGGAACGGCTCCTGAACCTGTGTGCACTGCCATTTCCTAAATATGGCCTCATTCCTCCCTGCCTGAACAACGAAAAAACTTCACGGAAACTGGTCTCCTCCTAATGCCCTCTCTTCTCCAATTCGTTATACACACTGTAGCCAGAGTAATAATAAAATTTACTGACAACATTTAGTAATTTTAGTAGTGAAATTTAGTAATTTTCTAAAACAACAGAAACCTCATAGGTTTGGAAACCTAAGCTTACCTTACATTCACATTAGAAACTTTCTCATAAATGTATAAAGTTTATTCCTCACAAATCACTCCTTAAAATCTTATACAATTGTCTGAAGTTAGTATTATTTTCCCTATTTCAAAGGTGATGAACCAGGCCTCATGACATTAAATACTATATATATGTAGTAGATAATTTTAAAAACCACAATTCTGTTATATAAAAGTATAACTTTATTTTCTTAAAACTTCATATTTTCTAGAGACAGAAAATAATTCAGGTAAATGCAGTCAAATCCAGTAATTTCTCAATCATTTAAAATTAAAACTCAGTTAAATTCAGGTCCTTTCCCTTCATCCCTACCTCTTTCTTTCTAGGTGACATGCATACTGAGCATTTACACAGAATTCTGTGCTGGCATCTTCCAGGATGTATAACCATGCCGCCAGTGTCTGAAGTTCTTGGTCACTGGCACTATCATAGCTGAAATATGGTCATATTTTCATTAGTCAGTCTTTGCTTACATCGTCCATGCTTCCTTCTCTAGCCAAGTATACCAGTCCCAACAGTAAGATCCCTTTGTATTACCGGCTCTTTTTCTCTTTCTTCTCTGCTTACTCATGGTGAAGCAACAGTAGGCTAGGGATGGTTGTATGAACTTCTAGGCCACAAGAGTACATGTGTCACACTGCTGCAACACGAAGTCCAGGACAGAATGCTGGCTATTACTACTCTACTAAAGACTTCCTATGTCAACATCTGGATTCTAGGAGGTTTGAAAGTCTTTGTGGGCTTTGCCAAGTGGAGCCCATGGGTTACATGATGGCAGCAAATGGTGTCTTTGATAGGAGAAGCCTTGAGGATCCCTCCTTGTGGTTTCCTCAGTCACTCTGAAAAGTGGGCAGGGGTTCTTCATGCCTGGGAGTGACTCATTCACTTACTTAATCAGTCTCCACTTGGGTAAAACTGGGATAGTGACATATTTGATAAGGATTAGAAGTAATACAGGTACAATATCTAGAAAAGTGACTAGCATAAAAACTCTTACCTACAATTCTGAAATACTAATATTCTAAAACCAAGAGTCTTATTTTTTATTTGGTAGCAAAATCTGACCTCAACTGATGTGAAGGTATTTATAGATTTATCTCACCCATATTCTGGCTTTAGGAGTTTCAAAGAAGGAATTGTGGACCTGAAAGATATTTTCTCTGGATATAGATCATTCTAGTCTGACATTTTTTTCTTTTTTAATACTTTAAAGATTATTAGACTATCTTGTGGCCTGCATTGTTTCAAATGAGAATTCTGCTGTCATTTTTGTTCCTCTATATGTGATGCATTTTTTTTCTCTCTGATTTTAAAGTTTTCTCTCATCACTGGTTTTCAGCAGTTTGATTATAATGTGTCTCGGTAGGCTTTCTTCATGTTTCCTCTGCTTGATGTTCATTCAGCATTTTGTTTGTGGGATTACAGTGTTCATCCTCTTTGAAATATGTCCAGTGATTATTTCTTCAAGTATTTTTGCTGCCCTATCCCCACCTCCAGCTGTCTACTGCTTTCTTCAGTCTTTTTTTTTTGCTGTTTCATTTTGGAAAGTTTCTATTGCGATGTCTTCAAGTTCACTGATCTTTCCTTCTGTAGTGTCTAATCTGTTATTAATCCCATCTAGTGAGTTTTTCATTTAAGATTCTAGATATTTCATTTGAGTCTTTTAAAATATATCTTTAATATCTTGCTGAATTTTTCTTTACATCATTAAGCATATTTATGAGATTTTATGACAGCTGTTTTTAGGTTCTTGCTGACTACTTCCATCATCTCTATCATTTACAAGTCTCTCTCTATTGATTTTTTTCTCTTAAATATAGGGAGAAAAAAATATTTGCTTCTTTGCATAACTGTTAATTTTTATTAGATTCTGGACACTGTAAACTTTTATATTATTGGATACTAGATTTTACTGTATTTCTTTAAACATTGTCAGCTTTTGTTTTGACATATAATTAAATAACTTTCAGATCTGTATGATCCTTCTGAGGATTACTTTTAGGTTTTCTTATGGTGCCTTCAGACCAATCTTTATTCTGGTATTGACTTTCCCTCACTACATAGGCATTACTCTTCTGAGGCTCTATGTGGTACCCTGTATATTCTGTGATTGCTCTATTCTGGCTGGTGGGAATATGAACTATTCCCATCTATGTGTGAGTTCTGGAAATTATTTGGCCTATTTTCTTGTGGTTCTTCTCCAGTCTTAGGTAGCTCCTCCTAGGTATGCACAGATAAATTCTCAGCCAAGGACTGAAGGAGCAATTCTATAGGTCTCTAAAATGCTCTATGAAACTCCCTCATCTCCAGTACTCTGTTCTGAAAATTCTACCATATTAGTCTCTCCAAATTGTGAGCCTTGCCCTCTCAATTCTGCTGAGGACATCATCAGGCTCCATTCTGTTCCCCCTCCTCCCTCTGTGGCTGAAAACTGCCTTCAGACAGCAAACTGGGACAACTGCAGATCCCACTTCGCTTGTTTTTCTTCCATCAGGGATCACAGTCCTACACTTCCTCTTGTACACTTCTGAAAACCATTAATTCAAACAATTGGCCCAGTTTCCTAATTGTTTACAGAAAAAAGGAAATTCCTAAAGGTTTTGGGGACAGAAGTGGAAGGTACAAACCTGTACACTTAAACATTGTTACATTGCTTCCTTGACAACTTCTGTGCCAACATTATGTAATTTCTTACAGCTCAAATGGCTTTTTTTCTCACTAAAATAATGAAGACCAACATTTCTCCTCTAACAAATAAATATGCTTATTTATTTATCTAGAAATTACTTTGCATAGTGATTCTTTTTTTTCTAATTCCCCATTTTAATTTCCTATCAATTGTCAGCCCAAACAGCAGAGTAGTGTGGCTCTCAGCTCTGCAACACCCCCCCGCCCCTGCCCCTGGATTCGATATCTACTATGAATCTTTTTCAGGAGATATTTATTTAACAAGAAGTTACTGTGATCGAATAGGAAAAAGAGACCCAGAATACCTATAAACATTTTACCACCTAAACAAACCAGCTTAGGTCAACTTGACAAAATAATCAAAAATATTAAGACAATGTTCCAATTAAGAAATTTTGTAGGTTTTCTGTCTTCCTAAAACAGATCCTACTTGAAACTAAATAAACTGGGGATATAACTGTTGAAAGATGAGTATTTTCTGGATTAATGATGATTATTACCATTATTTAGTTAAGCCCAAATTTATCATTTATAGCAAATCAATGTTTTCAGTGTTCAAAAGCAGGAAATCTTTTTTCAGAAACACCAGTTATACTATACCTTCTATATTATATCTGATACTAAAAGAAGTATGATTTTTTTATAGAGTGGTGTCACTGAAATAATCACAATGTAGCTGCTTTGTGTTTTTTACAAAGTAAACAAAAATTATCTGTACCAGATATCCAGGTCACTGGCTTTACTTAAAACTTCTACCAATAGCCAAACTGTTAAAGCAATATTAGATACAGGCACACTTTTACTAAATAACTTCACAACAATTACTTTTAAGGCCAGTTCTGAAAATGTGATCTTTCTTTGTGCCCCCCTTTGATAAACTGTATAGTGATTCTTGATGACACTGGCGATGTTGGCATGAGAGAGAGTGGGCAGAGAGTGTGATACTCTTTTAGTATTTATTTCAATATTACTTAAAATGCTTTGCTCTAATTTAACTGTCAACACTAATGGGGCCTGGGAACTAATTAAGGAGGCCATCTGTAGCTACACAGCAGTCTTTTTCTCTAGAATGTATTTGGGAGATGGACCTGTAGCAAGTGATTAATAAGCAAATTTAACTATTGTACTAAAATTAAGAGAGACCCAGGAGGACAATTAATAATTGTTGCTGATTCTTTTCCTCTTCTCCTCTGCAATATCTGCTTAAGCTCCCGTATAAGACAGCCTTGGCATGCCAGAGCACCTTTGCTGAGGGAGTGAAAGACATTGGCACAGAGCAGAGCAGCTGGAAACATGGAACTATAGCTACACCCAGGGAGCTCTTTTAACTTCAAGTAAAAAAAAATTCAGAATGGCTGAGGAAAAAATATTCCATTTAGGCCTGGTGAAGAAAACCAGGAACATCTTAGAAGAGAATAAAGGATTAGTAAAACAAGTACTAAATTTTATCTTAATGATTCTTTAGTCATTAATGGTTCTTTAGTAATTTGCTTTTAGGAGAGCTCTCTCATTTCAAAACACAATTAAAAAATATCAAATTGGAAAATGTACCAGTCTCTTCCTCAAATCACCAGGAAACCTATATGTTTGGACCACAAGGCCTTACATAAAGGCAGTTTAGTGTCAGTTAGACCAGCCCTGCCTGGATGCTGCCTCAGAGAGTAATTAAGTTCATGGACATTGGAATCGGCCAGACTGTTGCTAAGGAAACCAGGGCTTGGCCACCTGGTGCCTTTACATATGACCCAACAACTAGTGTTGAAGGAAACAGGTTTTTACTTACAGGATTCCAACCTCAGGGGGGTCACAAGCACTCTGACAAGCCAGAGCCCTCCTTTCTCCTGAGACCCAGAGCCTCCCTTGCTTCCCAAAAGGCTACAAACCAAAGCCATACTCAGAAGTTCCCCATCTCCTTACCTGTCCATTAGCTGGTCCCACAAACAGATCTCCATCCTCTCTGGAATGTGTATTTGTGGGTTCCAGAGTCGCCTTCCTCTCACAGCAGCTCTCTCCTTCAGGATCTGGGGTGTGCTATTCTCAGCCTCCATATAGTATTTCAGGAAAACATGTGTTGTGTTACAGGGGGTCATGGAGGATTCCAGGGAGGCATACTTCCTAAAAGAGTGACTTCTCTGTATATCCTTCAGAAAAGCAGAAGTCTGCAACTTAGCATTCCTGGTCATGGTTCAGCTCCAAGCATCTCTCACAAGTCTGGGTGGCTAGGCAGGTCCCCGTATCTCCATTAGCTCTGCTGCCATCCTCTCCAGTCAGACCTCCCAATGGACCTCCTCTCTCACTCCCAGACCTCATGGCAGACCCCGTCCCCGCATGCCCTTCACTTTAAGCCTGCCTTCATTTAAATGCGCAGCCCGGAACTTCCTGTGTGACTTCATATCCAGCCCTTCCTATTGTGTGTTAATGTCCACCATTTTTGCCAGTTCCCCAGTGTCTTTTACCCTCTTTTGGCTGCCATCTTTAGTCAGGGCAAAAGTTTCCAGCAACAAACAGGTGTCTGGGCATCCAGGGTGGGCATCTGCCCCCTGCCTCTTGCACAGGTGCAGTGTGACCCCCACCCCCTCATGTTTTCACAGTCACATACATAATTTGTCCTGGGTGGCAGCCCTCTTCCCTCCAGGATGGCACAGCTATTAACTTGCCATTGCTATGCAATGTATCTTAAACACAGTACCATCCCTCTCCCCTTCCCCCTATCAAGGATTGTGGAGGTTACGCTCTGCATCCTGTTACAAGACTGCATTTTAAGTATAAGATCAAACACTTATGAGCTGTGTGACCTTGCGATATGAGTCTACCTCTCCAACCTCTGGTCCCTCGACCTAGGTTGGTACTCA
The DNA here is from genome assembly GCA_004026765.1 of Micronycteris hirsuta. Classification (NCBI taxonomy): domain Eukaryota; kingdom Metazoa; phylum Chordata; class Mammalia; order Chiroptera; family Phyllostomidae; genus Micronycteris; species Micronycteris hirsuta. The sequence continues at coordinate 188,599 of PVJI01000690.1, forward strand.
ACTTCTCCAACTTTTGGAGTGCTTGTTTTTAAAGTGGAGATAATAGTGACAGTCTCATAGGGTTGCTGTGATGATTAAATGAAATGATGCATGTAAAAGCCCTAGTCTAATGTCTGACATACAGAAAACTCAATTTTAGCTACTGTTATTATTACTACTATTGTTAGGGAAAAAAAGAAAAACTGTCTCCTAAACACTAGCTTTGTAAATCCAAGTTACATAAATAGACAATGAATATTATAAACTATGATATTATAGAAATGATCTGAGTGATTGAATGAAAAGTAATTATATACAAATAATTTCAACCATGTTCATTGTTTTCCTTTAGAAATTAAACTGGAAGAAACACATTTCATTTGCCTCAGTTCCCTGCCACTAGTCCCTACCCCTCGTTCCATTTGTAAACGTGTTGTCCAGAATTATTAAGTCCCTTAGTAAAGTAAAAATTATACTTTATTTTAAAAATTCATGACCATTTCACTATAAAAATCCATAGGCACTTCTTCTGTAACGTCTCTGGATGCAACACCAAGGAAAAATCCTGGCAGATAGTACCATCCTAGCACAATCAATGACTCTCCGAAAAATGACGAAAAGAAGGAAGTGTCACTTTCACTGTGCTCCTGATGAAGATTTTTTTCCTACTTTCAACGTAGAATATTTGGTTTCCTGACTGACAGATATTTCTTTTTTAAGGTCCCACTGGCTCAGGATTCACTAAAGGAATTCAAATAGACAACTCTTAGAGGCTGTACTGCAAAGTGCTTAAACTCACAAGTTTTGGAATTGAACAACTTGGTTCAAATCCTTGTTCTGAGAGTAACTCATTGTTTGGGCAAGTTACTTATACTGAGACTGTTTCCTGTTCTGTAAAGTGGGTGTTAAAAGCTGTTTTTACCTGACAGGGTTGTTGTCATGAATAAAATGCTACATATAAAAACACTTATCATGGTGCCTACCCACAGTAAATGTTCATTAAATATTACTTACTTACTGTCTATTAAATTTTAGTCTGGGAAGCCAGAAAATCCACATGAAGAACTCAGAACTGACAATGTACCACTTCCATCATTACTGACTTACTCATCCACTGAACGGATGCATGCGGAGTAGCTGATGCTGTGTCAGGCCTGTGCACAACACTTCAGCAACTTCATTAAAATCCTCTTGTCATGAGATCTTCACCAGAGACTGTGAGCCCTGTGAGGACAGTACCTCTGCTCTCATGTGACAGCTGCATCACTATGGGCCTGGCATGGTGCCTACCAGATAAGAGACGCCAACAAGCTGTTGGGTGTTTTTGAATGGACAAATGAGTAAGGGATGAATGAATGATATGATACGAGGATGACTAAGATGAACTCCTTGACCTCAGGGAACACATCTTCTAGCTGGAGTTGGAATTAGGGCCTCAAAAGGGGAATGGAAACAGGGAAGATAAGGAGGGAATTTCAGGTAGTAGAATCACCATGAGTAAAATACCAGAAAATTCTATTACGTTTATGCTAATATAGTTCAGCAATAATGGCAAAAGAATATGGAACCAAACTTTGACATTTCTAACAAAAAACACAGAAATATCTTTATTACTTCTCATAGGAAAAAAAACTTGAGTCAATTTTATACCTCAAGTCAAAGGATAGAAAGGGATATACTGTCACATAGTCTTCTATGTTAGGTCACCCAATCCTGCCCCGGTGGCCCTATTTGCCTTTGGTTAGGGGTGTGAATCACTACCGTCTTCTTCCCTTCCACCCGAGGGCTAGTTAGGAAAAGACGCAGGACCAATAGGGATCAGATATCAGCTTAATTCAGGGTCCACTGGTAATGACCAAACGGGAGAACTGGCAAGGTCTTCTACTTTCCAGTGAGAACTGAACAGCCTCCTCCAGCAGGGCGAATCTGATTAAAAAATCCATCTGAACCATCCTTCACTCCACCCACCTGTCCTACGACATTCCACGAGGAAACAGGAAACAGAGGTACAGGACATGCTCTGCCGAGCAAAGAGAAAATGGTGGAAACTGCTTCCCACTTTTGAAGCAAATGACCTGCCAGTCCACTAAAAAATGTGGCTGATCAAGGGGATTAGCCACTTCCTGGCATGGATCAAAGGACCAGAATGGTTCACTGAAATGGTTTCCTTAAAGAAAACATGAGAAAAGGAAATAAAGGTCTCTGCCTCTTGCACTCCACATGCAACTTTTTATTCAGGAGAGAAAGAACCCTATATTGTTTTAAGATGAAACAGATGCCCATTCTCTGGCTGCAGATAGCAGAGAGCTAAGCATTCTGATTTGATTTATCTTACCCCCTAACTAGGAATGGACTGATAAGACAAACTTACTAACAAAGTAATAATCAAAATAAGGGACTACAAATCAAATATCCTAGAACCAAAGTAATTTTATTGTTAATTTGCCTTATAAGTAATAATCTGGGGGGAATGGAATCATTTAGTTGCCTGAGAGTGCATTCTCAAATAGCTCATCTTGGAGACAACATAAGGAAAAAATATTACCCATATTCAATATGTGTTTCATTGAGATTTTATTTTGGTCATGAGGATTCCAGATATAGAACCTTACAATTTTTTTGAGACTGCATCTATGTCAGCCCTGTTAAAGAAACAGACTGTGGGGTCATGAAAGCCTTCCTACATTTTTTTTTTTTTGGTCTATGTATCTGAAGAAGGCCCAGATATATTTTTCCCTCTTTGGAAAAATCTTGGCCTTGTTCTGTTGTATCCCAGCCACTTTTTCATAATAAAATCTTGGGCTCATTGTCATTATTTATTGAAAACAATCAGGGAGGACTGCCTGAAGAACACACAGTTTACTCATCCAGAAGTTCTGAAAAGTACATTTGAATTAAGACAAGTACCATATGATTTCACTTATGTGTGGAATTTAATAAACAAAATAAACTAACAAACAAAAAGGAAGAGACTTGTGGATACAGAGAACAGATTGCCAGTTGTAAGAGGGGAGGGGTTTGGGGGTCTGGGTGAAAAAGGTGAAGGGATTAAGCCAAAAAAAAAAAAAAAAGAAAAAGAAAGAAAAAACCTTCCTAGATATAGATAATAGTACGGTGATTACCAGAGGGGAAGAGAGGTGGGGGGAGGCAGAAGAGGGGAAAGGGGGGATAAATGGTGATGGAAGGAGACTTGACTTGGGGTGGTGAACACACAATACAATATACAGATGATGTATTATAGAACTGTACACCTGAAACGTATATAAATTTATTAACCAATGTTACCCAATAAATTCAATAAAAAAAGTTTACCTACTCTAATACTCAATTCACAGGGAGTTGCACCTACAATAGGAATGTGATAGATGGTGCTGTTTATATCAGCACACACTGCCCACATGGGGTCCCCAAGAGGGAATTCCTCTCTGAGCTTAGTAGTAAGAACACTTTCACTCTCCTCAGTAACTCACATTTTTTTTTAAATTTGGGTCTTCAAAGGCTGAAACACCTACTAGGCTCACCTCTTAATGTAAACGGTTAGAAAGTTTAGAGTGAAATCTGTGATCCATCTGTAACAGTGTGTAAATCATGCATATCATTAATTGCATTCCCGGCTCTATCTGATGGTAATTATTCTTATTTTCTCCTTTATCTATATTTTGATTGATTCTACTTTGTATTTTACATATCCTTCTAAACTGTTTTGTATCTGTGCAGCATGATGATACGTAAATGAAAAACATAAAAATGTATGTGTGATTGATTACATTCTTCAATGTTGTGGCAGGCAATTACCTGGGGTTTCTAGAACATTTGGGCTGAAAAGTAAACACTTCTGAGTACACTAGACTAACACGCTCTTTCATTGGGAAAATTGGGTGCTGGGTACGAACTGCCTTTGAGCACTTAAACGCAGCTATGATAATACACTGTGTTGACACAGTCCAACAATAAAAGGATGACAGAAATGTTCCCTTTTTCCAAGAGCCTAGAATGCCAAAGAGAGAAGGGAGAGTATTATGAAAACTTGAAATTTATTAAAGTTGAACTCTTCGGTTATTGACATCTTTTTACCTGGATTTACTCATTTTCTGGGAGCACAAGAGAATGACTAAATAAACCAGAAATACAAAAGGTAACAGCATATACAGAATAGCACGGCTGACATATACCTTAAGGAAAAAAGGATGTGATGAGGCTAAAATGAAGTTTTACTCTGATTCTAAGAAAAGTAATTTTTGAGCTATTACAAAATTTCTATCATTGAACTGTACAATCAGATATAGCTATATATGAATTTTCACAAAGAAGCATTATTACTATCTTATTTGAAAGAAAACATTTTCATAAACTGTTCTGCACTTAGTTCTTTTTTAATGTCTCGAAAGTCAAGTCTTTTCAAAGTTCACCTCATATTTCTCTCTTCCAGAGTCTGACTATAAAATTTTTTCCTTAATCAGTCTTTCTTTTTTTTGAGCTTTACTCATTGTGTTATTTTTTTCCTGTTTTTAATTACTTTTTATTTGTTGTTCAAGTACAGTTGTCTCCCTTTTCACCCCACCACACCTCCCTGCCCCACCCTCAAACCTCCCCCCTTTGGCTTTGTCCACGTGTCCTTTATACACGTTCCTTGATGGTCCCCCATTATGCCTTATCGGTCTTTCATGCAGTAGCAAATGAGACTACTTCCCAAATTGTTTTATAGACAAACTATTTTAAAAAGACAGAACATGTGAATTTCCCACACTGTTTTAGATTCAGATTAATTTGATAATTTCTTCTGAAATCTATAATTTCAGTAACAAATACCAAACGCTTTGTAAAATTTCTGGTAACTGCAAGTGACCCAAAGTTTCATTTCTAGAAAACAATTAACTAATAAAAATCTTCTTAGAATTCTTGTTTTTCCTCCAAAAATATTAGTTTAACCCCAACAGATACCTGCTTTCTTAAGAGAGCTGTGTATGTGCGTGTGGAGGAGTGTCTGTTGCAAGTGATAAGAAGGGACTTGTGTGTGTTGGCAGCGGGCTGGGACCCTCCTTCCCTCAGGGCTTCTGAGGGTTTGATCTGGAGACTAACAATAGCCAGTTGGAGGGAATTTTTCCCTTGGACACGTAAACTCCCAGGTTAATGAAACAGAATTACAGAACAGAAGTAAAACAAAACAGAAAAGTTACATCCAAGGAAAATCTGAGAACCATTGAGAACGTGTGAGACACACCACAGTAAAGATGTACTCGAAGGTCCGTTCTGTAAGGGCGGCCGAACCGTCCCCAAGCGCCACTATTCAGGAATCTTATTTCCAGGCACAGTGTCCTGGAGCACTTGCAATTTTTCAGTTGGAACTCTCAGCACTTTTCTTTAAAAATAGCCTAAAGTCAGAAACTGAAGTACTGATCTATTTTTCAACCCCCAAGTTGCTCCTTAGTCAACATAACACTGAACATTTCTGAACGAAGGGATTCTTACCGCTGGCTGTGGTTCAGGCAAGTCCTAAACTTAGGAAAGGGAAACATAAGTTATCCACACAAAAAAAAAGTTATGTCTCTCTTCAGTTGGAAAAAGATCTATTTCCCTCCTAATGTTGATTTATGATTTAAATCAGTTCAGATTTTATTTTGGACCATTGATCTGTAATTTAACATAGTTGTTAAAAAATGAAAGTTTTGGTCTATTTTGTCAGGTTGTTTACTAGAAGAATAGTTCAATGGGTAGAACCGTAAAACATAGTTCTTTTGTGTGACTGCTTACAAATGGATACACGGTGTACTCCTGGCAAAAGTTACATGTTACATTTTAACAATGTAATTGCTGACAATAAAACATTAAGTTAATACAAAACAATTTCTGTATCTTAAATCATAACTATATTCCTCCTGCTATTTTTAATAAGATTAAAGAAAATCATTCTATACTAGTTTTAACAGTAAATTTCTAATATATTTTAAATCCCACAGAAAAATGTCAAGCTTTATGGAATTTTCCTTTAAGAACTGCATATTGTATTTCACAAATAAAGCTAATCAAAAATTCAGAGCAACATTACAATTCACGAGTATTAAGAATTCAAAGACCTCCATTTCTAGGATCCCCTTCTCAGAGGAAGCCACTGGGACATAAAGACCTGTTATACATGAAACTTCTACCTGTGGGACAGCAGGTGACAAACCCTGCAAGACCACATTCTAGAAGGTACTGCTAAGCTTCATTTGTCCTTACCATAGCTGACTGCCATCCAAAATTGCTTTAGGGAAGCAGTTCCTCCGCAATCTTTTCAACAGATTCCCTGTTTTAACATCCACCTGTGTTACTGCAGAACAGTCTGACATGGATTGAGCCATGGAGCAAATAATAACACTGACTGCAACTCCAGACAGAAAAAAATAGAAGTTAATTTTCCAGACTCTTGTGGGAATACAGAGCATGTCTGTTGAAACTGACTCTAAGAGTTCAATGATACTGTACACTCAAGTATTTCTTTATATTCCACGTAATGGCTTTTCCGTTCTTGGTGTTTTATAACACACTACTAAGCCATGATTTAGAAAGTGAGGGAAGTTCTCTCTCCTTCTCCCTCCCTTTCTCTCTCAAGTTGAATTATACAAAAATTATAATTGCAAAGAGAAACTCTAACAGGAAGGCACAAGAGTTGTGCCATTTAGTGCTCTTATTGAATGCCACCACGGTAATTTAAGTCAGTTTATGCCATTTTCTTTATTTGGGGGGAACATCATTTCTTTAGGCATTGAGACTATATTTCTTTCTTCTTCTTCTTCTTTTTTTTTTTTTTTTGCCAGGGAATGACTGGCTCTACAATCTTGCCTTGGAGAACCTGATATTGCATCCTCACTGTCATTTTCAACTCTGTTTTATCTTCTTTTGGCAAGGACAGACAGGTTCTTTTGCTGATACCACTGTTAAGCTACACAAGCCCCTCTCTTTTTTATACAGGGGCCACTAAGTTCTCTATCAGTTTTATACAGCTGCCACTTCACATTCTTCCAAGAGCAGAGATTCTGGCAATTCTCTTCAGTTTAATTCAGTAGATGGGCCAAATGGGTTTGATTCCTTTTGGTCTACTATCTAGCATAACAAAGATTACCTAAAAGAAACATGGTTTAAACTATATCTAAGATTACACAGGGAAATAGTCAAACACCTGAGGAAAGATCTTGTTTTTCCCTGACATAAAAATCGTACTGTAAAAATAATGTACTTGGTTCTATAATGGGAGTACATCATCAAACTGTTAATACAGACACAGAAATATTTCCTCTACACAAACACAGGTGTCAGGAAGCTTAAGCATATAAACAGGGTCACTCATTTTTGGTCAGTTTGCTTTAACGTCTTAAAAAGTAATGTTCTGGATCCACAGAACAGGGCTGGTACTAAGGTGTGGTTCATTCCCTGCTCCACATTGGCTGGGGAATTCTTGTTCCTTGGCTGGAATTAAGGTGCCCTCGATGAGGTCCTGCTTCATAGCAGTAAATAGTAAACTGGAGAAGGTATGTGGACTAAAGTCTTAAAAGAAGCTGCGGTCCACAAGGAGAAAGACTTCATGGAGAAAGAAGGCCAAGGTGTGAGACTCTTCCATGTGCTCTTATCCCAAGTTCCCCAACAGGAGATGATCTGCCAAATACATTTCTGTCAACATTAGAAGTGAAACAAAAACACTAATGTTGCCAACTTCAAACAAAAAGGATTTAGTTATAGGAATTTAAGAGCATATTGATATTAGCCTCCAACAGTTTCAGGGAAGCTGAGAACTGACATTTATCCGGGACCCACTGTGTGCCAGGGCTATCATGTCTCCTCATATGAATCCCGTAGCATCCTGGCGTGGTGTGCTGGGGAATAACATAACATCCGGGTACGTTACAGGTGTGGAGGCTGGGGCCCCACGAAGGTGTGTAACCTGCTTGAGGTTACACCATCTAGAACATGGAACAGCCAGATCTTAACTCAGGCAGGCCTGTCGAACTTGAAAGCCCACATTCTATCTCAAAAGCTTCATCTTTATGAGAGAGGTATGGAATAAAATTTTATCCTGGTAAACTATGAAAAACACCCAAATCCAATAACTGTTTTTAAAACTTGTTTTTCAGTTAAGATATATGATGCTTGCTTTTTCTTCTTTAAATTTATAGTCAAAATTATCCCTTTCCTCTCATCAAAACAAAATATTAACCTCTATAATAAACTATAAGATTCTCAATAATGTGGAATTATTGGTAAGTCCAAAAGGAACATAAATAAAACAACAATTACACATTTGGTTTTATTTTTTAACAATTCTTATATATTTTAAAACTTGAAATATTCAGGAATTTTATATATATATGTGAGAGAGAGAGAGAGAGAACATACTATACAAATTCACAAATTATAAGTTGAAAAAATTACATTCCATTCTTTTATGGTAGTTTATTTTTACATTTAAAAAACTATATCAAAGCTTTAAAATAAAACACTAAATTACAGAGAACACCTTTATGACTGAAAGAGAAATGATACAAATTAGAATGTATTTAATAAAAATGAAAGAAAACTTTCACTTGAAACATGTAAAAACAAATACACTTTATGTCTTTGCCTGGCTGGTGTGGCTCAGTGGATTGAGCGCGGGCTGGAAACCAAAGGGTCCCGGTTCGATTCCCAGTCGGGGCACATGCCTGGGTTGCAGGCCAGGTCCCCAGTGAGGGCCATGTGAGAGGCAACCATACATTGCTCTTTCTCCCTCCCTTCTCCTCTCTCTGAAAGTAAATAAATAAAATCTTTAAAAAAAATACACTTTATGTCTTTAAGAGTTTAATCTTTCCTAGTTGAGTTTTTGTTTTTAGTATTTGTGTCCACTTTTCATTTATTTATTTATATATTTTTAATTATTTTTTAAAAAAGATTTTACTTATTTATTTTTAGACACCCCTCTGTGGGAGAAAGACAGGGAGAGAAATATCAATGTGTGGTTGCCTCTTGTGCTCCCCCTACTGGGGACCTGGCCTGCAACCTAGGCATGTGTCCTGACTGGGAATTGAACCAGCTATCCTTTGGTTCGTAGGCTGGCACTCAATCCCGTCAACCACACCAGTCAGAGCTGTGTCCACTTTTTAAATGTTTCCATTTCCACTGCACACATATTTTTGAAGAGTTAAGAACAGGTAGTTTGCTCCTGTGTTTTCACAAGTAGAAAGTCTTCCAGCTGCTCATCAACTTTCCCATTGCCTCAATATTAAAGATGTGGCAAAGTTTTAATTACTAATTTAGGAAAAAGGAGACATTTTAAAATTTAATGCATTTTGCCCTTTTTCATAGACCACGTAGAATGAAGCCTCAGTATGCTTGAAGAATCTCTTAGCAACAGAAAGTGGAGCTGGCCAACAATGGATGATTCATTGATTTCGCTTGAATGTGCAGGAATGTCTGCCAAAAGGTCTGAATAAACTCACATTGCTAGACACTATGGTAAAATGTACCCTGACCTCTTTTAAAACTCTATCAGAGCGGAAAGTCAAACTTACAGCTTTCCAGCAATTCACTGGCATCTGGAAATACACTTGAATTATAATATCTGCTTTTACAATAACCGATAGACTTTCTTAGAATGTCATTTTTATCTAATTAGATAATAGATGCTACTGATTGAAGATTTCAAGGGGACAACGCTGCCGTGTTTATAAGCACTAAAAATAATGGTTGCCCATTCAATTTAAATCTGAAAGGAGGCTTTTTGAAATCTGAAACTGAAAGAACTGATTGTTAGTTTTTTACAATATTGACTCAAGAATTCTGCAAGATTACCCTAAACAATAATTTATACATTTAAAATTGTTAAGTATCATACAACAGATACCTAGTACCTGTTAGTTTATGCTTGTATGTAGAGATTTATACCAGAATATCCTACTTTATGTTTACGTAAAATTCAAAAGAGTTCAGTTCTTTTGCTTACATTTGCCACTTGCCTCTTCCAGCATCCTTTTTAGGGGTAAATATTATTTCTCCTGCTGGAAGATGATGCACATGGAATTTAAATGGTCTGCTTGAGCTCAAAGTTATTCAAAGGCAGGCACAAGTTTACAATATAGATTTTCTAGTTTAAAATTTGGAATTAGATTGATTGCACTACTTCACCAATCATAACTTTAGCAGCAATGTTAAAAACAATCAATGAAACCAAATCCTTTTTTTCCAGTGTTGGACAAAGACATACTTTGTTTTGCTCTTAACAGACATTCCTTTTCCTTCTTTTCTGCCTCTTCCTCCTGCTCCTCCCCCTCAGCCTCCTCTCCTTCTTCTCTTTTTCTTGCATTGTTTTTTGGTAAAATATTCAAACAATAAAGATTAATTAAGAGATTCTCTCTCCATTTCTGGTCTTTCTCTCAGAGGTAACCATGTTATCAATTTGGAATATTCTCTTTCATACTGTTTTCTGGGCATTTAAATAATTATATAAACACATGTTTTTTTAGATATATAATTTTGATTTGCTTTTTCTCTAATATATTGTCACATTGTTCTACAAATCAATTTCTTTTCAATCTTTTATTGTTGTTCAATTACAGCTGTCCCCATCTTTCTCCCATTAGTCTCCCAAGCCCTGCCCAAACTGCCACCCCCCGACATTCAATCTATAAATTAGTTAAAAAAAAACACTTCTTGGAAATCTTTTCATATTTGCACATATAAATCTACATCACTTAAAAGTGCTTCAAAGTATTTCATAATATGTACTTTATTTTCCGAAATGGGGCAAATTATACAATCTACTAAAAATGTAGCTGTTCTGTCAGCATAAGCTAGATGAAAGAACAGAATGAAACAGAAATGTATGAAGAAGTATAGATAACTGAGGATATTTAATTCTTTGCCTCCTTTACTGATGACAATTCTATGTACCTGACAACAGTAGAATCAATACATGGACTTGTTACGTTGGACAATTTGGACCCACCAATTAAGAGGATGGGAATTTTGCAAGAAAGGGGCCATGTCCACTGGGGGATCACAACAGGTATAGAGAACTTTCTGGAGCAAAGCTGAATAAATCCACGATGGTTCCTACCATTGTGGAGCTAACAGCCAAAGTGTACATACCCTCCATCTTCATCTCTTCCTCTTCATCCCCACAGTCACTGTTAGTCCAGGCTCCCAAACAGCATCCTACGATCACGTTGTGGGACTAACAGAACACCTTCATTATTTTCCCTTAAACTAAACTATGAAAGGGGACCCCCAAACCCGGAATTTATTTATTAAAAATTGTATATTTATTCTTTTAAAATAGATTTTATTTATTTTTAGAGAGAGGGGAAGAGAAGGAGAAAGAGAGGGAGAGAAACATCAATGTGTGGTTGTCTCTCATGCGCCCCCTACCAGGGATCTGGCCCACAACCCAGGCATGTGCCCTGACTGGGAATCAAACTAGTGACACTTTGGTTTGCAGACGGCACTCAATCCACTACACCACATCAGGTAGGGCTGTATTTATTCTTACATGTTTAAACATCAGTTACCTTCAAAGTACTCTCTATTTGGTGCAATACACCTATTGAGATGTCTTTTTCCACTGCTCAAAACAGTTTTTGAACTCATTGATTTTGATGCCTTTTAGTGCTTCTGTCGCCTTTTATTTCACCTCTTCCACATGACAAAACATTTCCCTTTGAGGATTTTTTTCATCCAAGGAAACAGGAAACAAACAAAAAAAAAGATGCTTGGGGTGAGAGCAGGTGAATAGGGAGGGTGGGGCATGGGGGTCATGCCATTTTTGCTAAATAAACTGCTGAATACTCAGCACAGTGTGGGCAGGTGCAGTGGTAAGTCACCCAGCATGAAATGGGCAAACGCACTGAAAAAGTCTTCCAAAAAATTCAATGACGCTGAACACAGCTTCTCACAACAACACCAGCTAGTACACTAATACAGGTGGGTTCCTAGAACACTCACCTAGCAGGAGAGGCCTGTACTGCAGGGGGCCTGCCCTCCAGAAAATGATTCTGCTTTTTCTGGGGGTTCCCCCTTGTACAGAACAAAGCTTAACCATCTCAGCATGGCAATCACAGTCTAACCTCCTAATCACTCTCTTGTTACTCCAAGTTCTAGTCAAATCAAACTGCCTACTGTTGTACAGAGATTCTTTGTCACACCTCTATACTTTTCTTTACATACTGCCAAAAATACCCCTCACCTTTCTCCATCCGGAACTCCTACTCATCCTCCAGGACGCAGCTCAATCGCTGCCTCTGTTGTGAAGGGCTATCTCACTCCCACAGCAGCTCTTTACTTCCGTGCTCCCAAAGCAGTCTGCATTCACCTTGATGGTGCTTCATGTCATCCCATGCATATATGAGCTTTCAACACTGTGCACAGCAAATGCTACTTATTGGCTAAAACCAACTGAGGGTCCTATGCTAATGTTTTCATCAAAACTTACTACTGGGCCCGGCTGGTGTAGCTCAGTAGATTGAGCGCGGGCTGGGAACCAAAGGGTCCCGGTTCGATTCCCAGTCGGGGCACATACCTGGGTTGCAGGCCAGGTCCCCAGGGAGGGCCCTGTGAGAGGCAACCATACATTGCTCTTTCTCCCTTCCTTCTCCTCTCTCTATAAGTAAATAAATAAATAAATATTAAAAAAAAAACAACAACAACAACTTACTACTGGACATGACTCATTACATTACTCTGCTAGTGTTTATCCCTAAGTGAGACGCTGGAGTAAAGGCTACCTGGGCAGACTCAATGCCTATTGTGATCATAAAACTTCTCTTACGTACATACCAACAGAGGGTGTAAAAAGATAGATCTAAACAATTCCTTCAAATTAATGTTTATCTCCTTTTGAAAAAATGGAAAATGAGATTAATATAGAATGTTTTTAGGTTTAGGTACTGAATGTGATTTAGTTTAGAATGTGTAATTTGATTACATTTTAAAAGATCATTTTGCAGTGATTGGCATGACCTAGTCCCAGGAATATTTTGATTCTCAATTTTACTTAACTTTATCTCATAAATAATCAATTCTTTGCTTCTCTGATGGAACACCAAAGCAAATAAAGCAGTGAGAGAAAAAAACCCTTCCTTCTGATGTAACGGCCTTGGGGAATACGGAGCAACAATGGAGGGAGACACTGCATGAGCGCACTCAGCATCAAAGGGCGGTTGGGCTGTTGTAGATGGCATTGCTCATCCATGGGGCTGAGATAATGTCTTAAGACCCAGTCCTATCCAACTATATTCATCAGAGGCCCTCCGATTGAGTACCTGGCAGGGACCCAGACCAGCCAGTTTTGGTCTGGCCCACAAATAATCACAGCATCACAGAGCCCAGCGTGGGGCATGTGAAAGTATTCAGCCACTATCACCCATGAAACAGATCAATAATACTTTAACAGAGAAGCAGAAGTCCAAGAAATAGCAATAAATTGTTATAAATTGATCAAATTAAATTTTCACACAGCTTTTTAGAATAGATAGAATTATTGCCTAAAGAAAGTAGGCTTGAGTTTTTTTGTTGTTGCTCTGACATGGTTTTAAAAATAATTACCTTCACAAAGCAGTTAGAGGTACTAGAACAAAGAATTATAAATTAAACATCTGAAACAACTGCAATAAGTAGCTTTGAGGAAGATTTTTAAAACCAACTACAAGTACTCAGGTGAGCCAATGAGAAGGACAAGGGACCTGCCTTAAGCAGGATGCTCCTTTGACTGACAAAGAAAATGTTGACCCTGATGGGGGGACTGGTGCTGTGTTGATTGTCGCACTGTACTGTCGTGGTGTTTGCCTTTCATTTCTGGATCCCAGCCCTTAGCAAAATGACTGCTCGGTGTACATCTGTCTAGATCCAGATGCCAGGGCAGCAGACAATTACTTCTAGTGGGCCTGAAATGTCACGACTGCGAGAAAGACGTCTGCAGTTACTGATAGCTGCCATGATGACAACTGCTGAGCCGTTGGAGGGCAAACTGTTGTGTTTTGCTACCATTCTGAGACTCCCCATGGAGACTGCTGCTGAGGAATCCTTAGAAGTATTCTGGCCATGCTGGCTTCTGCTCTGCACTGTACAGGCCAATCTGTAGCTGGAAAAGGAATCAGAAAGGGACAAAAGCAGAATCTTTACCTTACCCAGGCCTGGAGGAATTTTCTGCACTGATATCATCAGGACTTCCTTCTAATTATCCTGCCAATGTAGAATGTACTTGTGGAATTTAGGAAAGAAAGAGGCATTGGACAGATTAAAAAAAAATCTTTAATGTAACAAATTCCAGGCATAGTATTAGCGGTAGGAAATTGAACTTTTTAAAAACTAATTTTAAAACACTTTGGTTTAAGGCCTGGAAGAGTCTCTCATTTACTGTAAACTCTCATTATAATTCAACTCTATCTGACAACAACAATTTATTGAATGTGAAGTCTACTGTGCCATGCTAGATGTTCTAGTGTTATTTGTTAAATGATACAAATGGACACAAAAACAGTCTGCTGTTAGAACACTAAATTTCAGCTTTTAGGATCTTCAACCAATTGTTTCCCCTCTTAGCAAACCACAATGTCCCCTTCACTTAGGGAAGACCGCCTTCCTTGGCTACAGTCTCTTAGTCATGGCGTCTCTGTGTGTTTGCTTAGTCAGCCCCATATCTAAAAAGTCTTTCCCTCTTCTTCACTATTAATCAGTTGCTAAGATGCTGCTCTAAGTCCCCCTTATTCTCTCCTAATCCCACCTCTTCCCACCTTCATTATGTGGAAGGCATCACTGATGATTCCTCTGCCGTCAGCTGAGGGAGATGGGGTGGGCGGAAAAGACACTCTCCCCATTCTTGGGAGAGCACGAAGTTGGTTCCCGAGGGAATAACGAAGCCTCTCAAGAAAAATACAAGTAGTAAATGTGTATTAACATAAAATAATTTGAGGAAAGGTTATTTTGTTAATGTATTTTGAAATATACAGCTGGAGTAAAATGTAAAATAAATTCATCACTGTGTACACATGGGTAGAATTAATAAAATTAAAGAATTTTTAAACAATCTATAATATTACTTAGAACCTACATATCATCTTGTGACATGAATATTACCACCACCAAGCTGCAATTCATTTGATGGAATCAAGAAAATTCAGAGTTCTTTGAATGACTGAGCCAACCAAATCTCTGATACTCAGGAAGTACAGGAAATGTACTTATAGTTTTACCATATAAGGACACTAGATCCCAGGCCTGTGAACCTGTGCCTTCGCACATATTTTTTGCAGCTGCTGATACACTTCAGAGCCAAAGCTGAGCTTTGAACGTTTGGATTCCTGTGTGTTGTGATAATCAGCTGGGGTTTGGAAATGCCTTAAAAAATTTAATGCTCTGGCACCTTAACAAAGCTTCTGAAAAAACAGTTTAACATCTGGAATCAAGTAGTTTGTGGAAGTCCAAGACCAACAGAGCAAAGAACATTGCTTTCAGTAATAGTTAAACTGTGGCACTTCCCTCTCCTTCATCAAATAAATGGGTTTATTTATAAGGACTCTGAGGTGGTTTATAATAAGTAAAATACAGAACAGAATCACGGTGTAGAACACTGGATGTTCCAGATACTTATCACTGAAAGTCTTTCCTAGATACGCTTCTTTATTTTTCACATAATTTTCTCTTTCAAAACTGAATTCTGGAAAACAAACAAACAAACTATGAAAGTCAAGCTCCCCTTGTTTAGCCTTTCTAAGAGACTGCAGATGGAGCACGGGTAAAGCAGCCCTAGAGTCCATTGTTCACCTTGTCCCGCAGGCTTGCTTCAGAAGAGGCAAAGGCAATGACTGTGCACGTGCATTTCTTAAGCCTCTGATCAAATCAAGTACAAAAAGAAGGGGTTATTTCTACTGACTATTCACTAATTCTCTACAGAGTTCAAGATATTATTTAAAACAACACATTAAAATGTGTTCTGTAGTAAAATAATAAAATAATGACATCTACTGAATGCTTAATATGTGTCAGGCACTATGCTTTTAACTTCCAAAATAATTATTATCCTTTTCTTTTTATGACGAATAATTAATACAGTGCGTAGCAGTGGAACTGGCATAGACAGACAACTAGAACAATGAAATAGAAGGGAGATCCCAGAAACAGACCCATACATACACATAGGGACGTGACTCATGGCAAAGAGAGCATTGTAGATTAGCAGGTAAAGGACAGAGCATCTAACAACGATGCCAGAAAACTTAGTTCTCCATTTGGGGAAAAAAGGAAGAAAGTGGATCCCTTCTTCATATAATATATATGAATACATTTCAAACGGAAGTAAGGTCTTAAATTTGAAAGACAGAATTCTAAGGCTTTTAAAAGATAATATAAAAGGATCTGACTACAGTAAAATTAAGAGCTACTGTTCATCAAAAAAAAAAAAAAAACAAAAAACAAAAACCAAACAACAAAAACACCATAGAAAAAGGGAAAACATATAACTAACAAAAAATGTTTCCAGAACATATAAAGAACTTCTTTGAAAAAGGAAAACAACCCAGTAGAAAAACAGGCAATCAATTGGTACAGATTACGGAAGTGGGAAAGACCCAAACAGTGCCTGGCACATGGGAGGTGCTCAAACAGTATCTGTTGAATGAATGAAAACACGAATGGTCCATAAACATGGGAAAAGATATCCAACCTCACGAGTAATCAGAGAGATAAAACTCACAAGGGGATACTATTTCATATTCACTACACCGAAAAACACCAAAATCAAATAATATCCAACATCGGAGGGGATACGATGCAATGGGCTTTTCATCCATTGCTTGTGGGAACATGAATAAGAACAGTCACTTTGGAAAACATTCCGGCATTGCTTAGTATAGCTGAGAAAATATATATGTGTACATGTATGTATATGTGTATACACACACACACACCTTACAACCCGGATGTACTCCTAGGTATCAAACTGAGAGAATTTCTTGCATATGTGGCCAGGGAGAGTTGTTTAAGACTATTACCTGCAGGATTGCTCATAAAAGCAAGAAGCTGGAAACAGCTCAAATGTAAATCAGCAGTAGAATGGATGAATAAATTGTATATATTCGTACTCTGGAATACAATACACAGTAATGTTAAGCAAGAGAAGTCAAACAGAAAACATAAAATATGATTCTATTGATGTAAAGGTCAAAAACAAACAATTAAACACTATCATATCTGGGAGGAAAAATACATAGGTGATTAAGTTATAAAGAAAAACAAGGGCCTCGGTTACCACAAAATTCGGACGAGTAGTTACCTCTGTGGGGAGGGCTGTGACTGACAAGAGGTTTTGGAGTCTTCTAAGTTTTGATCTCATAATCTGTGCGATAAATACACACATTCACTTATTATTTTTCTTTAAGCAGTTCAGTTATGTTTATAATACTCTTCAGAATGTAGAATGTGTTTTTTTTTTAATTCATCACTTTTTTTTAATTAAAAAATTTTCTTTCAATTACAGTTTACATTCAATAGTAGAGCATAGTGTTTAGACAATGACACGCTTTACAAAGTATCGCCCCTGATATTGCCAGTATCCAGCGGGCACCATACACAGTTACTATACTAGTATTGGATGTATCTTCTATTCTGTACTCCTCAATCCCATCACCTTTTTCACCCAGTCCCCTGACACCCCTTCTCTCTGGCAGTCATCAGTCCAGGAGTCTGTTTCTATTTTCTTTGTTTATTTTGTTCTTTAGATTCCACATATAAGTGAAATCATATGGTATTTTTTTTGCTCTGACTTATTTCACTGAGCATATTTCAATAATTAAAAAATGATATGTGGGCTGCATTTTTAAATAAATCAAATTCTACATGAATCCCACAACAGGAATTACCTACTTCTATAAATTATATCATGAAAGCTTTAGTAAAGCAAATAAAATAATTTTCTGATTTATCTATGTTGATATTGATAGTTTTGAGTTTTGAGCTTGCTTATGTTAGGGCATATTTACACAAAATTTATCTCAAGGTATGAAAAAAACAATAGACCTTTCTTGAATTTTTCTTTTTTTTACTTTAAGCAAGTCACTCATGTTATCATAGTCTTTGTATGATACAAATAGTATCTCATCAGTTTGATTATGCGCGTGAAGTTTCTAACACTCCCAAACGGTACTGCTTTTAAAAAGTTATCTCTAATTTCTAAAAAAGAAAGAGTTTAGAATGGTGTGGTTAGACGTGGAGTGGATCAGACAACTGAACGGGTGTTTTTAACCAAGTTTCGTTCTCTCAGTAGCTTTCATTGCATAATATTCTGACATGTAACACCATGCAAGATAACATGGGATTATATTTTATTTTCTAGAAGACAATTTTTGTGGGTGAACCCCACCAACTGAGAAATAATCAAATTGACAGATGAAAAAAAATCTGATTTTAGTGAAGGGACTCTGTCAGCACTTGGAGATGAAACCTGAGGCCTCTGCAGCCGAGCTGGCTGGGCTGGACGGCTGCACAGAGCACAGCGTGTGGCCAGGAGCTGGCTCTCGCCAAGGACAGCTGTCTCCTGGCCGGGCTGGGTCAGTCCTCTGCTGAGTGAGTGGGAGGGGAGGAGAGGAAGCCAGGCCTGTGGTCAAGAGCCCCATTCACAGGGAGGCAAGTGGGTTCAATATGTTTGCGTTCTAGGAATTTTAGTCTCCATCCCTCCCCTCATGCCAGTCTCATTCCCAACATCACTGCTCCAGACCCTCCAAAAGTTGACAGGCCCCTTCTTCAGGGCTGGGCACCTGACCACTCTCACAACGTAGTCGAATGAAAAGTCCAATTACATTTTCTGAGAATTTAAGCAAACAGGGAGGGTCCTTTGAAGAAAACCAAGGTTAGCCTGCATTCCATGCATTCCAGGGAAATCTTAAAGCCTTAAAAATATTTCTCTTTATCAACCTTCATATATATAACTCTCCCTATAATCTATAGCATCTTCCTGCAGCATTATCCTACACACATGAAATAAAACTATCTCTACTGTCATCTATACCCCTAAATGACATCTATTTAACTTATTTGTACTGTAAAAGCCATATTGCTCCTGAACTGAAGAGAACACTTAGGAAGTCAACTGCAATGTATGCAAAACAATTGCAAAAAACTCTGATTTAAAAACTAAAAATAAAAACCTCATGTCAGGCTGAGATTCTTCAAAAGACGGTCTTTAACAAGGTCTTAGTACTGTAACTATCAAGTACATTTATACACCACATACCGTTCCACTAATGATTACAAATTATGGGCGCTTTGCGGAAAGACTGTAGGAAATGGTGGCAGGAGATAAGCTTTCAAAGAGTTTGATTAGGATGGGCAGAATGACCAAGGCTGCCGGGCTCTTTGAAAACATCAGGGTAAGAGGCTAAATCAGCAGCTTCGTCTCTTTGAACTTCATTTGTTATTAAGCTTGCTGCTGCTGCAGACAGATAAGATCCGAGACGAAATATAAAAACATACATTTGATTCAGCGAGAGGCTTATCTTAGCAACTGGACCTACTCTGTTAAAAAAAAATTGGCCCGAGAAAAGCATTTTTCCTTTTAGCCCTAACAATTCAGGATCTTCCTTCAGCTTGAAAAAAAGTGAAAACATGAAAGGTTCAAATTTTCTTCTATCCTATTAAAATAAAACCAATAAACCTCAGTAAAACAAAAAAATTATGAAGTTCCTTAAAAATCAAATTTCTTTTTATATGGTTTTCATTACATAACTTGACACATCTGGGGTTTATAATTTGTAGGAACAAAAAGTGAAAGAGCATTGCTTTGGTCTGGAATGGGGGAACTTGATGGTCTCAAATCCTTTGGAACACAATTTATGGACCAAACACCAGGAGAAGGAGGTCTCACATTGCATGGGGATTTAATATTTCATTTAATGTTTCAGTTAAATCCCCAAGTTTTTACAGTAGTCAACAAAAGGGTTTCTTTCCAGTTCTCACTCTAAGTCGCTGGAAAATGCAGCATTTCTTCAAATGTTGGAAACGCTCTCCTCCGTGTTCAGAGGTGTTGCCGCTGATATTTTCACTCTAGTTCCCATATTCCCGGGGCTTTCTTGGCCCATCTGCATTGGTTCCTGGTTCAGAAGTTCGGAGCACCAGGACGGCTGTTTGTGCCATCCTGCGGGCCCCACCCCATAACTGAGGTCAGGGAGAGGTCTGGAGTGCAGGTCACAGGCCAGGACGGGAGAAGCCAGGCAGAACTCCCTCGCTTGGCTCCATCTTCAGTCTCTGCGCGTGTGTGGTTGGGCTGATGATGCCTGTTCAACAAGAGGGCGAGCCATGATCTTCCTGCCTCTTCCTGAAATACTCTGGTCACTGATCGGCCCAACCACCTCCTCCCGAGGAAACCAGTGAAGTAGGATCTAAATCAATCCACGAAAAGTTACACAGGGAAAATATAAATGGTTGCGTGGCAAACACCATCATTGTTAAGAAAAGCCACTGAAGTTGGAGAAGTGCTGCAGGAGGGACCACTCACACTGGATTGTGTAAGAACGGTGTTTCCTGGAGACGTGGACTGCAGCGACGTGTTGGACAGCAGCACAGGAAAATCCGGGTAACATTAAAAAAAAAACTTCCTTTGTAGGTCAGTTTTAGATTTACAGAGAAATTATGAAGCTAACACACAGTTCCCATATATCCCCGCAACCAATTTCCTTTTTAATTAGCATCACACAGTAGCATGGCACACCAGTTACCATACATCAACGCACTGTACATGAACTAATAAAGTTTTATTAGCTGAAGTGCATACTTCATTCAAACAGCCTAAGTTTTAACTTAATGTCCTTTATCCGTTTCAGGATCCCATCCAGGATGTTATGCTGCACTGCATTTAGTCATCGTGTCTTCTAGGCTCCTCTTGACTGTGACAGTTTTTCAGAATTTCCTTGTTTTTGGTGACTTCGATAGTTTTGAGGACTGCCGGTCAGGTATTTTGTAGAATGTTCCTCAATTTGGATTTGCCTGATGTTTTCCTCATGAGTAGACTGGGTTTGTGGTTTTGGGGGACAAAGACCACAGAGGTGAAGTGCCATTTTCATCACATTATATCAAGATTCCATACTGTCAACATGACTTATCATTATTAATATTGACCTTGATCACCTGGTCATGACAATGTTTGTCAGGTCTCTGCTTCGTAAGGTTACCTTTTCTCCCTCTATTTTGTACCTTTGGGAGGAAGTCACTATGTGCCGATCACAATTAAGCTGTGGGGAGTTTTTGCTCTGTCTCTTTGAGGGCAGAGTATCTACATAAATTATTTGATATCTCTGCATGGGAGATTTGTCTTTAGTCCCACATGTATTTATTTATTCAGTCATTTATTTATACCAGTATGGACTCAAGTATATTTACTTTATACTCTGGGTTATGATCCAATAGTACTTTATTTACTTTGTTGCGCAGATTGTTCCATCAGCAGCCATTGGAGCTCTCTCAATTGGCTCCTGTGTCCCTTTGACATGCTCTATCATTGTGCGTGTTTTTAAAAGTACTTCCAATGAGAAGATGCTCTAGGTTCATCTTGTATGTTTCCTGGTCCAGTCCTAGAATCAGCTATTTCTCTGAGGAGTCCTGGTTCCCTTTTTTGGAGAATGGTATCAGAAACCAACATCTGGTGATAGGGGTGATCATTGCTGCTGGGATGGTTTTAGTCTGGGTCCTCTTAGCTGATAGAACAAGAAATATATTTGCATATATTAACCCATGTATATGCACATATCTATGAATATTTCCCTATGTAACCATCTGTACCTACATTAAGCTAAACGTGAATCCATACTGATGTTTCTGACTCTAATCTATTACCATAGAAATCACTCCAGCTTTTCTTCTTATCTGTAAACTCTTACTCTAACGGCTTCCACCATCTACCACCCTTTCCTTCAATTCCAGCACAGACGTACCGCAATATCAGAATTGCCAACCCATATCTCCAAAGGCAACAGTTTGGTCAACTACAGTGCTTATGTACTTTTTCTTTTGTTTTTAATCTTATAGATTCCAATTATTTCCAAAGTTACTTATGTCGGCAGCTCTCTCCCTGACCCCTTTCAGTGAGGTTGTTTGTTAGTAGTGAGATTTTTTTTTCTTGCATTACATTCTGCTTTCAATTCTGGGCTCTCAACCTCCTAAATGATTTTTTTAAAGCTTACATTACATTAAAGTTTACTTTCTGTGTTGTAATTTGCTACAGGTTTTGACAAATTCATGGTGTCATGTATCTATAATTACAGTATCACAGAGAATAGTCTCACTGTCCCACAAGATCCCGTGTGCTTCATGTATTTTACACTCTTCTCTCCCTCATCCCTGGGCAGCCAACAATCTTTCACTATCCCTAGGGTTTTGCTTTCTCCAGAATGTCATATAATTGGAATAATACAGTATGTAGCCTGGCTTCTTTCATTTACCAATATGCACTTAAAATTCATCCGTGTCTTTTCATGGCTTTATAGTTCATTTTTTCCTTATTGTTGATTAATTATATAGATGTACCATATAAAGGTCCATTCGCACATAGAAGAACATCCTTGATGCTTCCAGATTTGGTAATTATGAATAAAACTGCCACAGTCATAGGCAGGGCTTTGTGTGGTATAGTTTTCAAGTCAGTTGGGTAAATACCTTTGGGGCATGGCTGTGAGATTGTTATGCATAGCTTTGAAAGGCAGTGCCAAAATGGCTGTGCATTTTTTACTCCTATTAGCAATGAATGAGATTTCTGTTGTTCTGTATCCTTGCCGGCGATTGCCAGCGATTGGTACTGTCAGTTTTTTTCACCATTCTAATAGATGGGTAGTGTTATCACATTTTAAACTGCAATTCGTTAACAATGATATTGAGCATCTTTTCATATGTTTATTTGCCGACTACATATCTTCTTTGGTGAAAAGTCTGTTTCGACCTTTTGCCCATTTTTTAATTAGGATGTTTTCTTATTGTTGAGCTCTAAGAGTTCTTTGAATTTTTGAACATTCTTTATCGGATACGTGTTTTGCAAATATTTTCTCTCATCTGTGCTTGTCTTACATGCTCAACAGTTTCTAAGACAGAGCAGGAATTTTTAATTTTAATAAAGTGCATTTATCACTTTTTCCCCCATGGATCATGCATTTAGTGTTATATTTAAAAACTTGCTGCCAACCCTTAGGTCACCTATATTTTCTCCTATGTTCTCTTCAAGAAGTTTCAGACTTTCAGTCAAGATGGCAATGCTGGCAGACATGGCTCACCTTTTTGCAAAACCACATCAAAATTACAACTAAAATATAGAACAACCATCACTCAGAACTGTCAGAAATAAAATTGAATGGAAGTCTGATAACTATGGAATTAAAGAAACCACATCCATCCAGAATGATTGGAGGAGCACAGATGCAGAAGGGGCTGGTCCCTCAACCATGTGTGGTGGATAAAAATTTAGGAGGGATATCTCAGGAGCGAGGAGTCTCAGCCCCACACCAGGCCCTCTAGCTCAGGATTCCAGTGCCAGGAGGGTAAGTCCCCACAATTTCTGGCTGCAAAATTCAGCAGGGATTGAGTTGGTAGAAGAAACTTCTGGAGTCCCAAGGAGTTCCTTATAAAGAACCCACACAAGGATTCACCTACTGAGACTCATTTCCTCTGAGCTCCAGCACTGGGGTAGCAGCTTGAAAGGTACTGATGGTATACAGGGAAAGAATGAAGTGTCTGGCATCAAGGCGAGCAGAGACCATTGTCTCTTTTCTAAATCCTGCCCCCACAGAGCTGGCAACTGGTACCATATTTGAGACTCCATCAACCTGGCTAACACTGTTTGACTGCCTTGGAGATCCCCAGAGACTCTGCCCCACCAAATTACAGGCCTACCCAAGTTGCTTTTCCATATGAATGGCTGGTCTTTGGCTCAAGCTTCAAAACTTCCTATATCCTCTCAAACAAACAGCAACTGGCCTCAGGGAGCCCCAAGCCCCGAACTAGCAGTAGCCAGCCAAGTTTCACAGCTTGGCTTCACCTGGGAATCTCCGAGCCCAACACAAGTAGCAACCATCTTAGATTGCTTTATAGCCCAGGCAGGGTGGCCCTGGGGAAAATACAGATGGGGGCTGGCCTTGGCTCGTACAAAACCCCAGGGCCATTACACCCAGTGGACAGCTAAAGACCACATTGAAGCACTGTCACTCAGCCCCTGCACAGCTGATCCTCCTTGGATGGTGGAGGTTGGTGGTAAGTGGTCACAGCTAATCCTCACAGCTGACTTGGTTGGTTGCTGATCTGCCAGCAGCAACCAAGGCTCAACTACAAGAGCAGGGTGTATTCGGCACATACGAAGGTTGCACCTTGAGTACCCAGCTTTGGTGATGGGGGAGGCTGTGCTACTGAGCCCTACAGGACACCTACTGCATTAGGCCATTCTACCAAGATAAGGAGTCAAAGCAGCTCTACCTAACACATAAAAACAAACACAGGGAGGCTGCCAAAATGAGAAGACAAAGAAATGTGGCCCAAATGAAAGAAGAGATCAAAACTCCAGAAAAAGAAATAAACAAAAAGGAGATAAGCAATCTATCAGATGCAGAGTTCAAAACACTGGTTACAAGGATGCTCAAGGAACTTAGTGAGGACCTCAACAGCATAAAAAAGATCCAGTCAGAAATGAAGGATACACTAATTGAAATAAACACTGGAATGGATGAAGCTGAGAATCAAATCAGTGACTTGAAACATAAGGAAGCAAAAAACAACCTATCAGAACAAGAAGAAGAAAAAGAATCCAAAACAATGAGGATAATGTAAGCAGCCTCTGGGACAACTTCAAGAGATCTAACATTCCCATCATAGGGGTGCCAGAAGGAGAAGAGAAAGAGCAAGAAATTGGAAATATATCTGAAAAAATAATGAAAGAAAACTTCCTTAATTTGGTGAAGGAAATAGACATGCAAGTCCAGGACGCACAGAAAGTCCCCAACAAGATGAATGCAAAGAGGCCCACTCCAAGATACATCTCATAATTAAAATGTCAAAGGTTAAAGATAAAGGGAGAATCTTAAAAGCAGCAAGAGGAAAAGTTAGTTATGTACAGGGGAGTTCCCATAAGACTGCAGCTGATCTCTCAAGAGAAACTTTGTAGACTAGAAGGAATTGGCAAGACAAATTCAAAGTCATGAAAAGTAGGGACCTACAGCTAAGATTGCTCTACCCACCAAAGCTATAATTTAGAATCAAAGGACAGATAAAGAGCTTCACAGACAAGAAAATCTAAAGGAGTTCTTCATCACCAGACCATTATTATATGAAATGTTAAAGGAACTTATTTCAGAGAAAGAAGATCAAAACTATGAACAATAAAATGGCAAGAAACAGAAATCCATCAACAACTGAATCTAAAAAACAAACAAGAAGAACAGAGACAGAATCATGAATAAAGAGAGCATTTTGATGGTTTTCAGATGGGAGGGGCTGTGGGGGGATGGGTGAAGAGGTGAGGTGATTAAGAAGGACAAATAGGTAGTTACAGAACAGCCATGGGGATGTAAAGTACAGTATAAAAAATGGAGCAGCCAAAGAACTTATTCGCATGGCCCATGGGCATTAGCAATGGTGTGGGGACTGCCTGAGGAAGTGGAGGGGAGCAAACGGTAAAAATCAGGACAACTATAATAGTATAATCGAGAAAGTATAATTTTAAAAGCAGTTTTATAGTTTTGCATTTTACATTCAGGTCTATGATCCATGGTGTACATGTTACTGTAGCTTTTAGTAAGCTCCTGTTCAAATCAGGAGTTGTGAGTCCTCCAACTTTTTTTACTTATTCAGTATTGTGTTGGCTATTCTAGGTTTCTTGCCTTTCTGTATATTCCATAGAATGAGTTTTTTGATATCTACAAAACAGCTCAGATTTTGTAGTGCTGAGAATGCATCAAATAGGGGATGCATCAAATATATAGGTCAAGTAGAGAATAATTAACCTTTTAATATATACTCTTCCAGTCCATGAAGATAGAATCTCTCATTTAGGTCTTTTTAAATGTCTTTTACCAGAATTTTGTAGTTTTTGACATGTAAATCCTGTACATATTTTGTTAGATTTATATCAAAGTTTGCCTTCCTTTCTTCTTTCCTTTCATTTTTCTTTTTTGATTTTACAATTACAAATGGTAGTTTTAAGAAAAATTCAAGTTCAAATTGTTCATAACTGGTGTATAGGCAAGCAATTAACTGAAAAAAATTTATTTATTTTTATAGAGCAGGGAAGGGAGGGAGAAAGAGAGGGAGAGAAACATCGATCAGTCGCCTCTTGCATACATCACAATGAGGGACCATCTCAACCAGGGAGTGGTGCCCGCAACCCAGGCATGTGCCCTACTGGGAATTGAATTAGCGATCTTTAGCTTTGTGGGATGATGCTCAGCCCAACTGAGCCATGTGTCAAGGCAAGCAATTAACTTCTTTGTATTAACATTGTGCTCTGAGACTCTGCTATACTTCCTTATTAGTTTCATTTTGTTTTGTTTGTCTTTGGTCAGTTCTTTGGGATTTTCCTGTGTAGACAATCATGTCATCTGTGAACAAAGAAGAGTTTTATTTTTTCCTTTCCAATGTGTATATCTTTTATTTTATTTTCTTGTCTTATTGCACTAGCTAGAACTTTCAGTACACGTTGAATTACAGTGGTGAGAGAGAACATCTTTGTCTTGCTCCCAAATTTAGGCAAAACATCTAGTTTGTCACCATTAAGTAAGTGTTAGCTGTTGGTATTTTGCAGATGTTCTTTATTACGTTGAGAAAGTTTCTCTGTATTCCTAATTTGCTTAGCTTTTTTTCCTTTAAACCATCAATTAGTGTTGGTCTTTGTCAAATATTTTCTTTTGTAGCTATTGATGTGATCATGTGATTTTCCCTCTTTAGCCTGTTCATGTGGTAGATGATGTTGAGTAACTTTCAAATGAAACTCAGCCTTGCACACCTGAAATAAATATCACTTGATTATGGTTATAATTCCTTTTTTTAAAAGATTTTATTTTTTTATTTTTAGAGAGAGGAGAAGGGAGGGAGAAAGAGAGGGAGAGAAACAGCAATGTGTGGTTGCCTCTCACATGGCCCTCACTGGGGACCTGGCCTGCAACCCAGGCATGTGCCCTGACTGGGAATCGAACTGGGACCCTTTGGTTCCCAGCCCATGCTCAATCCACTGAGCTACACCAGCCAGGGTGGTTATAATTCTTTTTATACATTGTTCAATTCAACTTGCTAATATTTTGTCAAGAATTTTTGAGTATTCATCCATGAGAGATATTGGCCTTTAATTTTCCTTTCTTGTAGTGTCTTTATCTGGTTTTAGTTTTAGGGTAAAATTGGCCTCATAGAATGAATTAGGAAGTTAGGAATGAGTTTCTGGAAGAGATTATGGAGAACTGGTGTCATTTCTTCCTTAAATGTTGGAGAAAATTCATCAACAAAATCAACTGGGCCTGGCGCTTGCTTTTTCTTTTCTTCTGAAAGTTATTTATTACATTGGAATCAAGCTAGTAAAGGGACTATAAAACTAGTAAGATTAGATATAGTATAGATTATGCAACCAGACATACCCATGTTTTTCTGCATAAATATGAACTAAGATGTTATCTGTCAACACATAAATACACATATAAATCAGAAAAGATCTTAGTGAACATGATTTTTTTTAAAAAACAATCCATATTTTTCTTTCCTTAGCCAGCATCTTAATATTCTCAAATGTAAAAAATGGGTACCAGTATCTCCCTCCTATTGGGTATTTTCCACATGGGTGCATAATTACAAAATACCAGTCAATTGTTTGTTTTTTAATTCCAAAAGGACTTACCAGAAACATATATACCACCTCTCCGAAGAAAATTTCTAAACTCTTCTGAGACTTAATATTTTTTTACATTTTTTCTGTATTTTCCATATAGTCTCTAATGAGTATGTGTTTAGTAGTTTTACAATTAGAAAAAAAATAAAGAGGGATCCATCTGTGGCTTTCCTTTCCAGTTTATCAATGTCAAACAAGAAATATAAAAATACGGAAAAGAGGTAAGAATTGCATTAGTAAATATAAACAACAATGAAAATTATCACAGTCCTATAGTCTACTGTCATGGGCTGTTAGCTGTTTGTCAGAGAGAATATACTTTTTTACTGAAGCATTTACTTATGCTTTGCTAAGAAGCCTTCAATGTTTCAACTATCAAGATCATGCACTATCATTTTTAAATTAAGCATTCCTTTACAGTTCATTTCCAGGTGAGCTGTCATGTCACATTAACTACTGGCTGAAGTTAGGTGCTACATTTCACAATATTCTTTTATGTTGAATCCAAAATCTCACTTTGAAATTATATGTTTTAGATTTGTACTTTTCAAAGGCAATCCGTCATTTCCTTTCTTGTTTTATTTTTCTTTCTAGATTTTCACTGGTTCATCTTTATAAACTAGCAACTTTCAGATGACTCAGTTTTTCTTAAGTATTTTATTTTGACTGATCAGAATTTGCATTCCTCCCCATCCACCCACATCTCAAGCTTCTATGGCTAGTCACACCGTCTCTCAGACATTTATATTATGATGGATAAATTAGAGCTAGACTTTCCTAGTTTGTAATGAGCACCTCAACCAACGTAAACATAAAACATCACATTCTTAATTAGAGCATACATTTTCAAGCAGAAGTGCCAGAATACTTTGTTAAACAATTGTTTTCCAAGCTTGATCTCTATCAATACATAAAGATTATATACCGAGTCTGGAATTTTACATCAATTAAATGTTTCTTTGCAAGAACCTAATCCAAAATAAAAAAGTTATTATGATTTTCCAAGGTAGCTTATAACTGCTATAAAACCACACACTTAGTTTGGTTGGTGGCTTATTTTGTTTTAATACAAAGATAGTTTATGGTCTTAAAAAATTCTTGATTAAGGCGTGTAAGTTCAAATCTTGCATCCACCTTGTATCATCTGAGTGATTTGGGCAAAGACAGTAACTTAATTATCCTGCACTTTAGTTTCTCTATGACAGATTTATTCACTCAAAAATATTTATAGAAAGCCCATTTCATGTTAGGCACTATTCTAACTGCTGGGGACAGAGCAGTGAACAAGACTGTGTAAGCGGAGCTCACACTGCATTCATCATTAGCTAGGATAATTTCAGTGCCTCCCTCACAGGACTGTTCTGAGAATTACATTAGTTAATACATATGAAACACTTAGAACAGTGCCTGGCACACAGTGAGAAATCATGAAATGTTAGCTGCCATCATCATCATCATCTTCTTCATCATCAGAGGACATTTCATTTTCATAAAAAGTTTTCCTTTCACATTGTCCCCATTCCTTGTCTCCTAGGAACCCAGAAATAATGGATTGAAATCAGTGTTCATGTACATCACTGAGTCTCAATTTCCCCATCTGTGAAATGGTAATAACATCTGCCCTCTCCACTCCACAGTGCTAGTGTGAAAATCAAATGATATACAGGGGTGGGCTAATTTAATATTGCCTATCAAATTACCTGAGATCTTAAAGGTGTTTAAAAATCACTACATTTTCTTTGCACACCCACTTGGGATAAAGCTTCTCAACCTCTTTATTATCTTCTGGATGCTCTAGTTTAAGTTTCTTATAAACAGCTGAGGCAAATAAGGCTCAGAGAAGCTAAGTAACTTCCTCAGGATCACAGCTCTTCAATGGCAGTTTCCATTTTATATTTGACGGAAGGTAAGTACGTACTGGGTGTGTTCACATATAAAATAAGATACAGTTCTCCAATTATCACTCAAACCCTACTCAGGGTATAAACAGCTGATTATTCTTACAGTTCTGGATTTTTTTCTTTTTTTCTTTTTCAAAAAAAGTAGAAGAGACCATGGAAAAGGAACTAGAGAAGAGAGTTGTCCATATTATGGCATGTCAGAAAATCTGTTCATTTTCTGAAAAAAATTTGTTTGAAATCCTTATCCGAGGATACATTTATTGATTTTAGAGAGAAACATAGATCAGTTGCCTCCTGTTGCTCCATCCAGCTGTTTCACCTGGCCAGGGCCATTTTCTGAAATTTATTAAGGTGAAGCTTCAGATTTCTAGCAGTCAAGGAGTCTACTCAGAAGAAACAACCTAGTTATGAAACTTTGTTTAGGGTTTTTTTTATTCCAGCTGGTTCATATGGTAACTTGGATTTAAGCAAGACTTTTACAGCTGCATGATCTGTATACAGAAATGGCACGTGTGAAATGCTTGTGTCTTGCCAGTCCATGCAGGGCCAGCTCAAACGGACAGACTGAAATAGTCATCTGCCTTCTTACATGATCCTTAAGACTGGGTATGTTTACATGACTGTTGTCAACTGCTCTTGGGAAACAAACAAATAAACATGGTGTAAATATTATGACAGAAGTAAGAGAAGAAAGTAGAAGAGATAGAAAAGGTCACAACATGGGCCCCTGATATTTGAGCGTATTTTTTTCTTTTTGCACCCTTCCCATTTCACATGATGTGTTTCCTAACGCACTGTGCCCCAGACATCCTCGGTGAGGGAGGGTGTGGGAAAGGGTCTGGCCCTCAGGTGTCCAGCGTCTCCTCCCACACTGAGGTCTGAACATGAACAAGAAAAGTATAGTCTGAGGTCCTGAGACCCAACTCTTGTATTCACGGTACCAATCCATATCCCAGTCTTAACTGGTTATAGAAGGTTCCAGACTGCTGTGGCAGCTAAGTGTTAACCGGCTGAGTCCCAGCTAACTGCCATGAGGCTGTCTGTCCATATTAGGAATCCAAGTCGTTTGTGTCATCCAAGATCCTTCAAGTTATCCATCTGCCTTTTCCAGGCTTCTTAGCATCAAGGCCCAGAAAAGGGGTTTTATTGCACGTGCAGAGGTTTGCTTGGAGACAAATGCTACTTGAGAAGAGTAAGACTGTTGCCAGGTCAGTGAACAGATATCTGAGAGGGCGGTGGGAATGGCCTGTTTCCCACCTTGTCCTGCAGCAGACTCAAGACAAGTGACTGCAGACGCATGAACAGCCAGCAGCCTGCCTGTTTACTCCGGCTTGCCTGGACAGTGAAGAAAGCAGCACTTTATTCGGGATGATGAAGCATTTTAGTCCCAGAGGGCTCGGGCGCTGCTGGACTACAATTTTCTAGTGAAAGCTTCTCCTCTTGAGCCTGTGTGATAAAGGATGAGAATTTGTGGCCACATGGCTAAAGAGAGCAACATGGAGACGTGAAACAGGCAAAGAAGGCAACTGCTGAAGTCCAGAGCTACAGACCAGAAGGCTGGGAAACTGGGGAGGGCTGCAGGGACAGAAAGCTCCTGAACCCTGCTGAGGATTGCTAGGATGGTCTGCAGAGCAGGGCCCTGGGCAAATGCCTCACTTTCTTTGCATGATAGCGAGAAGACAAAGTTCCAGGGATTGAATTGGACTAGGCTACTTCTTAAGCTAGAATCCTCCTCCTGTGTCTACTAACCAGGAAAACTTTCCTCCCTCCCTCCCTTCTTTTGTTAAACAAAGTTCTATGACAGTGTTTTAAAACACTTCCTTACATCTTCCCTTGTACAGTAATACATGTGACCCTATCAGCCATCTCTTGATCTGTTACTGGGTGAGCAACACCTCCATCCTGACGAAGCTGATGTGAGGAGGCATAAGTAATCTTCCTTACGTAATTCAATCACAGCCTCACAGGAGGAGCAGAGAAGTTAAACTAGGTGAGGTGAATGGTCTCAAAGTGCCCTCCATTTCTCTCTCACCCACGAGGTTGCTTTTGGAATCAACACAAGAGGAGGCAGAGCACTCAGAGGGTGATTTACTTTCCCACAATCTCAGGCACTTAATTTGTGCTAATATCTCTGGTGGGTACCATCTGTGGTAACTCAAACACTGTAAGCTTTATGGTTCAATACTTCGTTCATCTCTAAGTACAGTAAAAGGTGGTTCTGAGAGAGCCTCAGGAAATGGGAGGTGACTTTGCAGAATAAGACTCATGGGTTAGTTTCATGTCCTTCGCAACCTCTCCTTGACTAACTCTGTTTGGTAGTCCTGGAATGTGAATGAATGAACAAAGGCTCAGGATAGCTACACTGAAAACCACCAAACAGGGACTCCTTGAGGACATGGCCTCTCCATCTCCCATTCTCCTCTCCCGATGGGCTAACACAGCGCATGGAATAAAGCAGACACTCAGCTGACCTATGCGAAGTCAGTGAGAAGACTCCCCAGTATCCCTCCCAAGGCTATGATTCTGAGATGTCTAAGCAACATTGCGACACAGAGATAATGCAAATTCTGTTGTTACAGATGCTTCTAAATATAGTCAAGTCTATTTTATTTTTGTGTGGATTATTCATGGCCAATTTTTATTCCCAGTGGGTTCCACCCTGCCCAGAATGATGAAAGAATACCACCTCCCTAATGTCACAATTGAATTCTACTCAGGAAATATGGTTATTTTAATATTGTTGTAAACCAAACATAATTAAGACTATAACTCTTCCCAGGAAAATATCACATGACATACTCCAGAAACAAGTATAAGTGAATTTTAGTTTACATGATGATTTAGTTTATCTACTCCACCTTCCATTAGTTAGTTGAAATGATTAGTATTTAAGGCATCTACAAGACCAAAGAATTTCTCACTTTTAAATCTAGTATTTTAGTATCTTGACGGTGTGGTTTGGTGAAAGCCAACTGGGGGCATTAGCTGATCCAAACTTGCGGTGACTTTTACAAACCCAGACCAACAAAACGCAACAGTAGTGCAGACCTTACAATTCTCCACTGAGCTTCAGCTTAAACTCACTGGCTCGCAGAAGGTGACTCCTAACCATGGAATCCACTTTGCGACACTGATATTTATACTGTGTGATACCAATCTATGTAAAAACTGGTTTTGGGCAAGACTGTATACACACAAAGTATTCATTTTTTTTTAGGGCCCTGTATGTGCCACCTAGTGATTTTCCAGGGAAAGGCTGAGGTGCCAAGAAGAGTTGTAATTAGGAGGTAAAACATCAAGGACCTGGCAAGGGACCCAAGCTGGCAGACCCGGAGGAAGGGAGTAGCAGGAAAGTAGCGTGGATTTGAGCTCGGCTGAGGGGTTGGGGAGAGGAGCTTTCTTTTTCACGTCTGCTTACAAAACCCCCCTCCCCTCAATGATTTCTGGAAAAGGTAGCAAGTATTTTGTTGACATCTGTAGAGATTCCTGTCCTTAATTTTAAACAACAATGACAAGAGCAATAATAGACATCTAGCACACAGTCTGAGAACATCATTGGAATTTTCTGGAGCAGGCTCATAAATATACAAAATTACAAGGAATTTCACAGATATTATTGGTAATTTAACAACTAGGCAAAAAGGTAATGTACATAAAATTTTTACTGAAACCTTAAACTGAAAAACAATCAACAAGTTTTTAAAACTTTCATGCTTCCATATTTACCACCATTCTTTCATAAGAAAATCATTAAAACCATCCATGTTCTTTCATAAAAACAACGTCAGCAAGCTCACAACTGTGCAGTGTAACCTAGGTGTGTTATTTGTAGCCAAAGCTGTGTTAATTTTGAAGGGAAATACTAGGGAAACTTTAAACTGAGGATAAAATATTTTATTATTCCTGATTGACTTAATTCAAAATCCGTGTATAATGTCAGATGTTTTTGAAATTTGATTTTGTAGAAAAGAAACACACATAAACCTCAGGTAACTATTTCAGTCATTTAGAGCTAATGTAGGGCTACAAAAATGTAACAATTCAACATTTGTGTATACCGTATTTTTATTAATTAAAAATCAATGTAAAGGATGCTATTAGGGTGAAAAGTGTATCAAAGTGATTGATTTTCCAACTGACCTTTCCCTGGTTCACGTTCACCCTGTTCTCTCCATTCCCTCTCCTGACAGCACGGGAAAATGATGTGTTTCTCTTTTCCTCCGGGGATTACTTTTTAGGTTGACATTTAACATTTTGAACCATCTAGAATTTATTTTGATGTGTCACATGATATCCAATTTAAAAAATGATTAATCAGTTGCCTAGCCCACTGATTTGTGATGCCTCTTACCTATCACAGTTATTAAATTCTTATGTACCCTTGGGTCTGGTCCAAGACTATCTATTGTGTTTCATTAATTTTTATGTCTATTCTTGCAACAGTATCACTTGAAGAATCACTGTATAATATTATTCTTCAATACCTTATAATAAGGGGAATTTTCTAATCAAACAGAATCCTCCCTCCTTTAAAAGTGTTCTTGGCTATTTTACCCACTTATTCTTAAACTTCGATTTTTAAACTTTAACTCATCTGTGAAGGCAAAAAAATCCTGTTGGGATTTTATTGAAATAATATAATATGTAATATTAAATAACATAAACATTAAAAATTAATTACATAAATTAATTTAGAAAAATAGAAATCCTCACAGTATATAGTGATATTTAGTAATCATCCAGAAACATACCCTTTTATCTTATTCTTATTTTATGTCTTTAAGTTAAGTTTTACAATCTTCCTTATGTGCATCCTATAATTTTTTAACAAAAGTTTTTCCCAGGCATTTGATATTTGCAGAAGATTTAAAAAATATTTACTAATAGATTATTGATACGATGTGAGAGAGAATAACAAATGATCTTTCCACCTGATTTGCCTATGAGTGTTAATAGTTCTCTACTTGATTGCCTTGGGATTTCTAACTAGACAATTTAGCAAGGTAAATAATCAAGGTAAATAAGTCTCTTCCTTTCCAATAATTATCTATTGTTCAATACATATTTGCTGAGCATCTACTATACTAGGCATGATAGCAGACGATGGGAATATCTGTGAGAGTAATGCATATAAAAAGTCCTGCCCCAGTGGGGCTTACATTCCAGTGGGGGATAAAAACAATAAACACACAATAAATGAATATAGTATGTGAGAAGATGATTTTTTTTCTCTGGAAAAATTGAGCGGGGTAAGGGAGACAAGGCATATAGGAGGGAGAAGGTTTTGCAATTTTAAATAAGGTGGTCTGAGCAGACCTCTCTGAGTAGCTTCATGAAGAGAGGGAGTGCGCCATACCTACATCTGAGAGAGAAGTGTTCAAGGCAGACGGAACACATGAGAAACCCTGAGGAGGGAGTGCTTCTGGGCAGTGACCACATGGGAGTGAGAACAGGACACAAAAGTAAGTGAAGTAATGACACATCTGATTGTGCTGGGCCTCTTACCTTTGTTTTATATTTTATTGGATTGGCTAGAAACTTAAGAACAGTATTAAATAAAGGTAAAAATAGGTCTCCTTAACTTGTGATAATTTTTAATAGCAATATTTTTATGTTTTATCTTAATCATGGATTTAAATAGTTATTTATCACATTTTAAATATTATGTCAGTTCTCAATATTAACTGAATAAAAAAACCCAGATGATAGTTCAATGGCTGTAGAAAAGCCATATGAAAACATTTACTACCTATTGGTAAAATCATAAAAACTCTCAACAAACTAGGAATAGAAGGCATCTTTCTCAATCTGTCAAAGAGCATCTGTGAGAACCTTACCACTAACATCATATTTAATGGAGAAAAACTGAATGCTTTCCCCCTAAGAGTGGAAATACATTAAATTAGGATGTTCGCTCTTATGACTTCTTTCAATGTCATGCTCAAGGTCCTAGAGAGAGAAATAAGTCAGAGACAGAGAGAGAGAGGAAGAAAAAGGAGGAGGAGGAGGAAGACAAAGAGGAGGAGGAGAAGAGGGGAAGGAAAAATAAAAGGATGGAAAAAAAGAAAGGAGTAAAGACATATTGTTCAGAGAGGAAGAAGTAAAATCAATGTTTCTTTTTCATATGACATGATGACATACATAGAAAATCTCACAAAGTCCACACACAAATATATAATAGAAATGGCTCAGTGGATTGAGTGCCGACCTGCAAACCAAAGCGTCACCGGTTCGATTCCCAGTCAGGGCACATGCCTGGGTTGCGGGCCAGGTCCCCAGTATATGAGAGGCAACCACACATGGATATTTCTCTTCCTCTCTTTCTCCTTCCCTTCCCCCTTCTCTAAAAAGAAATGATTAAAATCTTAAAAAGTATATTAAAACTAAAAAGTGAATTTAGCAAGGTTGCAGATATAAGGTCACTATACACAATTTTGTTTTTCAATTTTTTTTAATCCTCACCTGAGGACATGCTTATTGATTTTAGAGAGAGGGGAAGGGAGGGAGAGAGAGAGGGAAAGAAACATCAATTGGTTGCCTGTAGCGCTTGCCACAGCTGGGGACCAAACCTGCAACGGAGGCATACGCCCTGACTGGGAATAGAACCCGAGACTTCTTGGTTTATGGGATGATACTCCAACCAACTGAGCCACACTGGCCAGGGCACTATACACTATTTAATCTATTGTATTTCTATAACTAGCGAAAAACAACTGGAAAAGAAAATTAATTTTCAGAAACAATAAAATTTATCATAGCGCCAAAAATACCAATGAAATAAGTAAACTACAAAAGAGCAAAACGTGCAGGAGCACTGTAAATATAACCTAAATAAGTATTTGAGTCTTCTTTGTGTGATTTAATACTGTTAAGATGTCATTTCTCTTAAAATTGATCTACTGATTCAATACAATAGGTAAACACATAGGTAAATATGAGTGAAAAAAATTGCAGAACTTTTTCATACATACTTAGGAACACTATGCATATAATAGATTTTTATTCAGAAATAAAAAAATGAACAACCCACTGATACTGGCAATGACATGAAGGAATTTCAAAGGTTATGCTGAGAAAAAGAAGCCGGATACAAAAAAGCCTCACCTGGCAGAATGAAGCTGTGCCTTCATCTTTTCCTTGCCAGAACAGTGTCAGAGGAAGCCAGCTAAAACAGAAGGTTTATATAGGATCCAGCATCTCATAATATAATACCTAAAAGTTCAGGTTTCAATCGAAAATCATGCATCACCTCAAGAACAAGGAAAACCATAATTTGAATTTTTAAAAAAGCACAACAGGTACTAACAGGAGATGACAGAGATGTTAGAATTATATGACAAAGATTTTTTTTAATTACTTTATTGTTGTTCAATTACAGTTATTTGCATCCTCTCCCCTCCCCTCACCCCTCCCCCAGTCTCCACCTTCCCCCCAGCCTCCCCCTTCCCCCTTAGTTCCTTCCATGTGTCCTCTACAGTGATTCCTGAAAACGCTTCTCCCCATTGTCCCCTCCCCCCTCCCCCTTGGCTATTGATAGACTGTTCTTAATTTCAATGTCTCTGTTTATGTTTTGCTTGCTTTCTGTTTTTGTTGATTATGATCCAGTTAAAGGTGAGGAGCTTATACCTTTTGCAACAGCATGGATGGAACTGGAGAGCATTATGCTAAGTGAAGTAAGCCAGGCGGTGAGGGACAAATACCATATGACAAAGATTTTAAAGCAGCCATCATAAAAAATGCTTCAATGAGCAATTACACACATACTTGAAACATATTAAAAAACCAGAAAGCTGAAGCAAAGAAACAGAAGGTATAAGGAAGGACCAAATGAATTTGTGGGGCTACACCAAAAATTCTAACACTCATGCCATCAGAATCCCAGATGGAGAGGTGAAAGAAACTAAGGCTGAAAAGGTTATAAAAGATGTAATAGCTGAAAGCTTCCCAAAGTTGGCAAAAGACACAAACCTACAGATTCAGAAAGCTGAACAAATTCCAACCAGGATAAACTAAAAAAAAAACTTCCCAAGACACATCACAGTCAAATTTCTGAAAACTAAAGATGAAAAAAAAAAAAATCTTGGAAGCAGCAAGGGAGAAATGACAACTTATCTACAGAGGAAACACAATTCAAATAAAAGTGAATTTTTCATTAGAAACTATGGAGGCTGGAAGAAAAGGACACATTTATAAAGTACTAAAAAAAGTAGTCAATCGAATATCCTATATACATGAAATGTCCTTCAGCAATGAAGGAAAATCAAGACATTCTCAGATAAATTAAGAGAATTTATCACCAGCAGGCCTAACCTAAAAAAAAAAAGAAGGTTAAAAAAAGTTCTCTAAACAGAAAGGAAATAATAAAAGAAGGAATCTTGAAGTATTAGGAAAGCAGAAATGGCGTTAGAAAATAAAAATATGAGTAAGTTCAATAGCCTTTTCCTATTGAGTTTCCTAATAGTAGACCTTTGAAGAAAAAATTATACCATCTGATGTAATTCCAAATGTATATAGAAGAAATGATTAAGACAATTATATTATAAATGAGGGAAAGTAAAGGAGGGATAGGTTTTGATACTTCATTCAAACTGATAAAATGTCAAAATCAGTAGACTGTGGTAAGTTATGTATATGTAATATATTACCTAGAGCAATCGCTAAAAAAGCTATACAAAGAGATACACTCAGAAACACTTATAAATAAAAAGGGAGGCAGTAAAAGCGCAGAGATATAAAAAAAGAACAACAGAAAGCAAAAAATAAAATGGTTGACTTAGCTCTAAAATATCAATAATTACATTAACTGCAAATGGTCTAAATGTACCAATTAAAGGTCAGAGATTGACAACGTGAATTAAAAAACCTAAGTGGATTAAACAACTATCTGTCAACAAAAACTTACCTCAAATATAATAATATGGGAAGGTTGAAAATAAAAGAATGAGAAAAAGGTATATCATGCGAACTTTAGTCAAAAGATAACTAACAGAAGTAGCTATATTAATGTCAGATAAAGTAGATTTCAGAGCAAAGAAAACGACCAGAGATAAAAACATTATAAAATGCTAGAAGGGCCAATGCATCAGGAAGACATAACAATTCTAAATGGCTATACACCAAACTATAGAGATGCAAAATATGTGAGGTAAAACTGATAGAACAGGAAAGGGAAATTGACAAATCAGCAAGTATAGTTGGAGACTTCACCATCCCTCTCTCGACAATTAGTAGAACAACTAGACATAAAATTAGGAAGCAGACAGAAGAACTCAACAACAGCAGCCAGCAGAATCTAACTGATATTTATAAGACACTCCACAATATCAGAATACATATTCTTTTCAAGATATGTTTAACTCATTCTATCCTGGGCTACAAAACAAATCTCATCAAATTGAAAAGAGCTGAAATTATACCAAGTGTGCTCTCTAACCACAATAGTATCAAACCTGAAATTAATAACAGGAAGATAACAGAAGATTCAAATACTTGAAACTAAACGACACATTTCTAAATATTAAATAAGTCAAAAAAAGAAGTCTTAGCGAAAACTGAGAAATACATTGAAATGAGGGACAATGAAAAAACAACATATCAAAATTTGTGGGACAAAGCTAAAGCAATGCGAAGAAGGAAAGCTATAGCACTGAAGGCTTAGATTGGAAAAGAGGAAAAGTTTCAAATTAATAATCTAAACTTTCACCTCAAGAAGACAGAATAAGAGTAGCAAAAATCCTCTGTGATCAAAGCAAGCATAAGGAGAACAATAATAATTACAGAACAAGAAACAATGACATTGAAAACAAACAGAGAAAATG
The DNA here is from genome assembly GCA_004026765.1 of Micronycteris hirsuta. Classification (NCBI taxonomy): domain Eukaryota; kingdom Metazoa; phylum Chordata; class Mammalia; order Chiroptera; family Phyllostomidae; genus Micronycteris; species Micronycteris hirsuta. The sequence goes on from PVJI01000690.1 coordinate 228,129, forward strand.
CTGTTATAAAAAGCTGTTTCTTTAATATACGTGACCCATGGACATGAACAACTGGTGTGGGGATTAACTATGGGAATGGGGGGGTGGGTTGGGGGGAGGAGGACAAAAGGGGGGAAAATTGGGACAACTGCAATAGCATAAATAATAATAAAAAATGTTTAACTTTAAAACAAAGCTGGTTCTTTGGGAAAAACTCAATAAAATAGATAATCGTCTAGCAAGACTGACAAATAAAAAAAAGAGAGAAGACACAAGTTACCAATATCAATATTACCAGTGGGTAAGCGGGTGGGGAGAAGTGGAAGAGGGGGGATAAGCGGTGATGGAAGGAGACTTGACGTGGAGTGGTGAATATACTATACAATATATTATATTGGAGACTATATAATATATAATATATTGTACAACTGAAACCTATATAATTTTATTAACCAAGGTCACCCCAATAAATTCAATAAAAATTAAATAAAAATGAAATGGGGATACTACTACAGATTCTGAAGACAAAAAAAAAATAAGGAAATACTACAGAGAACTCCACACTCATAAATTCAACACTTAGATGAAGCAAACTAATCCTTGAAAAACATAAACTACCACATCTCAATCAAGATTAATCAATCATTACCACAGTCGTATACTATTAGGGAAATTTAATTGATAATTTTAAAACTTCAAAAAAGAACTGTTCTGGCCCAGCTGGTTTCACTGAAGAGTTCTGCCAAGTGTTTAAAGATTTTACACCAAATTTATACAATATCTTCCAGGAAATAAAAGATGGAACATTTCCCAATTCTTTTTATAAAGCTAGTATTATTTGAATAACAAAACCAGACAAAGCACAGATACATACACACTACAGACCAATATCTCTCATAAACATATACACAAGACTCCATAATGAAAGATTAGCAAAGAGAATCCAGAAATATATAAAGAAGAAATATGTGTCATAACCAAGTTGGCTGATTCAATATTCCAAGAATAAATCAAAATAATTTACCATATTAACAGATTCAAGAAGAAAAATCATATGACTCTACCAAGAGATGCAGAAAAGCACTGAAAAAATATCAATACCCACTTATGATAAAAACACTCAAAAACATTAGTAAGGTAATAACAGAGGGGAACTTCTTCAACTTGATAAAGATTAGCTATAGAAAACTTTCATAGTTGTCTGGCTATTCTTCTTCCTACCCCTACCCCAACCCCAGTCAATTATGGTTTAGTGCCTAGCACCCTGAATTCACGTAGGCCTTTTACCATAAGAGCTGGCTGGATGACACCCCCGGCCCATGTCTAAAGGGAATTGCCATCGGAACTTCTGTGGAGCAAACTCACCTTGTTGTCACTGCCATTTTAGGTAGCTGACAAGGCTTTGAATCCTGATCTGCAGTGCTTCCGTGTGGATGCCAGTCTGGGAGTCTCTGCTCTCTCCTTTCTTTCCTTAGCAACCTTTTGGAGAGCGGGAAGAAGCCCCCTTCACCTGCCAGGCTTTTAATTTTTAAAGGCATTTCTTGTTCACTGTTATTCCTTTTACTGGAGTTGCTCTTTCAGTTTCTCATAGCTTATCATCTCACTGAACGATGCACAAGTCTCCCACAGGCTCGCTCATAAAATTGTCCAATTAACACAGAGCAGTGGGAAGCAGCCTGCCTGGGTCGTTCCTCCTTCATCCACAGTCTCAGTGCAGGTCTAACTATCAATTCCAATGCTTCCCAAGAGTTCAGTTCAATTATAGAAGCATTCATTATGTGGCAACACAAAGTCACTGAGCCCTCCGAGGCTTATCTGGCCCTCGCGCAAATAAAAACTCTGCAAACTCTCAGACTTCTGTTTGGGTTCTCTTACTGTATATGTGTTCTCACAGTGCAGGAGAGAGAATTTATCTCACAGCAAAACCACTGCAAAGAGCGAGCATTTTGCAGTACAATAAGGTAGTGGGAGGGAGGTAAAAGGACAAAGAATTAGTAATCAGTAATGGTTACTGTACAATAGAATATTCGGCTAAAAGCAAAGAGTGGGGAGTCAAAAAGCCCAGCTTAGAATCAAGTTTTTACCACGAACTAGTTGGCAATCTGGGCACATCATTTAATCTCTCAAGGCCTTGGTTTTGCTGCTTGTAAAATATGGATGTTAACACCTATCTTAGAAGATTAAATGAGATAAAACATTTCAAGTCCCTGGCAAATAATCACTCACTAAGTAGCCACTAGTGATGGTCACAGTCAGTTGTGTCTGAACTCGGCCTCATCACCTGGCATTGCGGTAACACACCAGGACCCCTGGTGTAGGTGACTGCATCCTCCTGGAGAGCAAAGCTTGGAGACAGCTGCTTGTGGAAGTAAGAATAAGTAGCATCAGACCCCACTGCTCATGTGTGATAAAATGACGAAGAATTAGGGAGTAAGGGCCATGTCTACACTCCCCATACCAAGTGCCATATTTTAAAATCAGAAAATGTACTTGGCTGGTGTCTTTATAGACCACTTCCCAATTGATAAGACGATTAAAATCCAGGCACAGAGTCATTGGCCCTCACACCATAAATCCTGCAGATGACTTCAGCTTTGAGAACACAATGGAAATATGTTTGGGAAATAAAGCAGAGGACGTTCTAGACAATATAAACAAAACTATAATAAAATGATTTCCTTTAGTAGCACATGAAACAGTATTCCCTATTATTTCTCAAAGCTCTATGATAGTTTAGTTCTTACATTTTTTTTCTAAAAATGAATTTCACAAACTTGAGAGAAATATGCAGAGAGTATTTTGAAAATCCTGAGGTGCTGCATTTTATCTTCCGGCACATTGACATCATTGGGAGAGCCAGAGAAGAAAAACCCTGCTTCGTCCCTGCAACCACTGTATTCTTCCTAGAGGTCAAGCCCACCTCTCTTCTGTTCCGTCAAACAGGTGTTTGCCAGACCAGAGCTAATATCTTCTGTTAATGCCAATCATGTTGATTTACTATTTCAGGAAACAGGAGAATGTAGTGTGCCAAAGTGGACCATGAAGATTTTGGTAGAAATATTCTTGGAAAGCTATGGCATATCATTAATACAAATGAAGAGAAAGTAATAAATGTATCAGGTGCTATGGAGATAGCACACTGTGAGCCACGGTCAGAGGAGGCTCAGGCGCCCAGTGGTGCTGATGCTGCAGGGGCTCTGTTGATCGCATTGGTCATGGTACCCAGCATCTCTCTGGGCCTCAGTGTCCTGGATGGAGATGAGGAGGGGTGTGGGTTAACTAAGCTGGAAAGTTCTGAGCTTGGGAGAGCAGAGAAGCTCTATAGCCACATGGGGCCATTACTAGTGGGAAGAGATCCTGAAAGGAAGCGAAGACCACATTGTGGAGTGATGGGTGTTTTTGGCAATATGTACTTCTTCCATATTTCTGCCAACAGCCGGCCCTGTCACCCAAAGTTGAGACAGAGGAGGAGCTACTCAAGCAAGGTTCATGGTACCAGAGTAGTTTTAAAACAAGTTCACAAGTTCTTTGATATTCTTCCAGCAAAATGTAAAGACTAATTCCTTTCCCTTGAATATGGGTTGGCCTTTGTGGCTTGCTTCTAGTGAAAAAGAACTGTGATAATGAATGATTTCCAAGACTAGGCAATATACAGTGCCTACCTGTCTTTCTTTCTCTCTCCTCCAACTCTGTCCCTTGGGTGTCCTGAGCACCTGCGTAGGAAGCCCAGCAAGTGATACCACCATGCGGAGAGAACAAGTGGAAAGTCCACACGGAGATGGAGAGAGAGGCTGGCGGAGTCTCAGCTGTGCCAGACTCCAGCTGTTTGAGTCTTTCCAGTATCAACTACCAGAAATATAAATAATTATTCAATTCCTCTGGAGCCACCCCAGCTGACAGCAAGCAAAGCAGAAACAAGCTATCCCCACTAAGTCCTTCCCAAATTGCAGATTTATGAACAAATTAAATTCTGTCACTGCTTTCAGCCACCACTTTCATGACAATTTGTTACGCAGCATTAAACAGCCAGAAGAAGAATCAAGATGATGACAGGGGAAGATCTATTTTCAACGGGCCCTCAGCTTTTGAGATACGACATATGGATGCCCGGGAAGCTCTGCTGGGCAGACCAGGGTAGGCCAGAATATAACTTCTTATGAGAAACTAGTGGAGAAGGTGAGTAAAAAGTTCTATAACAGGATGATAATTAAGAGGATGGGTTTTGGACCCAAGACAGACCAATTTGAATTTAAATAACTTCAGTCTTTACTAAGTTAGTGATCTTAGTCAAGTTACTTAACTCCTCTGAACTTCAATTTGCATATCTGGAAAGCTGTGATCATAATATCGAATTCATAGAGTTGCTGGAAAGATTAAGCGAGCTGACAGTAAGTGCTTAATTAATGATGACTGTTATTACCATTAAGTAATGATGACTTATTAGTTATTTCCAGTTTTCCCATCGTTGCATTCTACCATAATCAGCAGGGGTGGGGTACTCACGCTCCAGCGCGTGCCGGTTACCAAAGCCTTCTTTTATGCAGACGCTTCACCAATGGATCAAACATCTTCCCACTGTATCTTCTATATTCTGGGCCCTGTGCTAAAACTGCGGAAATTACAGAAGAAACTACAGAAGAATGTAGACTGTCACCCTGGGAAGCCAGCAATCGAACATCCCAGACTGAGGCGACTTGTTGACCAAGGGAATTCAGCCTCCCAAGGGTCTGATTCTCCAAGTCTTCCTGCCTAAGAGCCACGGCACCATGGAAAGGCTCTCACCACAATCCCTGCCCGCGACAGAGTCCTGTGTATTATACATATCATGAGTATTTAGCAATCAGTGTCTCATACCTTATAGCTTCCTCTATTTTCTAATACCTAATATTAATATCCAATACCAATATTTCTGAAATTGTCTTGTCTTTAAAAGAAATTTTAATTGGCTAGCTACTACATATTAAAAGGCACTTTCCGGCTTTCCCTCCCTGCCCTCTGCCCACACCGCTCCCCATCCGCTTCTTTCCCCAGGCTCTCCAGAGTGCGCTCGCTGTCTGTTACACCCCTCCCCTCAAGCTCCTAGGGCCTCTCTTAAAAGAAAAAAGAAAAATAAAGTGCTTACTATGTAAGATTTAGAAAGAACTCAACATATAGTTCAATTAACATTTAAATGCCTATTAAGACCCAGGTATAATTCGGTGAAAACTTTAAAGCGAGCCCAGGCCAGTGTGGCTCAGTTGGTTGGAGCCTGGTCCTGTACACCAAAATGCCGTGGGTTCGAGTCCCGAATGGGATCAGGGATCAGGGCACTTAACCAGAAAGCAACTGATCAATGTTCCTCCTTCTCTCCCTAAAAACAATGAAAAAATGACCTCGGGTGAGAATTAAAAGAAAAAAAAAAAGATTACGCTGAAATGTAAGTTCAGTATAGTAACCTAGGATCTGATAAGGATAAAAATACAATTGCTTGGTAATAAAGTTGGATGATTAATTTTCCTATATTAATAAAGTACATATTTTTAAATAATAGAAAAGCAAAGTTTAATTCATAATACTAATAAGACCATAGCATTTATTTATTTCTATATTTATTTATTATTTTTATCCTCACCCAAGAACATTTTTTTGATGCTTTTTTAAAGAGTGAGAAATGTAGATGTGTGGAACATCAATTAGTTGCCTCCTGACACACCCAGACTGGGGATTTTACCCCCCCCCCTGGATTTGAACCCACAACACTTCAGTTACAGGGAGATGCTCCCTTCAACTGAGCCACACCAGCCAGGGCAACCACAGAATTTTAAATGCATGTGCTAGCAAACAGTTCAGACTGCTGCCTTTGATATGATGTCTCATAGCTCTGCACAGAGGAATTTAGACTTTTCTGAAATGAACACCGAGTTTTAATTGAACACTGGATAATTATCCAGGTCAAAATAAAACAAAAGCTACCATGGGCTTTAAAAACTTTCAGATCTACATATATTTTGCCTAGCTTATGAAGACTTTTGTTTTTCTATTATTGTTCACAGTAATGACTATTGAGTCTCTGAGGTCTATGAGCATTATAACCAAAAAATAAACACAAAATATTGTGGTATAATTGAGGCATTTTAAATTGTTTATTATACTGTTTCCAAGTGAAGAGCATGTTTTTTTCTTTAAGTCAAAGTCCAATTTAAAAAAAATTTAATCTTCACACTAGCATAAATATTTTTCAAACTTTATTTATTTTTAGAGAGGGGAGGGAAGGAGGAAGAGAAGGAGAGAAACATTAATGTGGGAGAGAAACATCGACTGGTTGTCTCTTGTACACGCCCGGACTGGGAGGAACCCACAAGCTAGGCATGTGCCCTGCCCAGGAAACCAACCTGCGACCTTTTGCTTTGCGGAAGACGCCCAACCAAGTGAGCCACGCTGGTTGGGGGGAGGATGTTTTTTATTATTGATTTTAGAGAGAGGAAGGGAGAGAGAGAGAGAGAGAAACATCCATGTGAGAAACACCAATCGGTTGCCTGCTGCTCCGACTGGGGATCAAACCCACAGCCTTTTTGGTGTACAAGACAATGCTCCAAGCAACTGAGCCACTGGGCCAGGGCTGATTTTTTTTTTTTTTTTCATCCGTGAGTCAAATCTTTAATCTTCTCTGCAGTTCCAAACAACTCCAACTCCATTTCTTTTGGTTATAGCCTCTCTCCTCTCCAATTTTCCAATATTCCTCTGAAACTGATCTGTATTACCAAAATTGCATCATGAGTTTATAGGGGTCTAATCAGTGGTGAGTAGCCAGGAAGGATCACTATATATAGTTCTATGAATTGTCTTCTGAAACTTGGAAGTTTATTTCTCATCTCTGGCTCTACACAGTAATACTCTCAATAACTTCTGTCTTTGAAGGGGCTGGAGAATGTTATGTAAAACTATTCCAGCTCCAACTTTTCATAGGTCAGAAATACCCAGGGGTTTTGGTTTTTAATGTAACTTCCCCAGATAAAAACCTATTTCCGTTTTCCAATCCGGGAAGTGGATGTCTGTAATACAACATAAATTACACAGTTTCTGATTTTACTGTCTAGACACCATCAACCCCCTTTACACTACCTTCTCTGTCAAAAGTCTGGGCATGGCCCAAAAACAACTGATGTCCAGCTAAACTCGGAAATATATTCCTTCCAACTAAAGCTGGCAGGACTCTGGTGAGCACATTTGAAGCCAACAAAAAGCAGGATTGGAAAATTAAGAATGGTTAAAAAAAAAAAGAAAGGGCAAGTACAAAACCCTTTCGCAAATTAACAAGGCTCAATGGCATCAAGTATTTGCAAGGTTTCCATCTTCCCCTCAACTTCCAAATAAAGTAGCTCATCGGCCTTGCAGATAAATGCAGACATTTTTATAGCCTCGCCATTCTCGGTAGAGGCTCCATTGTCTGACAGACACAGAAAATAAGAGAATTAAGTGCATTCTCAAGAAAATAGCAATGCTCACCTGATTTTCACAGCTCCGCGTCACTGCACTCAAGTCATCCTCGCAGCACACAAAGTGGAGATTAGAGTGTGGGCACAGAAGACAAGAAGCCAGCTGCTTGCTCAGGGATGAGGGTTACAGGACTACATAAGGACGGATGGTCCGCCACTCTTTTCAGATCACCCCACTGCTTTCCTCGGAGCAAGCCGAGAAAATGCTACGTGATCCTAATAGTAGTCATCCCAGCAACGGCAGCTCTCACTCACTGAGTGCCTACTGTAGGCCAGGCACTAGACTGATATTTTGTGTTTATTGTTCTCACAACAGCATAGCTTGCAACTCTATGACATGTTTGCTATGGAGCGGGATTCAGCAAAAGTTAAGGTCTGTCTTGGATCACACATCTAAGGAGGATTATTTGCTGAAATTCCAAAAAGGATGATTTTTGATATCATGTATATATAGCACTGTAACATTACAAAGACTTTTCATATTTTTTCATTTCATCTTTTTTTAAAAATA
>PVJI01000691.1:0-218618 GCA_004026765.1 Micronycteris hirsuta
AAGCGTATCAGGATACTGGCAAAAGACAGGGGGACCAAGCACCACTGTCTTCCAAGGACTGAGGGTTATCCTGGTTATCCTGGTACACAGGACTTTTAGTGCTAAAATCAGGTAAGTCTTGGGCAAATTGATGAGTGATGGACCTGGGCCCTTCAACAAAATATTTCCCTTTATTTCTGAGACTCACCAAAAGGGAGGCTTACATGCCCTTTATGTTCAGCCAGCATCCTGGCACCTTCATCAATTCAATGTACTCTAAACTGCCACTTTCTCTGAGCCTCCTGAATATTTTTCATTTTCTTGTGACTCAGCTATGTTTCTACCTGAATTAACTGCAAGATTTCTCCACAGTTAATAATATGACGCACACACTCAACTTTATATTTGAGGCCTCTGCTTTGCTGTCAAATTGCCTCCCTGGGAGAGATAAAAGCCCTGCTCTCCGACACCCAAGTGCAGAATCAAAAAGCCCTTCACCCATACATAGGAGCTAAGCTTTCATCATTGAAAAGTTCTTTATACAATGAACTAACATTTCAGTTGAAGGATTTATACTTGACATCAACCCAATCTGTAGAGTTTTTACTACGAACAATTGATAAAACATTTGTCCTATACTTGAATGACTGTACAGTTATTCCAGTAGCTATTCCAAAACAAACCTATCAAAAAGGCATATTTCAAAATGGCTTGCTTTCTTTATCATAGAAACTACTAGAAACATTTTTATTTAGTCCTCTTGAAAAACCTATTTCTAAATACTTTACTGCAAATACTTACTTGCTATTTATGAATATATATTTCCATGTTTACCATCTATCTGTCTGCATACAATGGAGTAGAATACAGACTTTATATGTGTATATATTTTTGTGTATGCTTTCTGCCCACTTTTCCTACATTTTTGCCTTTCCCAATTTAGTTTGCCAGATTTTTCCACTAAATAGCTCAGCAAAAAGAAGGTACAAAACAAAGCAAGAGAACAAAATAAAATTTCACTCATGAAGTTGCAAAATAGATATTTGAAACTCACAATGAAAAAGAGCATTTGAAGACTTTTTGAGTTTGAGGAATCTAACACCTGAAGGGGCAGTGAGGTCTTGAAATATGCAGTTGGGGCAAAAAGGCAATGAAGTTTAAATTATTACTGTTGGTGTAACTTCATTTGTATTCATAGGGTTGTGAAATCTTTTAGTTCTACAAATACACATTATGTTGGGAAAAAGAGGGGAGATATATATATATATATGTATATACATCTCTCTCATATATATATATATATATATATATATATATATATGTAGAAAGAGAGAGAATATTTATTTTTTGTTTGTTTCTGGTTAAAATCACAATGACTATCATATTACCAGTAAAGGCTTGGTTGATATGCATTAACAATAAAAATAGTAATGAGATATATAGAAAAATGATCTCTGTTGTTTCTAGAGTGTTGAGAACGTGAATTCTTAGTACTTGCTTTGTTTTAGATTATTATAATGAAAATGATTTTGATGTGCTAAACCTATTAACTTCCATATTTTCTTTAACCCTCAGAATAATCTCATGACTTATTTACATATTTTATAGCAAGGTAAACTCAAGCTTGTGAAGGTTATGAAATTTTTCAGTGATTAAAGACTTAAGGATGTTGTAGAAATTATACACAAACTCACATTCTCGGGCTCTGAGACTCCAGTTTTCCACCACAGCACATTATCTCTTCCTGCCCCATTGAACTCACATTTTATAGCTCTGTTTTTCTAGATCCAAAGATCTAGAAAAAGAGTGGATCCAAATATTTCTGGTAATCCCGGTTGTAAAATGGTTTGTTGGTTAAAAACAAGGTTATGGGGAATTCTGTAATGGGGGACACGCACCGCCAGAAATGAGGGAGGGGTCTGAGCCGTGCTAAGCATGAAGGCCAGAAGAGGAGCAAAGGCAAACATGGCCAACACTGGCCCTCATTGGTTGGAAGGCTGGACACCCCCACTCCCTTTTGGCATCCATAGGATCCTGGGAAGAGAAAAGTCGGTTGGTTCTTTCCTCTCCATCTGTGAAGGACATGTCAATGGTCACAAGTGGGCCTGCCAACAGTGGCCAGTACAGGCCCATGAATGGAGGCCTGAGGGCACAGAATCCAAAAGATGCCTGGAGCTAGACAGCAGCTTGAGACCAGCTAAGCCACCTACATTTATGATCATTTGGCTGGAAAATGAGGGTCCTGGTACAACTTTGAACTGAGCTGGCAGAGGGTGACAGGGTGATTTTTCTTTGGGTGTCTTAGAGGGAACAGGCTTTGAGGCAGAAACTCGCCATTATTTCCAAAGACCTTGGTGATAATAGTCAGCACTGTGAACAGATTTTGTGTTATTTTCAGTTCTTGAGCCTATGTAGTAGTTGTAATGACAAATAATTAAATTGCTATTTTTGATGTCATACTCTTACTTTTTCTTTCCCCTTACTTTTGTTACCCAGATATTTCAGAGGGAAACTTGCCATTAAAGAAAAGTTACTTTTATTTTCCACTGAACTCCATCTTTGGAGATTTGCCTGATAAACAGTGAGCCATTGGATCCCCCCACGTCCACTGATTGGGTTCAATAACAATTCCATGACAGTGAATAAAACACCTGTTGAATCCACAGGCAGAGCCAATACACAAAGCATGCAGAAAAGGCAAATCCATGTTCTTGCATAGTACAAAATTTAATATCTCATGTGGCAAAAATAAATCACTTTCAATCCATAAAAAATAGAGGTCTCATGTAATTGACCTGCCATGAGTCGCCAGTTAGTGCCTTGGGATATGAGACTCGATTATGATGTAACATTAATTTTTGCTGCTGGAAAATGGAGTGCTCAGCAATGGCAGTTACCTGATCAGCCTAGTGAGAAATTCATGTGTTTGAGGCTGTGCTTAACTTTCCTCACTGTCACCATGCCACCCTTATTCATAAACTCATTGAGCAAATGTGGAGTGGCAGAGCAGAGAGGCTGAATATAGCAATAGAGGGAGTTAGCTTGGTCACATGATTGCTGAGTCATGTTAATTATTGGAAGCATCTACTTGAGGTACAGATATTCTTATATTCTGGACAACTCTGAGTTATGTCCATGAATCTCTTACAAAAACCTTCTTGTCAATAAACTTTCAGTATTAATTTTTAAATTCTATGTCCTTGACCATCTCTTCAAACCATTGTCCACCACACCCATGGAAATGATGTATGTCCATGTGACAAGAGTCTCTTCTTTCAAAGAACGGTGACAATTCTATTTAGTATTTACAATTTTCCCAGTAAAAGAATTGCCATCTCTACCATTATCCTGGGGTATCTCTGAGTAGAACTATAAGAGTTAAAACAATTCGCCTTTTGTTGATACCAACATATTAAACTTAATCATCTATAAATAATTTTTTTTTTCTTTCAGTAAGTTTATAATGGGACTATTGATGAGGTTATAGTTTGTTTAGAAAAAGTGACAGTACAGCCACAAGAGTGAACACACTGGGAATGTTAGTCACCCGATCATGCAACTTTGGGGGGCCTTTTAGACATACTTAGAGCCAATTCTGTATATCTCATTTCTTATTGATGATGTCCTGTTGAGCACACTCAACTTTGTGGCATACAAGTTTATGATAGAGGCTGAGGAGGTGAGGTGACTGATGACCCATTGTATAAGTCAGAGTTCAACCAGAGAAGGAGAACCAGTAGATTTGTGCACATATATTCATGTGTGTACACACATGTGTACACATACATCCACATGAACATACATGCATGTGTATACACATATATATGAAGTGACAGAATAGAGGCTGAATAATACAGATATGTAAGCACATATATATATACATACAAACACACACACATATATATAACACAGACACAAACATACTTCTTTGTAAAAGCCTAAGAAGATTTATATAATTTGCATGTGACATTAGTTAGTCTCATTTTTTTCAGATATCAAGCATGCTTTTCTTTCTAGGGCTTTCTAATATGCGAGAGTAGGGTAAAGAGTCATGGTTTGCAATTGTGTTTGCTTTACATGTGGACATCACATTCAGATGCACAGTTTTCATCAGGACAATGTTCAAGTAGAACTTGAACGTATTGTCCAAATGATTCAGTCTCAGGGGTGCCTTGATGAATAACTATTGCCAAAGCTACCTCTTCGATGTACCATTTTGATGATCATTCCAGACCCATTGCTTATTTAGTAACTACTCCTAATCTTGTGTTTTGCTCTCTGCCACCACAGGATACCACCAACCCCATTGCCACTAGAGAGCCCAGTTCAATGGCAACAATTTCAGTCTATTCTTTTGCTGTATTGAGAAGTCTCTTCACTACAGAGCTTTACAAACAATCTAATGCATCCCTAATATGAGATTACTCAGTGTCATAGTAAATAAATTTTTTAATTACTATCTCTGTGGACATGTTCAAACAAAAGCGAGCGAGTGGCACTTGGTAAGTCCATGCCATCTTTTTAAGCTCTATTAGCCTTTTCATGTTTTCTTCTTCAAAACTAAGTAATTTGGGGCATCTCAACTTTATTTAATGTAAGCCACTCTTATATCTAGTTTTCCATAATCTCATTCCTGGTATTTGTCAGTCTAAATTAGGAATAGTTTTTCTCCTCCTGGATTTGGATCTCTATTTGGTGCTTTGAGTCAAACTGGGTTATCTCTGTAGCTATAGAAATGGTAAGATGAGTAAGGAGAGGATAGGTATTCCTTTGCAAAGTAACTGAATACATGGTCTTCAAATAAAACAGTAAGAGCCTCCTTAGTTTAGTGAGTGTGTTGGTAGGCATGTGTGGCTGCTAGTGCTGTCTGGGGACACTCAGTAAAGTTTGGGGGTTCAGAATACTCAAAGTGAACTAAATCATCTCAAACACCAATGTCAGAAATTTTTAAGGTTGAATTTTCCCCCAGTTAATACCCCGCTATTTTTACTGAGGACCTGGAAAGGATCCAAATGCTGCCTGTGTTGTTTCATCAAATCCTACCACCAGCCTCTGAATTTGACTTTTAAATCTATATACCCAGCACCAAAGAGAAATAAAAGATTCTTTTGAGAGGAGTCAGAAAAATTTTGGTTCTTTGGCCAGGACTTGAGCTAGGGTTTTATAACTTGCCTCTATCATTTTCTTGTTTTATGCTTTCCAGTTCAGTTGAAAGGAGCAGCCCATCCCATTGCCATTTTATTCTTTATACTTTTCAACATGGCCTACCCCAGCATGGCCTCTGCCTTTAGTACATATATCTTTCTCCAGGCAAAAGACCATAATTTCACCATTAAGTTTTATAAATTACCAGTGTTCTAATCTCTACTGCCACCTAGACCACCTCTACCCACAGCCCAACAAGGTCAGATAAACAATCCCAACTAGTCTTTTTTAGTGTCTCTTGTCTAAAACCATTCTGCCATCAATTATTATACCTTTCAAAGTTCTTAGCAGCCATAATCCCCTGCAGCTCTAGCTCTATTAGGCAGAAAGTGGTTTACTATAAGTATCTTACAGAATTTTTAGTAGTGCAGATGCTAAATGACAGAGGCAGGGGAAACAAAAAGACTTTTTAGCAAAATAGTATTTTTAACAAAAATCCAGTACTTTCTGTTCTATGATGACATTCACAGCAACTCATTGCCTCAGAGGATTCAGCCCCCACAGTCGTGCTCCGTCCCTTCATGTTATCACCTACCCCTTCCTAAGCCTTATGTGGTACATGTGCTTCATGGAATTTAGCTCACACACAGAAGACATGTTGAACATGTTTAGCTTTCTTGCATCTAAAGGGCAGGAACATATAGTGGGAAAAAAAGGAATTAGCATAGAGTAACCTAATCTGTGTGATCTAGGCAAAGCATTTTGTAGGCAGAGGTCTGTCAGTCAATCATAGCTGTATGAATATTAATAAATATTAGTGAGTCAAATTGAACTCCTTTAAGTATTTCTCCCAGTGCCTTAGATGCCTAGTTACATTAAATGTATGGCTGTTCTATGTGCTATATTTTGTTAGTTTCCAACACTTTTATATGTGCAACTCTGGTGTTTTTCTTGCCACCCCTCCCCACTTTGACTAATACAAGCTCTTTAAGGACTACGTGGTGGACTTATTTTATGCCCCATGAAGATTCTCAAGGGTCCATTTGGCAACGTGATAGAAGAAACATAGCTATGACCTCAGTGATCTAAACTGAAATCCTGACAAATCCATGTTAGTAAATGTGTCATCTTGAGTAAGTACTCACTTCTCTGATTTTAGATCTTGTTCTGTATACAGCAGAAACTTTTAAGTAATTTTAAAGTAATTAGTATAGTTATAGGAATTACAAACTGTTACATGATTAAGTGCTCTGCCAGAAAATGCACTGCTGAAGAATACACTTTTTGTTTGTTTTAGACTTTGTTTTCCCTCTCCTTATATGAGAAATACCATCTATTTTATATGGAAATTGAAGATAGAATATTGCTTGGAATTATTAAGAGGCACCACCCTGAGCTGGTAGGTTTTGAATAAATCATAAACTATTCAATTATTTATAGAAAGAAATGTAACAACCCCTTTCAATTGATAAGAACTTTAAGAAAATGTACCCTCCCCCTGAGAGACGTAGTTACTAGAAAAAAAAAGAAGGAAAGGACAATTTAGCAAACACATGCATGAGTCCTGATCCAGGACTTTGAGGCTGGGGCTGGGTATATGAACTTAAATAGGTGATTATTAATAGCCGTGATCCTGAGAAAGGTGGTCCTTGCCCTGGGAGACGTGGGGTGGAATGTCCTTCTCCCTTAAAAACTACCATGGTCTGCGCAGAGATCTGACGTCACGGAAACACTGCCCAGAAGTGTCGCTGACGTGACACATCAGACTCAATGAATACACTGCAGCGTCAAGAAATGGGCAACCTGGGCTCAGTCATGCTAGAACTCTTCTAGCCTGAAATTGTTCCTAGGATTTGGGATAATTAAACAGAAAAGGAAGGAAATACTGACATTTCTGATATTAAACAGCTGAGAGACTGAACAGTTTATTTGAAAGAATTAAGGTGTGCTGATACCCTCACACCATTCACACACATTGAGTATGCCTGGTTTTTTTTTTTTATTATTATTTCAGATTTTCTCCCAACTTTTTCAATAAATATCAAGGCTTCAGATGCACCATCCAAAATTGAGGGGTAGTACTAAGTAATATGTTATAATTCTTCAATGTCCTGTTATGCTTTCTAGTTTTCAGTTTTTCTTCTTTTGGGGGATTGAAGGTAAATTCACTTGAACTGAGAAAGGGCATTTATTTTGTAGTTCATTCCTTAGCATCTTCCTAGCCCAAGCCTGTGGTTATTCCTCTATGTATTACAGTTATCTGAAACATTTTAGAAATATCAGCAATGTAAACACAGCATGGACTTTCAAGGCTGACTGTATCTTACCTCATACTGTGCACAGCATCTAACACTTTTGGGTCATTCATGGGCTTTGGAGGTTTAAAAAAAGGTGGTTGGGGGTGTGGGGGAGGGCAGAGGATGCAGACAACTGTAATTGAAAAACGATAAAGTAATTATTTTTAAAAAAAGGTGGTTAGCTGTTTTCAGAGTCTTAATAGCAATATGTGGGAGCCTTCAAACCAAGAGAGAGCATAAGACCTTAATAAATTGTATATACAGCCCTGGCTGGTGTGACTCGGTGGATTGAGTGCTGGCCTGTGACCCAAAAGGTTGTCAGTTTGATTCCCTGTCAGGGCACATGCCTGGGTTGTGGGCCAGGCCCCCGGCAGGGGATGCACAAGAAGCAACCACACACTGATGTTTCTCTCCCTCTCTTTCTCTCTCCATTCTCCTCTTTCTAAAAATAAATAAATATTTTAAAAAATAAATTTTATATACAAAATTAGGACATTGCCTCCTTCTCAGACTCAAAGGGTTGTCCAGTGGATTGCACATATACATAAGTCATTTGTAAATGTCTATTTATTCAGTGATCTTTATCTTCCCATATGAACTCATCACACTTACTGCTGGCACTGTTCATTAGGTGTAAAAAAAAAAGGCATTCTAAATGCGTTTAGACATTATTATGAAGCCTTGATTGTTTCTTTCCTAATGAAGTAATTCTGTGAAGAAAGCCAGTGCCCAATTCAGAAGGCTACATTTGGAGAAAACTAAAAACGACACATTTTCCACTAATGCAGCCCGCCATGATGGGGGTATCACAGTGATGCCAAAATTCTGCCCCTGTCAAACTATAGATGTAATTTATATCCCTCGCCATGCTCTCTGACGCCTCCTTCTCTGGTTCCGTCCTCTGGGGTGACTCATTTTCTGACTAAGAACAACCACTCCTGTTTCTTCTTGGGCTTGGTACATGGCAGCTTCCTTCATTTCCGTTCCCTGGTTTCAGAGTGACTCTGAACCAGGACCACAGAGTGACTTCTATCAGTTAGCTTAGCAATTAGAGCTAACAGCGCTAGAATCATTCTCTAGGTTCTGACTTCAAAACAGAGTATGGACTCCACTTTCTTTTTACTTTTTAAAAAATTACTTATTTTTTATTGTCGTTGAAGCACAGTTGTCTCCACTTTCCCCCCGCCCCACCCTCAATCCTACCCCTCTTAGGCTTTATCCATGGGTTCTTTACACATGTTCCTTGACAACCCTTTCCCTTCTTTCCCCCACTATCCTCCTCCCCCTTTCCCTGTGGTTACTGTCAGTTTCTTCTTTATTTCAGTGTCTCCAGTTATATTTTACTCAAGTATTTGTTTTGTTGATTAGGTTCCACTTATAGGTGAGATCATATGGTATTTGCCTTTTACCACCTGATTTATTTCACTTAGCATAATGCTCTCCAGTTCCATCCATGCTGTACAAAGGGTAGGAGCTCCTTTCTTTCTGCTGTGTAGTATTCCATTGTGTAAATGTACCATCATTTTTTAATCTCCCATATGTGACAATTAAGGGAAGTTAGGATTAGAAATGAGAATTAGCCAAAATGTGAAGTTTGTGAAAGAACCACAACATGGATACTCCTTTTGTTTTTTTTTTGTTTGTTTGTTTTTCTTTTTAGATTCCACGTATATGTGGAACACGTATCTGTCTGACTTATTTGACTCAGTATATGTGCCTTCAGGTTTACCTATGTCGTCACAAATGGTAGGGTTCCCTTGTTCTGTAAGACTGAACAATATTCTGTCATACCACTTCTTTACCCATTCATCAGTAACAGGACACTTACATTGTCCCCATGTCTTGACTGCAGAGAATAACACTGCCATGCACATCGGGTTTAGATATCTTTCCAAGTTAGTGTTTTTGTTTCCTTTGGGTTTGTTCCCAGAAGTGGAACTGCTGGGTCTGGTTCATACTGTAGTTTTATTTTAAATTTTACAGTATACCTTATACTGTTTTCCACAGTGGCTGTATCAGTGTACGAGAGTTCTCTTTTCTCCAGTCCTCACTGGCATTTGTTTTCTTTTGTCTTTCTGATGATGGCCATTCTAATAAGCATGAGGTGATTTTTTTATTGTGGTTCTGATTTGCATTTCCTGAATGACTAGTGTTGTTGAGCATCTTTTCATGTACCTGTTGGCCTTTGTCTATCTTTGGAGAAAAGTCTGTTCAATCCTCTGACCATTTTTTTAAAGAATATATTTAATTATTCTTTCAGCAAGGGAAAGGGAGAGAGAATGAGAGGAAGAGAAATATTGGTGTGTGAAAGAAACATTGATCGTCTGCCTCCTGCAGGCCCTAACTAGGGGCCGGGCCCACAACCTAGGTAGGCGCCCAGATCAGGAATTGATCCGGCGACCTTTGCTTTGCAGGACGACTCTCAACCAACTGAACCACACCAGTCAGAGCGTCCCCTGACCATTTTAATTGAAATATTTAACTGAGTTATTTTTTATATTTTGGATATTAGCCCCTTATCAGATATATGGTTTGCAAATATTTTTCCCAGTCCACAGTTTTCTTTTTACTTTGTTAATTGTTTCTTCTGCTACGTACAGGCTTTTCAGTTTGATGTGGTTCCACTTGCTTCTTCTATTATAATTAACCTACTTACATAAAAGAGAGGAAGGATCCTTGTCTCAATATATAAAAATTAGCATATCTTCATCCTAGATATATTTTTTATTCTGATATCTGTTCAACTTACAATCTTTTCCCTCCAAGTTTTCTTTAACAGCTAAACATCTTAAATGAGTGGCCTCTATATTTGCTATATCTCTTCTCTGTCCAATTGATTCCTAAAATCCCACTTCTACTCCACCTGACGGATATCCAATGAGAAACAGATGCACTCACAAGTTAGGATTATATAAGAAAGTATTACTTATAAAGAAAATACTTCCAAGGGATGGTAAAATGCCTGGGTTTAGTAATTTAAAAAAATATTTGACTTACTTATTTTTAGAGAGATGGGAAGGGAGAGAGAAAGAGAGGGAGAGACATATCAATGTGTTGCCTCTTGCATGCCCCCCCCCCCCCACTGGGGACCTGGCCTGCAACCCAGTCATGTGCCCTGACTGGGAATTGAACCAGTGACCCTTTGGTTCCCAGGCTGGTGCTTAATCCACTGAGTCACACCAGCCAGGGCTACCTGGGTTTAGAATTACAGGAGCTAGGGGGAGTCACTACTAGGTCCAAGGGAAGGGACAGTTCATGGGTCCCAGAAAGAGAGAGTTATGTAGAGGCCACCTTAGGAAGAGTGGTGATTTCAGGACTTTGACTTCCCAAAGAGTCATCCCAGTGGGAGAGCAAGGAAACAAACCCTGACCTCTGTCTCCTCTCTCCTTCCAAGATCTTGCTTCTCCCCACTAGACAAACCCAATAGAAGCCAGACATTAAGAAAGCACACTGATGACATATACACATCAGCTTTTTAAGACAAAATATGAGTAAAGATGGGTGGTGAAAAGTGGGGGTGGAAAGGCACCAGGCAAATTTTGCCTGAATATTCCAATGGAATTGTACCTGCAAAAAATCATCTCTCTAATCTTCAAACTCAGTGGCCTCATTTACATTTGACTTCTACATATCACTTCACCCAATTTATCTTTTCACCTGGATCCTGTGAAACTTCTTACTCCTGATTTGTCCTACATTTTGACTTATTTTTATTTTCCATCCACATACTTGTGTGTCCTTTTCCTGTCACTCCCCAACCCTTTCCACAGGCCCTTTAGCTCTTCCTCCCCATGAGGACAGGGAGGAAGAGCTAAAACTCCACCGTGCCTCTGGCGTAATTTGCCCATTGAGCCTTCCACCACGCTAACACCGGGCTCTTCCTACTAAGACACAGCCACTGTCATGACATTTTTCCTTCTGAAACAATTTGATAGCTCCTTTTAGCCCGCAGCATAAACCCCACACAGAGACCTGTCTTAGTCTAGCACCTGCTGAGTTTTCCACCCCACCTTCTGCCCTCTTCTCCACACCTGTGTTCAGCCAGACTACTTCAAATTCTCTAAGCATGTTTATGCCACTGAGATTTGAAAATACTTTCCACTTTGTTGAATTGCTTTTGTCCTCTTTCTGCCTAATGCATTATTTTAGCTATCCAGACCCAGCTGAAATGTGTTGTAATCCGTTAGGTGTGCTTTGTCTCTTCACAGGGAGAGCTGATCCCTCTCTCTGCTGTGCTCCAGGAGAAGTTCTGTAGCCCTTTGCACTGATTTCTATTTTGGCCCTACATGTATAAGCTACAACCAATTCTCCCTGATAAACAGTGTTTATGGCACGAACACTGCTTCACTTGTCTTTGTATTGCTGGACTATATCAGAGTGTCTGGCACATGGAAAGTCTCCCAAAATATTTGCTCAATAAATGATAGGTGACTGGCTTGATATACCACCCTCTGCTTGGTGCCTGAAGTGTTTTCCTCCTAAGGATTAAGAGAGATCCTCCTATATAACACAAACTGGTCAGACAGAGTCCCAGAAGAGCCATGTGACTCCGCCAGGCAGTGTTCCTTTAGAGTAGGTATCAGATAAGGTGATGTTTCAGTGGGAGCAAAGTTTTGCATTGAGCAGAGTACCCACTTAAAAGAACCTTGTGTACAGAACATGAGAAGTTCTCGTTTGTGTAAATCTTACCCACCGATTGGCAGAGATCCCTCTCTCATAAGACTCCTGGACTTGCATGCAGCCCCCCTCCCATGCCCCTTATATAGGTCTAGTCACCTCTATCTTGCAGAGAAATGGGCTCCTTCCTATTGGACTCACATCAACAGCTTGCTTTCAAGGCCTCATCTGGTGACCCCACTGACTTGTAGCTCTACCCTGCTGGGTTCCTGCCCCTCTTTCTCCTTCCATCTCCTCTCTTCTCCACCAAGTCCCAAAAACAAGTCTCCTTTGTCTTCAAAATAAACTTTAGAAGGCCAATAAGCAGAGCACTCAAGTTATTAGCAAATGGAAAAATTGGAAAACAGATTTTGTTTTCCTCAACATTAAATATAGATGGCTTGTCTTCAAAAATATCAAGGGTGGGGACAGTATGTGTGTTTTCTCTCTAAGGCAGCAAATACAAGGAAGTAAAACAAAAGGTGTTTTCCTGTTAAAGGAGTTTAAGTTTGCACCCCATTGCAACAGCTTTATCTGAGGTGAGACATGAATTAGAGTCTCTGGACTCTGGGTATAGGGCTCCCTATGCTCTAGCAGCCAAGCTCAACCCTCACCACAAAAAAAACAAGTTTTCTTTTAAACCAATAAAACTCAGCAAGTACCAAATTACAGTCCTTACTGAAGTTCTTAAAGCTTTCAAGAGCTCCAGTTTATATATAAATACTTCTGAACTGGCATTTATTTTCACTGGGTAATACCTTCAAGCAGCAATCCCCAACCCTTTTGGCACCAGGAACCAGTTTCATGGAAAACAATTTTTCCACAGACCAGGATTGGGGGGATGGTTTGGGGATGATTCAGGTGCATTACATTCAAGCTCACCTGTTGTGCAGTCTAGTTCCTAACAGGATCAGACTGGTACCTGTCCATGGACCAGAGGTTGGGGACCCCTGCCTTAAAGGATAATTAATACTTTAGTTTTGAATGCAAAATCTATTTTTTAAAAATGGTACCAAAAAAGGCATCTATTAGTCATTTTCATGTGTGTAGGAGTGTTGCTAAATGGATTAAAGAATTTCAGAAATTTTTAAAACTTTACTACTTTACTAAGAAATGAGGTTGAACGTAATCTTTTTAATAGCTGATAACTGCTACCTGTGTTTTCCTCTTCCTCTCCTTCCCTTCCACCAGCATCTTCCATTTGCTAAAAACAGAAGTCCAAGAAATCTTACGTTGCTCCAGGCATCAGATAATTATTTGAGCCAATTCTCCTCATGAGGGAATTACAATACTCTAGGCAGCGGCCCAGGTTCTGGTTCGTGTATTAAAGCTGGGGACGTTTCTCATTATTTCAACATAGCTGGTATTTTCTCTTTCTCAATTCCGGAATAATTTGAACATGTATTGGTTAGGAAGTTCCCGTGGGTACAGCAGCGAAGGTCTCAGTTGAACAGAACAGTTGTCCTAATTCTTTATGTTTTTATAGGCCAGCTGCAGAGTGCCACACTCTCTAAGTCTGAATATGTTACAGAAAATAAACAATCTACCAAAGAGAAAATTTTCTGACAGATTCTTCTCTATTTGTCTTAGGCTAGAATAAAAAGCATATTATCCATATCCTCTTTCCTTTCACGTTTTCTCCAAAATAAGTTGCTGCTACAACCTCATCTTTTCCAGAATACCCTAGACAGCAAAAAATTAGAATGTAGAGGAAATAAGAGAGCAGTTAACATGAACATGTCAGAAGTATAGCCCATTTTGTTCCTAGGTACATTTCAAAATGCTGGAAAATAAAGGAAATACGTTCTGTTATATCCGCTTACTCAAATGTCACTAATCATCAGAGAAGAGTGATAGATTCAGTGAGAGAAAATCTAAATCTAGTTCTACTAGTTGATGGAATTTAAATGGGAATAATTAAGTGTAACATTTCAAGTTCGGTTTTCTAAATTGTATTGGGTGATGCCAGTAATGTGACCAGTCCACATTATTGATTTGTGTATCAGGACAATGCTCCAACCAACCGAGCTACCTGGACAGGGCTTATTGATTTGTTATGATCGGTAACAGTGGGATTCTCACCAGAGTGTGGAGGCAAGTTTATCCTCTGAGGAGCTAATAAGTAAGTAGTAAAAGCCAGACCCAAACAATTTTTTGATAGATTGTATAGAACACATTAAATCTCTTATGTATTCATATGTAAAGACATCAACATATCAGTGGATGTTTTTTTGTGGGCTACATGATTCGATCCTTCCTGGAGCCTGAGTCCCTGGGTGCTCAGCGAAGCGTAGTTCCACTCTTCCCCTTCCCTGTGTACAAGTCCCAGGAAAGCAGGGCAGCATTAAAACATCAACAGCACGTCGGTAGGAATATGTGAGTAGACTGTGATATTTGAAAGTGATTGGAGACAGGAGAAAGTTGTGAAGGGTTTTTCAACAGCCCTGAAGAGGATATCTGCAATGTCTTATGGGTCTCAGGCTATTATAACCAAACATCCTATCTTGCCCTGACTACATAATTTTTCTTACAATTTTGCATTCCATGTAGATCTTTTCTAAGGAATGATAGCATTGATCAGGGATCATGAATATTCTGGGCCTTTTGACAGTTGTGTTTCATATACTAAACTAATGACTTGAAACTAATTCTTTAGACTTTTTTCTGGTTGACATGAGACAGACCTCAGGACAATATTCATTTCTGTATGTTCTTTAAATTTGGAGCACGTAGGTCTTCTACTTCCCTCAGGACCAAACCTGTGCCAGGGTCTCCTAATCAGAGCACTAAATGTTACCTCAGGAGTATGACTTTCAAAGTATTACAGCTATGCCTCATCAAGATCTTTTTTTTAATAAAAAAGTATTTTTAGATAAACATTTAAAATAGTTCTAAGAAACAGTACAGAGAGACCTGGTATATACTTGAAACAGTTTCCCTCAATGGTAACATTTTAGAAAACTACAATGTAATATCAATTGGGATACTGACATTAGTTTGATCAAGATACAGAATATTCTCTTTACCACAAGAATCTGTCTCGTTGCTTGTTATAGCCACACATACTCTCATCCCCACTCCTTCCTTAATCCTTGGTAACTATTAGCCTGTTCTTCATTTCTACGAGTTTGGCATTTCGAGAATGGTATGTTAATGAAATTACACAGTCGGTAACCTGTGACATCCGCTGACGGCCAAGGTAGGGCCTGCTCAGCTGTGGCGGAGGTTCTGGCTCCCTGCTGGACTTCGGCTGTGTCTTCCTGGCCAAGAAAGGCTGGGCTGTTGCTACACTCCTCTCCTCGTGTTCTCCCCTGACCCCATGGTAGGAGGGGAGGGTGCTATGCCTGGATACCACTGGTAGTGGCAGATGTCCTGACTATTCACTGGGCCTCCTCTGACCCTCTAACAGTCTTCTAGGAGTAGAGAGAAGTTGCCTCATTACTGATGTTTAGGGGCGGAAGTCCGGACTCACAGCGAGGTCTCCACTGACACCACCAGGAACGCCTTGTTTCTGTCCCGTGGGGATCAGAGTGCTGAGTCCGTATTCAGCCGTCTCTGCCAGCTCCTCAGGGGGGCTGTTGATGCACCTCATTGTAGCCTCACGCAGGTAGAAGTCTAGGCTTGCAAATTTGTCTCTTTTGGTATGGATGTGCACGGGGCCACGGTTTACCTGTGACATTTGGTTGGAGTAAAGAATTATGTCTAAAAGTTTTATATTTGCTAGGCTTCCACTTTCCTAGAACAAGGTTTTATTTAGATTCTTTTCTTTTCCCTATACCAATTGCATTTATGGGTTGCCATCTTCTTCAGCTCCCATTTGGGATATGAAATACAGAAAGATAAACCAAGAACTCAACATTGGGTTCTACCTTGGGTCCTGGGGTCCTGAGACTGACCTCTCTGTATTGCTAATAGTTCAGTAAGAAAACAAACATGTTTTACATATAATGCTTGGGTTTTTAGTTGTCTCATCAAGTTTTTGTTTGTTTGTTTTAATAACCATGTGAAAATACCTAGCACAATTTCCCCAGCCAAGCATAAGGCATCACTGTATATTATTAAAGTTAATAATTAGATTTACATGAATACTACGACTATATATCCTAATATTATTTCAAGCTCAATTCGTTCCCTGAAATTGAATAAAGACTTGCCCAAATACTCAGACCCACTATGGTGTATCCTTCTTCAAAATTACCACACTTAATTCTTTTCTATGTGTTAAGCAAAACCTATGTGTGATGAGATATAGCATGCTACAGAGGAAATAAATGACTGTTTGTTTACTAACTATGCTCTATTGAGCAAGCTATTGGGTTGGCCAAAAAGTTTGTTATTTTTTCCTGTAAGATGGCTCTAGTGGTGCTTAGTTGTCTTTAACTTCATTCAAAATAAATTTGTGAGATTGTATTGTGACTGCTGTCATATCAGCGTGCATTGAAAAAACTTTTTAAATTTGGTGAATTTTTGTGTAGCCATTTTAATATTAAAGATGGAAGAAAATAAGCAACATTTTCAGCATATAATGCTTTATTATGGTAAGTAAGGTAAACATACAACTGATACACACACCTAAAAATGGATTTGTGCTGTGTGTGGAGAAGGTGCTGTGACTGACTGAGGCAAAAGTGGTTTGCAAAGTTTCGTGCTGGAGATTTCTCACTGGATGATGCCCCATGGTCAGGTAGACAAGTTGAAGTTGATAGCATTCAAATCAAAACATTAATTGAGAACAATCAGCATTATACCATGCAGGTGATAACTGACATACTCAGAATATCCAAATCAATAAAGTTATTGGTGAACATGAAAAACATGTCTTTTGTTTTCTGGAAAAAAATTGAATGGACTTTTTGGCCAACCCGACACTTAACCAAGTCTCATGTTCTTCATCTGTAAAATATCGATAACAACAACTAGTAAGTGGCTGCAATAACACTTTACTCATGCCAAAATCTAAAAGCTTATTATAAAAAGTCTTGAAGAATTGATAGATTAGATCCAGAGTAGGAGGTAAGAGTTCTTTCTACATGGCTAATTTAGTGTAAGATAATTCTAGAATGCAGTTTTTATTACAGCTATTGATGTTATTGGTTTTAACCATGACCCATTAACTCTGACGGAGCAGAGTTGTTCCGAAGTTCTCAGCCCTTTGAGAGGCAGCACCACACCGCACAGCGACTAACACGGCAGGCTCTGGAGCTGTGGCGGCCAGAGTAACCGCCACCCAAAAGGTGTCTGCATCCCAATGTCTGGTACCTGTGAAAATGTTACCTTACAGACCTGAAGAGAATCTACAGGTATTTTTAAGTTAAGGATCTTGAGGTGGGGAGATTATTCGATGGGCCAGTGTAATCAAAAGGGTCCTTATAAGTAAAAGAGTGAGGAAGAAGGATCAGAGTCAGAGAGATCTGGAGATGCTAGGTTGCTGGCTTTCAAGACAGAGGAAGAGGCAACAAGACAAGGAATGTAAATGGCATCTAAAACCTGTAATAAAACAAGAAAGCAGATTCTCCCTGGAATAGCAAGAAAGATTTCAGCCCTGCCAATACTTTGATTTTAGGCCAGTAAGACCTATTTTGGACTTCAGAGCTCCAGAACTATAAGAAAATAAATTTCTGTTGTTTTAAGCCACCATATTTGAGTAATTTGTCATAGCCATGATAGGAATCTAATATAGAAGCCGGATGATCAGAGTCCACATTCCAGCTCTGCCATTTATTATATATCTGACTTTGAATACGGAATTTAATTTCTACTTCATAGCTGTTTTATATTTAAAATGGAAATAAACATAGTCCCCACATCATAGAAAGGAACTATGCTTCATACATACGAAGCTATTGAAACTGAGCACTTACTATTAGGCAAATTGTAAGGGCTTGGTGTCAACTACTATTAGTACAGTGGTAGTAACTCTTCATTTATACAAAGAATGTGATTAGAAAGAAATAAATGCTATGGTAACAAATGACTCCAGAAATCTCAGTGGCTTGCTAAAGCCAATGTTTATTTCTTTTCTTTTTTATAATTATATTTTTTATTTCTAAATTTATTTTATTGTATTTTTTCCATTACCATTTATCTCCTTTCACCCCCCCTCCCTACTTCACCCCCTACAATGACCACACTGTTTGTTTCTTCTTCATGCTACATGTCCCATGAAGATGTGTGGGCAGCTGTGTTCATGCTGATTTCTCATACCCCCAAACTGACCAAGGATTCATTCTGCCAAGGGGTTTTGAGTCACTGAAACAGGGGAAAGGGGAAGAGAGACAAACTGTGCAGCCCTTTAATTGTTTCTTCACAGAAATGATACGTGTTACTTCTGCATATACCTCATTGGCCAACAAAAATCACATGTCCATGTCCACATTAAAGGAGAAGGCATATGTATAAACATTGCATGTGACTACAAGGTAAAGAGCCATAAATATTTTGTGAAGAGTATTAGTGATTCTCCCAGTCCACTCTACTGGACACCAAATATTTGTCACTTTCTCCATCAGTACCCAGACACTAGTGTAATACACACTGTACATGAATATTTCTGCATATACAGGGCAGAACTGTCAGTCTTGTGAAATTCAAATAACAGTTCTAGGAAATATACCACGAGGAAGAAAGGAATGATGAATAGCCCTGCCTTAGAAGTGAAAATCATTGGGAAAGGAAGATATGGAACAGGGATTCTGGTACACCTTGCCTTTGCACAGCCTGGAAAGGAGGCCCATGAAAATTCTAGGGTGAAATACTAGCTGGCAGTAGAGTCAATGTGTATGTTGGTTTCAGTGTGAAATACTTGATTCAATTTAAAACTAATAGGTCATTGCAACAATATAACTAAACACAGTTTATGCCTAAGAGCCTGTATTTTAAATTATATTGAATTAAATATGTATGTGGAAGTAGAATTTAAGTCACTGCAATACCCTGCTATAGGGCAAAAGGCCTGCATTTTAAAATATTTTATAACAAAAGATTTTAGTCAAATATAACTTTAAAAGAAGAATATTTATAAAAATATGAAACAGATCACTGGAATAGAATTATCTGGAAACTGAGCCTGACAAATTTCCATAGCTGTAGACCCAACCAGAGAGTCTTTTCCTGTCTCCTGTGTCCCTGCTGGCAGCTCTTCAGTTTTCCATGCATCACAATATAAAACTGCTCTAAAGAGCTGGGCAGAGACCTCCTGCCTGTCATCTCCCATGTAGAAAGGGTTATTCTTAGGTGGTTCTTGGGAAGCTGCATAGTAAGGTGCTGTATGGAACAGACGGATGGTGGAAGCAAAAAGTTGGAAACATTTGCTAACAATGTGAAAAATTATATGAGTCAATTTTAAAGTTAGGGCATGGGAAGAAGAAAGGCAAACAGTCTTGAAAAATCTGGCAGGCCTGCCATCCTCATTCTTTCCCATCTCTCTCTCCACTGCCTTATCAACACTCATGGATTAAGCTGCCGTCTTAGGATACCGGAAAATGTTCTCTGCTTGATGTAAACCACAAAATGTAATACATCTCTCTTTTAGGTTGTCTTGATTTCATGTTGCTGCTTCATTTCAAGACAATCTCTAATTGCCTTACTCATTATAATTATTTTCATATGCACAGTATTTGTATTGAAACAACAATATAACATTGAAGAACAGTTTGAAGAAAAAATATCCATAATCTATCATTCTGAAAGAACTATTTTGATTTTCATGCATACTTTGTCCAAATATATACCTATTTTTATAGTTGTAATTCTAGCATATAATTTTGCTTACTGTTTTTTCTTGATGCCTTGTCTTAAACCTTTTTGCATTGTTCTACATATCTCTCATATATATTTTAATAGCTACCTAATATTTTATCCAGTTCATGTACTATAATTTACCTTTCCCTTGTTTGGGAATTTTGATTGTTTGAAGTTTGTTTTCCCCTACTGCATATAACATGGAAAAATGACTATTTTGTTCATTGTTAACTTTTCAAAAACATTTCTACACTTGCCCATTATCTCATTTAATACGAAATTACAAGATAACAGGACTTTTGTTGAGCACACACACATATATGTTCTCTTATTACACAGTTTCTTTATCAGCAGGTTTTCCCAAAGCTAGAATTTGCATTAAAAACCATCAACTCCTGATTGGCAAATAGAAGCCCAGTGATATTATCTGCTGTTATCCTATATAAGTAACCTCATTTAAGAATGAGGGAAGTGAAATACAGACCAAAATATATCAACAGATTAGAAGCAGAAGTTAATTCTACCCCGTTTTACACTTTGTGTTTGGACCCTCCCATCTCCTTTCTCATTATTAACCAAATTTTGGGTTTTAAGTTATAAATTATAACTATTAATAAATATTGATTGGATTTTCAGGCTACTTAATTAGTGCTGTTATCGCTAGATAAGTAGACTTCCTGGATTCAGGTATCTTAGCCGATTCTTTTTTAGATAAACATGTAGCATGGAACCACAATGGGATATAGCATGGAGTCCACTATGGCAGATCCATTTCAGGCATAAATTGAATAATTTGCCAATAAATATTTTTGAATGTCAATCAGATATCTAATCATGTACAACAGAAAAGGGATGCCAAACATGTTATTGATCTCACACAAACCTCATGCTCTGATGCATTAGGAGAAGGGTCACATGCAGGCAGGTGGAGAAATCTACTCATTTTATTTTGGTACTAAGTAGACAGCCACATGCTTTCTAGGAACTTACATTCTATGTGTAGACACCCTATATAAAATCATATCAGTACAAAATGGTACAGAGTAAGTAAAGGGATTCAGACTGACATGCCTTTAGAGTAGTACACATAATAAAAACCTAATGAAGCTAGTGTGTATAAGACAATATGGAGTAGTGAGATTCATCATAAATGGACAATACATAACACACCCAAATTATCTCAATCTAAATGTCATAAAATAATATTCAAGCTAATCAAAACATGTACCTGGCAGACCATGGGTATGCAACCCTTGGAATACATATTTAGTGACATGGTAAGAAATGCTATCATCATAGATGGTAAAATGTGAACTAAAGGGAGTCAAGCAAGGTGCCTCAGGAGATATACAACTTAACCTGGATTCTGCTGCAGGCTGAGTTCCTCTGGAAGCCCACTCTGAGATGGAGGTTAGCATGCAGAAATTTTATTTTGGTGTGCTCTCGGGACTGACACCTGAAAAATACAGATAGAACCAGCAGGACTGGACAGAGGGATAAGCTGAGCTGCGAAACCCTCCCTTCCCCCTGCCTCCAGGCTGCTATAGAGCTGGGATGTCCCTTTAGAGTTATTGCAAGTTGAGCTGAGAAAGATGTCCATTATACTCTCAAATTAATCAGTCACTGGAAGCAGGTCATTTCAGGAAGAGGGAATGACCTCAGGTGACAGGGCTCTCTTTAGCTGAGATCATCCTTGAAGCACCAAATAGCTGAGTTGTCACTTGTGGGAGCACTAATGTCTTTATAACTGAAAGGAGACCTTGACAGTGCATCACAGCAACTACCACCCTTTGGGGAAAAGTAAAATCACCCCAAGCTACTCATCAGTTGGTCCACTGCAATCTACTACTTCGTTAGTCATGGTTCTTCAGATATATAGATAGATAATTAGGAATTGTTTCATGCAATTATGGAGGCTACATCCATGACTGTTGGCAAGGTTCAGACCCCAGAGATCTAAAAGTGTAGTTCCATTCTGAGCCCAAAAGCCTGAGAACCAGGAGAGCCAGTGACGTCAGTTATAATCCCAGACCTAGTACGTTCAAAAACCAAAAGGACCCCGTGTTTTAGTCTGAGTCTGAAGGCCAGAAAAGGCCACTGTCTCAAGTCAGGCAGGAGGTACTCCCTCTTACTCAGCTTTCTTTGTTCTATTCAGGTCTTCAACTCATTGGTTGAGGCTCACCCACATCAGAGAGGACAAGCTACTTTGCTCAGTCTACTGGTTTAAATGTTCATCTCATCCAGAACCACCCTCACGGACCCACCCAGAATGATGCTTTTTCCCGAATGTCTGTCAGGGTGCAGTTCAGTTGACCATAACATTAGCCATCACAATTACGTAATTTTCTATAAGCCAACCTCTAGTAGGCTAGAGATATGAGTATCCAAGGAATTCATTTTGTGGACAGCAGTCCCCGTTGTTATCAGAGATGCTCAACTTTTCAGTTTTATTTCTGAAACAGAGAGACAGCGTCTAGAATGATCTTGTCCCCAAACTTTTAAGAATTAGAGCCAGGCAGAGATTTTGAGGCCAGTCAGTTTTCTATAACAATAATTTTGATAGAAGGGGTTATTTAGTAACACCAGTTCTATTTAATATAAGTGAACTTACCATATTCTCTCATTCGAACTCTATTTCTTAGGGCCTGAACTAGGATATATGCCAGCTTGTATTGATCACAAATACCATATTCATAACTCTCCTGCACTTGACGGTGTGGGGCTCAGTTAAAAAGTCATGTATTTCTGGGCTATTTTCTTAAGTGGGTCACAGTTACACATTCTAATTACAACCACTGACCCTCCAATCTCAGTCTCATTCTGATTTATTAGCTTCAGATTGACCCCCTAAATGCCAACCAGAGACTAATCTGGTGACATACATAGGCTAATGGCTTTTTCCAAAGTTTTCACAAATTCATCTCTGCAGCATGTTTGGATAATTTTGTTCATTCCTTTCTCATTTCTGGAAACAAAACTCTCCATCTTTATCTAAGAAGCATAATTTGACTAGAGAAGAACAAAATATATGTTTTTAATTAACTTGTGTCAATAGCCAGTTCCTACACATACTCTCAGGCTACCTACCCATTCCCCCACCCATTTCCATCCCAGCATTAAGGAGAACATAACATGTAATATGGCTCATTCCAGGGTTACTTGGAATGAGAGGGAAGGGAAAACACTAACTCAGTGTGTCCACAGATGTATTCCATGTATGTTATCTAAAATCCTGCAAAAAAATTATATTGAAGGTTTTAGAAATAAGAAAGCATAAATACAGAGAGCTAGGTAACTTCCCTGAGGACATTCAGCAAATCAGTAGCAAAATCTGGTTTTAAATTAAAGTCTCTATGGCAGCAAAGTCTATGTTCTTACCGAAATCCACTTTCTATGCCTCCTAAAGTCTGAAGACTCTGGAATGATAAAGCATACCTGCGTACGTTAGAGTGGTTCTAATTGCCCAGAATCACTTTAGCTACAGGAGTTCCCTTCTCCCATAAAAGAATAGAGACCATTTTCCTAAAGTAGATGAATGGAGACTTCCCAGATCTAAGAAATGATACAAATATTCATTGCAAAAGGATACCATTTAAAGGTATATCAATCCTCATTACTTACTAATTCTGTATTTTCCAACTTGTCTACTCACTACAATTTCTTTGTAACCCCCAAATCAAGATTCATGCCCGTTTGTGGTCATTCACACATTTGCACATAGCGGTGGAAAATAAGAGTCACCAATATGTACTTGCCCCACCGAGACCCAACAAGTCAACCCTCTGTCTTCTTGTTTTAATTCATGCTGTAAGCAAATGACCTTTTCGCAATCTATTTAGTGCCATGTTTTTCATATTTTTGTGCTTGAGCATGCATGGTCCACAAGGGTAGTGCTAAAGTGACAGCTAATGATCCTTAGCACAAGAAGGCTTTAATGTGGCTTATGGAGGAAATACATGTTAGAAAAATTTAATCCAGGCATGAGTTACCCTGCTGTTAACCAGGAGTTCAGTGTTAATGAATCAACATTAACTACTAAACAAAGTCATATATTAATCAGTTAAAGACATTGTTGTGACTAGCAGCTCTCAGAAATGTAACCTTATATCTCTCCTAAGAGTGATGATTCAGTATTTATTAATTAAGTGTTCTTGGTTACTTTATAAAACATTACTATTAATAATATCTACTGTATCTTTCAGTATGCTTCCAAACAAAACATTCTATTTCTAGATCATCTGTTATGGACAAGAAGAGATGGCATAGAAAATTGTAGTAGCATTAGTACTGGCAGGCAGGTGACTAGTGGAGAGGCGCCACATAAGCTCCGCTGCCACCGACTCTGTGCCATCGGTTGAGTATGCACGGCCTGCGCTATTAGAGTTTTCACGTCAGAACAACAGCCACAGTTTCCCCAACCCCAGCGACTGACCTAACTAAACGCTGAGTGATTTTCTGTGGAACTAAAATACTTTCTACTAGAAAACCAAATTTGCCCCTTAATCCAAGAAATGCTATGTTTGGGCACAACTTTAAAATTTTCTAATAACCTGTGGCTGAGAAATTGCTAATGCTATAGCCACTCAGCAAAGGTGTTTTAAACACGCTCTCAATGTGCAATTGGAAAGCATGGGAGATCCATAAGACTAGGCTCCTAATCTCCAAGGATGTGATGGTCTCATTGGGGAAACAAGACTTTCATCACTACTGTGTTCTTCTCGACAGGCTGAACAACGTGTAAAGAAGGCTCGCTGAGGCCTGCTAAGGGGGCACAGGGTGGGTAAGACTGAAGTAAAACCATGAGAGATAGGTGCAATTTAGGAAGAAACACAAAAGAGAAGAAAATGCACGTTCTTAAGTGTATCTGCAAGAGAAAGAGATAAGAAGGCAGACAACATCAAAATGCCTCCCTTCATAGGGCACAGAAACATTTGAAAGCAGCTGAGGAAGTATTATGGGTGATTCCTGGTGACTCAGGTGGGACCCCAGGAACCACACCATGCCCATTTCCCATGAACGATTCCCATTGCTCTGGGCTAACAACCCGAATGTTTATCAGTAAATGAGAAGTGTTAAATTTAGAGAACTTAATACCTTTGGTTAATTCTCAGACAGTTAGGAAAAGAAGCAATTGACCAGGCAATATGAGCTAGTCCTCGCCCCAATTTTAATCTTGGGCAAGCCAATATTTCTGATTGAGTGCCCCTCATTTCTCCTGTTTCTTCCTCGTCCTACTCTGAAATCTCTTCATGTTGTAGGATTCCACAAATTTAGAACTGATTCATTAGTTATTATTTCTGTGTTTTTCCAAAGGATTGCCAGCTGTCAGGGATTGAGATTTATTTAATTTAGGAAGATGGGATTACAGAAATAGGTCACGTATAACATTTTACCGAGGTCCTTCCTTTTATACAAACTCCCTGACCACAAGCAGGCCGGCACCTGACTGAGAGAGTCCCCCTGCCCTCCATGTGCTCTGCAGTATTTCTTCCTTCCCTCTAGGTCCTTTAAAATAACGTTCCCCCAGCTTTTATGCTCTCTTTGTTTCTTGAAATTGACTTTAGCTATTTAAACACACATTGACAGTGAAATGTGATTCTCCTTCTGAGGGTCTGCTCTCTTCTTTCAGGTCAGGTCAGGAACTTCTGCTAATTTTTGAACTTTTTATTTCCCAGTATAGGACAAATTCTTCTGCATTTTAATATAGCAGTTAAAACCCAAGTTTTAGTATTAATGCATTCAAATCCAAATTCTGCCACTTACTATCGACAGGACCTTGAGTCAGTCACTGACATGAAACAAGCAAAAACAGCTTCTTCAAAGTGTTGCTTTAAAAAACTATGTAGGTAATACATGTAAGATATTTGACATATGCACATAGTGAATGCTCAATAAGTGAATATGCTGTTGTAAAATAGTCACATTGTTCATATTATTTTGAAGG
This sequence comes from Micronycteris hirsuta, assembly GCA_004026765.1. Taxonomy (NCBI): domain Eukaryota; kingdom Metazoa; phylum Chordata; class Mammalia; order Chiroptera; family Phyllostomidae; genus Micronycteris; species Micronycteris hirsuta. The sequence goes on from PVJI01000691.1 coordinate 25,762, forward strand.
GTTTTAAGAGGTGGGACAAATAGGCAGGGGCATAAATGTCTTATTTTTTAGTAGTTTTATATCTGGTGGACTTAGCTTCACCATGAGCCAATTTGCTTACTCCCAACCCCAATAGAGAATATAGGAATGGAAGTGTCTTGAAAAGCTAGAAGCAACTCACAAACATAGGTAGAAAGTTACATCTATTCTCATCCCTACAAATACCTCCTTTCTGATCTACTGTGCAGCACTTTTCTTCCAAACTTCGTTCACCTCATCTAGGCTGGTACATTAATAAGGAAGATTTGAAAGCACAGATGTGAAGGAGCAAAGCTCCTGGTATGGTGGGATTTAATAATGCAGCAAGAACTTTCTGAATAGGAAATAACTCTTAAAAGATTTCTTTTCATGTAATTCCAGGCTCAGTTCAGTGAAATCCTCTTGCAATTTCTGGAATTTATGTCCTGCTTCTCCTTGCAGGCTCCCTATGCTTGTGCTATTTGGTCTTTGCAGCATGACAGAGAGAGTACAGTCCTCCATGACCCCACAGAGTATATATGATCAGATGATGGTGATGATGATGATGATGACAATGATGATAAATACACTTATTTACTTAGTATTTTTAATAGCAAAGTTTATTCAGTATTTTGAGGAAGAAACTATACTAGTATACATGAATACCCCAAAATATTGAGAATTTGATTTCAGACCACAACAATAGAGCAAATATCACAAGTAAGTGAGTCACGTGAAATTTTTTGTTACAGAGGAGAGAGAGACCCGAATCAGGAGGTTCCCCTCCCCTGCCTTGGTGCTTGTCTCATTCACAGGAGAATAATTCAATCTATAGACAAACGCATATATAGGAAATGAGATAGCATTTTTATTTATGAAATACATATGAGCACAAAGCTGTAAGCAAGCATCAAGCTAGTCTAAATGCCCCACATATAGAGGAAAGAAAGTTTTTAGGAAGTTAGTGAGTTTGTTCTACACACTTGAACTAAGGCTGCAGGTGGGTACTTAGCTAATCTAAGTATGCTGACTATTGGAGTTCAGGGATTATATACCTTAGTTAGCTTCTAGGTTCCCCCTCCTTCTTCCCCTTGGGAACGATGCATAGCTACAAAGGCTTTCTTTCCCAGTAAAGGCTCTTTGTCTTAGTGAAATGGTTACCGAGGCACCCCTTCACAGCATAGAATCTCAGGAACCCCCTCCTGTGCCATTCCTGCTTGTAACGTTCAGGACACCTGGCAGTTATAGTGAGATCATTACAGAAGCTAATAGAAGCCCGCCTTTCTCAGCACAGTTTCAAGATCTCTCCCCTGCTCCTGTGCTATTTTGCTTGTGATACTAGGAACACCTGGCAGTCTTATCAAACCAAGCTCAGGACTGCTGAGTTAATTGGTGAGACATGTCTTCCTTTTGCTTCTAGCCTCCTGTCTTAAGTTCTTTGTTACATTGTAATGATGAGGGCCCTGCTTTTATTTCTCCTCTGGCCACTCATTCCTAGCTGCTACCTAACAAAGGCATATAAAAGTTATGTTTATGCTATACTCTAGTCTATTAAGCGTGCAATAGCATTATATAAAAAAAAGAAAAGAAAACCCAATGTACATACCTTAATTGAAAAATACTTTTTTTGCTAGGAAATTTTAACCATCACTTGAGCCTTCAGGAAGTCATAATCTTTTCGCCGATGGAGAGTCTTGCCTTCAATGTGTACAAGACGCAGTGTCTGTGAAGCACAGGAAAGGGAAGCGCAATACAACAAGGTATGCCTGTATATGCTATCCCATTTCATTGTACTCCCTGTGAGGAAGCCACTCTTACCATCCTCATTTTACAGATGAGAATACTGAGGTTTCCGTGGTCCAACAGCTTGCTCATTGTCTCCAGATGGTCAATGGTGGAGCCAGTACTGAATCAAAGCCAGAAGTAAAAGCACCTTTTGTTCCCTCCCTCCCTTGTGTGGGGGCAAAAAGAGCCTCCTACATAGGTCTTCGGCATAAGAAAAAGCACATTTTTATTACATATTTCAGTCAAATTGGGAACTCCTTTCAATTACGTCAAAAAGCAACTGCACTAAGTTTCTATTAAACATGTGACCTCTGAGCAAATAACTAATCAGATTCTATCCAAATGCCATGTTTCATTATGGGCAAAATAGGGAATTTAAAAGCTTTATAGGCTATGGCTTTATGAGTGGGGAAGAGGCCAGTGCTGCAAGATATTCCCTGGGACTACCAGAACATGGCTTCCTTTATAATATTTACCAGGATCAAATTCTAATGTTAAAAATGACCATGGGCAATTACAAGGTCTAAGTGTTCATTTTTTCATATCCCTACAACATGTTTGGCATACCCCCGTTGAAACGTAAGTCATATTTTACTGAGCTAATAAATAATGAGCAAAATTTCCCCAGATTGTCATTGAGGGAGGCCCACTGGCTTGGGGATCCAAAGAACTGTAGCTGAAAATGAGATCCCTGAATGGGAAAGGGAGCTGGCTTAGAGGAAAGCCGGAGTCCCTGTAATTGAGGAAGCTTTCCCTCCTATAAATGCCTTGGTCTAGAAACAAGCCAGCCCTCAGACAGACTGTGCATCCAGAGCAACTCGTTGAAATTTGCGCCTGAATCATCTTGTCCTTTAAATATCTGAGATCATCTTTCCTTTGCTAAGCCCGTATAAACAACGTTTTTCATAATGTCAAAAATTTCATTGTGCCAGACCTTTTCTTACTCTGATGTTCACAGGATTCCTTTATTTAACCTATTTTTTCAGTTAAAGAGACTGAGGCATATAACCTTATTGTGGTAATCATTTATATATATATACATATATATATATATATATATATATATATATATATATATGTAATATACTGTCACATTATAAACCCTAAACTTATACAATATTATGTCAGTTAAATCTCAATAAAGGTGAGAAATTTTAAAAATTAAAAACACCAGAAATAAAAAACCTTGAAGCACAAAAATAATTTTTAATGATTTTTTTTGCTTAATATCAGCAATGGTTCTCAACTTTTGATGTGTGTGTGTGTGTGTGTGTGTGTACCTATCATCTATCATCGATCTTTCTATATATATTTTACCTAGAAATATTTTTTCCTGTGTGGGAATTTTAAATGTAGCAGTGTTTCTCAAACTTTATTGTATATAAATATATGGATATTATATATATATATATATATATATATATATATCTCCTAGAAATATTTTTAAAATACACATATATAGGCCCCTTGACCTACCTATCTTGGGGTGAAAAAAAGGCAATAGAGCAATATCCATATTTGAAGACCACAACAAACAGCACGTAGCAATAGTGATCCAGAGCAGAGATGAGATACTCCATGTTTTGCCACGACACTTCTAATTGAATAGATGAGAAGACTTTTTTTACATTCTATTGTATGTGGCCCTGTGAGGGAGGCTGTGAGAGGTATGGTAGGGGTTTGGGATGGACTCTTCCTGAAACTTCAGTCACAGGCCAGACTGCCGAACGCTGCATGCCCGGAGCACAGATGGATGGCTGAACAAAGGTAAGAGGCTTCTCGGGCTACCATAGAGCTTGAAGGGTGCGCTCTCGCAATAAGAGAATGAAGCTGAATCACTTTGAAGGGCATGAGATTGCCCCCCTACCTCACTTAGAAGACTCTTAATCCTAGGTAGAGATTGAGTCTAGGGCCACATATTTGTATCAATCTCACAATCTGTTTATAGATGTTCACCAGTTCACAAGAGGAACCTGGTAGAAGAGGATGAACTGAACTACACCTGCTCATGCTTGAAGTCTAGAGGGTCCCTATTGTACTCTATGGTCCATTTATTAGTGAATCTCATGTATGATTTTACTTAGATGTACACATTTCTTTAGATTTAAAAGAATTTATAATATGTACCCTAAAGCAAATTGTTCCTTCAGCAAACTATTTAGCTATCTTATTTAAATACTTTTGATTAGAGATATGGAACTGAGGGAATTCCAAAGGTCCTTGTCTAGATGTTTCGCCACAGGATGGGGAAATGTCTAGGTGTCCCTCTCTTCCCTCTTCACACCATTCACTAGACAAGAACAGGGAGGCTAGACCAGCATCTTCATAGGAATTAAGCCAACCTTGCCTGTCAGTGAGTTCAGAAACAGCTCTTGATTGTGCTTGAAAACTTACACCTAAAAGTCCTCCATAAATTTTCCCCACTGACCCACCTCAGAATCCATACACCTGAGTGCATGCTATGCTAGGATTTCCCATTAGCGTTTTCTATTTAATTTTCAAAACAACATTCTGAGGCCACTATTATTTTTCCTACTTTTTTTTTATGAGAAATGCCATTTGCAAGTAGAGTGCCTTGCCCCAAATCACAACGCTCGTTTGTTGCAGAAACAGGAATTCAACCCAGGCTACCACTCATTGCCTTCCCGATTAAAAATTATTTCTCTTCTTCACTCTACCTGAATTTCTGACATTACAAATTTGTTTTCACAAGAACACAATTACTCAGCATGCCTACTGAGAAATGCAAAAAGAGATCAACCACAAAAACAGGCATTTGTTAAAATGGTTGTGAAAATGTGTCTTTCCTAAATTTGAGAGTGTTCTAAGGAGGGTCTGGGGCTCTTTGTGGCCTGGGGCTCCACAGCGTTTGTGTTAATCACTCCGAGCCTCACTTCTCATTCCCATGACGGATGAGAGGAAAGAGTGTATAAATTCACCATGTCAAGGGCTAGAACTCATTCAAAAAGAATGCAGAGAACATTAAAGCCCAGAAAGCATTTATGATATGCCTTCTAGGCGACAGGGTTAATACAGACCAAGCACAAAACATATCAGTGAACTTATTTCTCAGTCAAAAATCCACAACCTGACTTAGGAGGGTGACTCAGATGGTTGGAATGTTGTCCTGTACACCAGAATGCTGTGTGTTCACTTCCGGGTCAGGGCACGTGTCTGGGCCGCTGGTTCAATCCTTGGTTGGGGCACATACTGGAGGCTCTCTTCCCCTCTAAAATCAATAAAAACACATCCTCATGTGAGGATTCAAAAACTATATATATATATATGTATGTATATAACCTTAACTTGTTTGGACAGCTATTCTTTCTTTCTTTTTTTCATCATAAGGGTAGTAGAGGGAATGGAGAGTAAAACTATATAACAATTTCTAGTAATTGAAATTTTTATCATACACAAAATATGTATGTCTGTCACAACGGTATCTATTAGAGTGCGGTTCACATATTCTGGCACACTGTTATTTTATCTCAAGGGTAAATAGCATTTTATTCCCCTTCATATATTCTGTGGGGATTTAGAATATATCCAGAAATTATAATGAAAGAATTATTTGATTAACTTAATCTAAACAAAAGAGAAACAGAGAGATATACTTGGGGCTTAGGACAAATTAAAGTTTCTACACACTCAGCAACTAGAAGAAGAAGTAACTTGCAGTCACACAGAGTTCAGTTTTAACTAAGGGAGAGTTTTCCTCTCCCTTAACTGTCTCATATGTGATACCAAATAACATCAAATCAGAAATCTGTCTCCTAAATCAGCTCACTATTTCCAGCTATTTACTATTTAGTATTATTTTAGGCATTACAAATATAAAATGATACAATTTTAAAAATAATTTATATCCTCTTACATTGTACACTTTATATCTTTACTAGAGATCTAGAAGTTTTTACAGATGGTGGATCAAATCTTTTTGAACGTACTTCTTGAAAAAGGAGCAAGTCACTTATTAGGCTTTGCATGGCACATCTTCATTAGGGTTTGTCTCACTTTGAAAATACAGTCCGAATCAGTGAGAAACACTACGGTAAAAATGAATAAAGGCATCTACCTGCCACCACACGGATGAACCCTAGTTACATGATTCCCCATGAAAAAAAGGAAGTTCTGGGAATTGTGTTTTTTTTTTTAAGATTTTATTTATTTTCAGAGAGAGGAGAAGGAAGGGAGAAAGAGCAATGTATGGTTGCCTCTCACATGGCCATCATTGGGGACCCGGCCCGCAACCCAGGCATGTGCCCCGACTGGGAATCGAACCGGGACCCTTTGGTTCCCAGCCCACGCTCAATCCACTGAGCTACACCAGCCAGGCTGGGAATTGTTTTAAAATAGGTGTAGAATAAACATAAAATTAAGCATGGTAAGGTGGGAACAAGGACAGAGAGAAAAGCACAGAGATCTATGTAGGTTACTGGCAATGTTCTTATAGATTGGGGGATATGTTCAGTGTTATGTGTATTATTGAAAGTAAACTACCGAACAACAACACAAAATGATTATAGGCAAGTAACCATGATGGGAGTGTGTCGTGAACTTAGCGTTGTGATTTATCTGAACCTTGTATCTGAGGTTCATTTAGATACGAGAAAGAGGGTAAGGAGAAAAGAGAAAGAGTTGAGAGCAGTCAAAATAAGTAAATAAGCTAGGGAGATATAAGAATCTCAAGAAGGAGTAATTAGAGCTGAGAAATTTTATTTCATGAACTTTATATTTAATGTTTGGTACTTTTTTAATTACCCCAAATCATCTCATCTGCCTCCCCTTGACTTTCACTCACTCAATAAATATTTACTGAACACCTACTTAGTTCCAGACTTCATGTTGGAGATATTGCTTTCATGGACATGGCAATTCATCCACAGAAAGAACAGATACTAATCTATTAAACTACTACTTACAACTGTTTAATTACAATAATAAAAATTTGCTATGTAAAAGTAGAAAACAGAACAAATAATAAATAACTAACCATTGATTGCACCTTTAAAGAAACTTGGAAGATTTTTATTTTACATTCCTTTTCTCTTTAAAAAGTTTTAACATGCAATGTTTTGTAGAAAATTTGGGAAATAATGTTTTGTAAAGAAGTAAATAGAAGTACCTAAAATTCTACTAGATTGAGATAAACACTGTTAGAATTTTGATATATTTCTTTCCAGTGTTTTTTTTCTATACATGTTACAAAATTATTGACATAGTACACATTCTAGTTTGTGTCCTAAAGGCAAGAAACCCTATCACGTGTATTGAATGGACTTGTATCTCTGAGGAATGTTGCCAGTGCATAGGGCCGCCAGCACTGAGGATAGATTGACTGCACTGATCCATCTGTGTCTCATGTTCTCAAAACTTCTGGGCCATTTTCGTGTTCTCCCATTGCCTAGCACTATGCCAGGCAAGCAATGTCCTGACCCAGTTCTATTTAGAGAAAGAAATTTTTATAAGATTTTGTGATCAAGGTCTTGACTACTCTTCCAATTTTCTCTCCCAACTGTATTAACACAAAGTCTCATATCTCATAACAATTATATCTAAATAAGCAGGGTAAAAAAACTCTAGAGTTTTTTTAACTTAAATATTTATGAATTGTGGACATCACATGATCGTACTGGTCCTGTATTTCACACATCAGCTTGAAGCCTGGCTAAACACTAAATGAGTGGTACCCATTTGCCTTTGTGCATTTGGGCTGCCATTACAAAAATACCATACACTGGGTGGCTTACAAACAACAGAAATTCATTTTTCAGAGTTCTGAAAGATGGGAAGTCCAAGATCAAGGTGCTGACACATGGGGCGTCTGGCGAGTGCCCACTTCCTTGTCTGCTGATGGCCGTCGTTTTGCTGTGCTGTCACATGGTGGAAAGGATTACTAGGGCAGCCTCTGAGTCTATTTCATAAGGACACTTACTCCATTAATTAGGGCTCCAACACTCATGGACAAATCACCTCCCAAAGGCCCTACCTCCTAATACCATCACATTTGGTGTTAGGACTTACATGAGTTTTGGAACATCATAAGCATTCACTCTGTATCGCAATCAACCAGAACAAGGAAAAGCCACTATGCAAAAAGGGAAACCTGCCTCCAACTCTGTATAAGAGGATCCGGGCAGAAGTAACATCAAAATAACTTGTATTAATGTTCAGGTTAGCTCAATCCGTCTTTGACCAACTTTCTGTGGTGTGCTACCAATAACTCATATTGACTTACAAGAGCTAATTGTGTGCTTCTCTTTTCAACTCTTCAGTTAGTGATGCGATGTGATGTGGTAGCTCAAAATCAGTCGTAATGGGAGTGTTTGCACCAAGGAAATGGGCCCACAGTATAAACCACATTTTTGTTTTATTCTAGACAGTTATTCAGCATTTACTAGCATCACACATCCAAGTTTCACTTTCTTTAACTCATTGGCAGAAATTACGTGAGTTTGTTGCTCTCTCACTGCATGCCATTTCCATTAGCAAAGCCTGGACAAAATGATGTTGGGTGTGTCAACTCACCTTAGAAGAATTAAAGAGCAGATCACATATACCATGTATGTTTGTAGATATCAATGTCATACCTACCCCCCCAGATGAGCATCTTACTCAGTACATTATTCCTTTTTAATTTTTCTCTGTAATACTTTCCTCCCAGAAGTATGAGAATTTTCTAAGTTTCCATTTCTTGAATGTTTCTTCAGATAGCAAAACCAGGAGACATCTTTATGGCTTGCCAGTTGGGCAAAGGTGGGAGTGGGAAAAGTTATGGTGCTTTATGCCCCAAAATTCAAGAACACTATAATATGAATATGCTTTTTAAAATTTTATTTTAGGAAATTGATATATTGATTTTAAAATCATTTTTTTCAATGATTTGGAAGCCATCAAGAGTATAATAAGCAGGATTTTGGTTTTTTAAAACAGGGCAGGTGATTTTCACATAAGAAAGTCATAAGAACCCACACAGTGTGAAAATTTCTTTATATTTTTAACTTCAAGAAGCTACTCTTTATATCATTTTAATCACACACTCACACACACACATATACTTTTCAGGTAGGGAATTACATAGTATTGATGGCTACTCTGGCCACATCGATTTCTTCCATTGACAAGATAATTGGGGATTAAAAATGCATATATTTACGTTGTGTTTCTGTGCGGTTTGTGTGTGTGCATGTATGTGTAGTATATAGGTCTGTTTCTACTATTGTTTTTTCACCTAAGTAATTTCAATCAGAGCTGAATTTCCCACTTGGCTTTGGTTAAGGTGAAAGAGACTAAATGAAATTGTGTTCTATTTTTTTCTGCCTGACTACTCTATTTTAAGTGCTGGCAATGTTGCAGTTCCTTTTTCCCCATGGGCTCCGTGTAGGAAAAAGAAAAAGATTACCTGTTGACTGATATGAAGGCAGGAATTGACTTACAAATGGAAACAGACAAGTTCAAAGACCCACATTGTTGCGAGGCAACAACACAAAGGATGCTGATCATCAGGCATTGCTGCAGCAGGACCCCTGAGCAGAGAACACATGACTTCAAAGGATGCTTTAATGGCCAAATTAAATAAGAATCCAGTGAAAGATATCAGAGTAGCAATATCTGGATCAAAATGAACCCAGCATATTCTCCGCCGTGGGCATTCCTTCTGTTTCTGACACTTTGGATTTTAAGAGGTAGAATCTTTACATTTCTTGAGAAACTTCACATTTGTGATACACCATCTTTATGATCTCACTCCCTCTTCAAAGAAAGGAAGGGATGTTGCTTACAGTGGCAAAGCCTTGAAAATTGTCATCTTTGGTGTTGCTTTCAGGCATCAATCCCACCCAGCTTTGACTGTGACAACTATGCCAATGGTGATGTTTTGGAGGCATTGTGCTGCCTTCGACCAAACTTTACGAGCTTGTAGAATGTCTGGAAAGATTAAAATTCTGCAGAGAAGAAGAAATCATAGTAGGAGAATGGACTTTAATACTTTGCGACATTTGAATAAGTAGGTGGGTTTTTGTGTTTCCTAATTTAAAAAGTATAAAATAAATTTTTGAGTGCTATCCATTTTCCATCATTCTTCCTAAATGGAACCAAGAGTCATTGCTCATACTTCAACATTATCTTCATCATATGAACAATTTTAATCACATCCTAATTAGAAAATAAGCTTCTTCGGAGAAAGAACTATCTCAGATCAAAACCTTCCTAATGAAACTTTATAACTTGTTCCATATGTAGCAAATAAATGTCAGTAAATGCTTGCTAATACCCTTGTACCTCCCACCCATCATTCTTCCAAAATGCTAAGACTCATTTAATAATCTTAGAGGAGCTTTGGCTGGGGCACTTGACTTCTCAAAACTCAATAGTCCCTACCAGTGATTATTAACATTTGGGGAGTCTGGTCATTTTGAAAATACAAACAAAAAGTCATCAATTCAACATTCCACGTCATTGCCACCACCAATACTGCTGTCTTCACTGGTATCATCCCCGCGACCCTGTGAGCATCAGTATTAACAGGAAACTATTGTGTTCCATTCCGTTGACACAATTTCATACTATTGCAGCTCAATAAGGCAAATATCCTCCATTTTACAAATACAGCAGTTAAGCTCTTCAAAGGAAAAACAGCAAGTTGGAAGTTATAAAACTAGATACATAATTGAAACTTTAACCTATGCCTTAGAGTGGAAATAATTTTTTAATCCTCACCCAAGGAAATGTTTATTAATTTTAGAGAGGAAGAGAGAGAGAGAGGTAGAAACATTGATGTGAGAGAGAAACATTGGTCAGTCGTCTCCTTTAATTCCCCTGCCAGGGGATCAAACCTGCAACCTAGGTATGTGCCTTGACTGGGCATCAAACCTGTAAATTTTTGGCATACAGGATGACACTCCAACCAACTGAGTCACCCAGCAGAGCAGGAGAGCTGGTATTCTTAACCACTATGTCCAATATAAATCACAATAAATCCTAATTACATATGTTAAATTGCAATTTTAAATATGTTAATTAATACTATAATAAATTACAATATGTTAAATTACATATTTAAGGTTTAAATGTGTCAGCTATTCAGTGATTGTTGTTCAGCTCCTTGCCCACCCTTCTACACTTTGCTCTGAATTGGTGGGACTGGGTTATTGAAAACTGCATTTTGCAGATTCCTTTAACTCCTAACTTCTTATTAAGTTCTTGGGAAGCACAGGTAAGAGATTAGAATGCAGGAGAAAGGGAGAAGACCTCTGCTCCTGGCTCTTACGTGGTCTTAGAGTCTTATCCTATTACAGCAGGAAAGGCAAGCTTACTGGAAATTCCCGAAAGCCAGAACTAATCGGCAACATTTCTGTAACCCTTGTAGGTATGGAGCAGTAACAGGTCCAAAAATGGAGGCTTCTGGCAACAGCTCAGGGACTGTATCACTTGATCTAGGAGTGACATGCATAAATTCTTTTTGTCTCTTCTAACACCTCCTCATTTTACAACTCCAGTCCTCCCAACATATTTGTAAACAACTGTTTACATAAAAGACCTTCTCTTAGATTGAACCATTATAGACATATTCTCCTAATTGGATAACTGAGACAGGAATGGTCCCAGATAACTGATTCTCAAATATTGGAAACCGGGATTAGTTATTTCATCACATTGGATTTGTAAGTAGAGATAACTTCAGTGACCATGGTAAATGGGTTTCATATAATCCATGGAAAATAGTAACAAACAAAATACTTAAGTTACCACCAGTGGTAGCTTGAAATAAAGCATATTTTAAAGGTAAGAAAGAAGGTCTTCACTGTTCTCACCTCACACACACCCCCAAAAAGTGAGGTGATGGATGTGTGAACTAATGGTAATAATTATTTCCAAATATATGTTCATATCAAACTACCACAATATATACCTTATATATGTTTATTTATTAAATATGCCTCAATGAAACAGGAAACTAATTAAAATAAAATAAAAACAAATAAAGGTAAGGCATTAGGAGACTAAATGCTAATGATCTTGACCACTGTAGTAGTAATGATTACAAATATTACTAAAGAACCACGTGACTAGCTGAATATTTCTTACCACATTAGAGAAATTACAGAAAGGAACGACAAGCCCAGAGCCTTAAATTCTCAACTCAAAACACTGAACTGGTTATATTCTATGATGACCCTAAAATATTTTTTATTGACACTGAATCGATGTAGATAAAAATAAGAACCAGATGTGAACTTACAATCTAAATTGAATTGATTGAATTGACACCTTTGCCAAGCCTGTTATGTTTAGATCCTTGAATGACGAGGAACAGGTTCTGACATTTGTGAAGAGACATTTTTTTACTCTTAGATGAACGTGATTATCTTGAATCCCTGAATCCCCTTCAGCCTTTCCGTCTGCAGGAACTCACTCTTCTCCCTCCCTCTCCCTCTCCTCCTCCTCCTCCTCGTTCTTCATCTGAAGATACTACCGTTCCCTCTCTAAAGATGTAATTACCACACCTATGACAATTGTCTCTGAAGGGGATGCTGAAGCTCTTCCAAAGAATTCTTATCATGTTCACGTATCTCATTATAGAGAATCTTTTTTTAAATTTTATTTTTTAATTACAGTTGCAATTCAATATTATTTTATATTGGTTTCAGGTGTATAGCATAGAGGTTAGACAATTATATAATTTACAGAGTGATCCCCCAATAATTCAAGTACACACCTGGCACCATACATAGTTATTACAATATTATTGACTATATTCCCAATGCTGAATTTTACTTCCCTGTGACTATTTTGTAACTACCAATTTGTACTTCTTAATCCCTCCACCTTTTTCACTCATTCCCCACACCCCCATCATATCTGGCAACCTAGAGTTTGTCTCTATATCTGTCAGTCTGTTTCTATTTTGTTCTTTAGATTCCACATGTAAGTGAGATTACATAGTATTTATCTTTTTCTAATTTATTTAGCTTAATACACTCGAGGTCAGTTCATGCTATCGGAAATGGTGAGAGTTCATTTTTTATGGTTGAGTAATGTTTCATTGTATGTATGTGCTACCACTCTTTTTATCCACTCATCTACTGATGGACACTTGGGTTGCTTCTGTAGCTTGGTTATTATAAATAATGCTGCTATGAATACAGGAGTGCATATAATTTTCCAAATTAGTGTTTTGAGTTTTATCGAATACATAACAGGAAGTGGAAATGCTGGGTCATATAGCAGTTCCATTTTTAATTTTTTGAGGAATCTCCATACTGCTTTCCACAATGTTTGTACCAATCTGCATTTCCACCAACAGTGAATGAGGGTTCCCTTTTCTCCACATTCTCTCCAACACTTGTTTGTTGATTTATTAGTGACACCCACTCTGACAGGTGTGAGGTGATATCTCACTGTGGTTTTAATTTTTATTTCTCTGATGATTAGTGACATTGAACATCTTTTCATGTCTATTGACCATCTGTATGTCCTCTTTAGTGTCTGTTCAGGTCCTCTGCCCATTTTTAATTGGATTATTTTTTGGCCTTGAGTTGTATGAGTTCTTATAAACTTTGGATATTAACCCTTTATCAGTTGTATCATTGGCAAATATCTTCTCCTGTTTAGTAAAGTTTCTTTTTGTTTTGTTGATGATTTCCTTTTCTGTATCAAAACTCTTAAATACAATGTAACCCCATTTGCTTATTTTTTCTTTTGTTTCCCTCACCTGAGGAGATATATCAGAAAAAAATATTGCTACAAGCAATGTTGAGATTTTACTGCCTATGTTTTCTTCTAGAACTTTGTGGTTTCAAGTGTTACATTTAACTCTTTAATCCATTTTGAATTTATTCTTGTGTATGGTGTAAGAAGGTGGTCTATTTCATTTTTTTTATGTATCTGTCCAATTTTCCCAGCACCACTTATGGAATACACTGTCCTGCTGTATGTTTTTGCTTCCTTTGTCATATATTAATTTTCCATATAGGTGTGGGTTTATTTGTGGGCTGTCTATTCTGTTCCATTGATCTATGTGTCTGCTTTTATGCCAGTAGCATGCCATTTAGATTACTTTAGCTTTGCAGTATAGTTTGATATCAGGTAACACAATACTTCCTACTTTGTTCTTTTTTCTCAAGATTGCTGAGGCTATTCGAGGAGACTCCTGTTGTATTTAGACTGAATACTAGAGTCATAGTCTGTGTGCTCTGAGTGAAAGGCACAAAATCTGATACAGAAGATGGTTTACGTATTTAGACTTGCAGGATTTTGCTAAGTTATATGAAGAAAAATGTGCAGTATGTGCATAAAAATTAATTCTAAGTACAGTGGACCAAACAGGACAAAAATAATGTTAGATATGAGCTACAGTGTTGACAGGGGAACATGTACATACTGATGATTGTTGGCTCAATATGTCAGTCTAGATGACTGGAAGTAGTTCTAGTAGTTTTCTTGATTGTTTGAAAGAAGCTCAAAATCAATAGTGACTTACAGTGTATGAAGTTTAGAATCCAGAACTTACCTGGTAGCAGGAAAGAATTCCAAAATTGAAGGAGTCAGAAATATTGTAGTTGATTTTTCTTGGAGAAGGCCACCCATTCTTTCTCTCCCCATTCTCCAGTGTGCCTCTTGATAAGCCAAAAGAATATTCATTTTGCTCAGATATCCAAAAGAACATTAATAAGGGAAATACGCCAGCATCCCTTTAATGCTTAGTGTACTTCCACTAAGTGGCTTTCCACTGTGTACTGAGATGATGGTAGGAGATGGTGATATTGAAATGGGTTTCCTAACTTCAGTTGGAACAATGGAACCCCATATTGGCAGAGACCCTGGCTCCTGCTTTTTGTCAGATATAAGGTGAGTGCAATTTCTGTAAGGTAAGTGGGTCCTAAATAATCATCACCTTTAGAGATATTTGTGTTGACTAACTTGTCATGGTGTCACTAGGAAAAAAATAGATAAACAGCCTACCAAAGTGTTACAGAGCAGCAGGAGTCAGGCTCAGATCAACCTCTCCATCTAGAGAGGTCTGGGGAAGACTATTATGGGAACAACATGAGAGGGAGGCATATGCATTAGTTTTGTGAGAATGGGGTGGTCTCTTCCTGAAATTGGAGCACCACCACTTTCTTCCCTTTCATGGCCTGAGGGGGATCTGTCAAGGCACCAGCAGGTTTGTCAGTTTGCACGCCCAGGTATCATAATGAGCTTCGGTGGCTCCTGGAGGTCAGATTCAGTACCATCTTGGTTCAGGCAGGCTCTGGCTGGTTTTTGTCATTTAGTCTTCTTCCTTCTTGATTTTACTTTTTATTATTGTTATTACTGTTATTTGTAACTGAAATGAAAAGATAAGGACACAAGGTTTCAATGGCCAGGAACCTACAGCCCTGGTGACCAAAGTATTACTCCGTCTGTAAAACCAGGAAACTATTAGACCTGTTGAGTAGAGCCAAGACTTATTTCTTCACAGGGAAGTGCCACGCCTCTCACCGAGTCCCCGTGCTAAGTCACTTCCAGCTTGGGTCCCCTTAATGAAGATGGAGCTGGGGTCCTTGAGGAAGGAACTTATGACAATGCCACAATTATATGTTGTGAACCATCCTCAAAAATATCTCAAAAGTGACCTGTTTCATAAGCAGGGTATCTAAGCACTGGCAAAAGAGAAATTACCAGGTAGTTCAGGAATTGTTGGACACCAGCTCATGGTTGATGCTGATCCTGGAGATCTGAAATGACATTGTGTTCCTCTGGACAGTGGAGGCTGATGACGGTCTAGTAAAAACTGAAGATCTGACCTAAAACTAGTTCTCAATAGATAGAGAGGTTCTGTAGATCCACCCTATGATTTTTTTCCTCCTGTCTCTTAATGCTTGGTTATAAACACATCTAAACACTGACCAAATTGCAACACAGGTTCACTGATTGATAGGTATGGGGCGTATTGGGGCAGATAAACAAGTAGGAAGACTCCATCCCAAAATGGTAAATCTAAGGCAATAAGGCAACCTTGGGAAAATTGAAGGGAATGACATCACTGTTAAAAAACTTGAAAGATGCAGGGCTGGTGATTCTTTCTTAATACAGCTTTTTAAACATATTTGAACTGTGCAGAAGTGATTGACTCTTAAACAATGATTTTTAATTATAAATTGAATCATGTGATGACTAAAATGTTATTAAAGTGGAAACTAAGGCTCTAAAAGAAAGAAACTTACAGTTAGTGAACAAAGTGGTGATAATTGAAACTCACCCCTGTCTAAATGAGAGACTTAGTTTTAAGTCAGTATACTGTGTCATGTTCCACTCATAGATTCCAGGGAATCTACAGAACAACAAATTTTAATCTGTTATGCCTCATATTTAAGACCTTGTAAGATCAGAATTACAGAATCTCTCTCTCTCTCTCTCTCTCTCTCTCTCTCTCTCTCTCTCTCTCTCTCTCTCTCACACACACACACACACACACACACCTCTTTTACAACAGTTTATTGTGCTTTTCTGCCAACACAGCCCATTGATCTTAGCATCCTTGGTTTTGTATAATGTTTTACCCAGTTAAAGACACACACACACACATCCCCTTGTGCGTTGTTATTTTACTCCTCTTATTATTTTGTTTTTCATGCATTTATGACTTGGACTCTGAGTGCAGTGTATGTCTTTGAGTGTTATGAGTATCAGGGAGATAACAGGCACATGGAAAGAAGGTGGGGATCTAATATATCACCATTTGAATTTTGGCTTGTGCTTATCAGCTATGTGGTTTGACCTCTGAGACTTAACTTCACCATCTGTAAAATGGAGTTACTAGTAATTCGTCTTGGGTTTGGGGTCAGGATTGCACATGACCTTGTAAACGAAAGTACCACAAGGGTAGAATATGCTTCATATATTTCTCTTCCTATCTGGCACTTTTTCCTGATCTGTGATTCTCTTTTGTGTATCTCTTTGGCACTCACAAGTATTCACTTTAAACTGTGAAATAATCAGACTCAAATAGATTGAGAAACTTATCTAGAGCCACATAGTGACACAGGAAAAGATTCCAGGTAGCCTGGCACTCAGCGTCACCTTAAAAGTGAAACCTGAAAGACAAATCAATCTCCAAGTAAGGCAACAGAGTCCTTTGAGGGATCTGCAGAGTTCTACAAAGAGTAAGTATGCTTCCAAAATATACCAGAATTGCTATCCCACAAGAGACAGAAACAAACACCAGTTACAGAGCTATTCCTGAGATTCTAAAAAATAGGATATGTAGATCTCCTGGACACACATGAACACCCACCGCCACCCGACCCCGCCATCAACTCACTCACCAGCACCAGGCCCCACAGGGCTTTGCTAGAAGTGTGCTGTCATTATTGAATCCTGAACATACTTCTTATTAGTACATTATAATGTAATTTTCTGTTTACCTGTCATCGTAACAAAATTATGAGCTTTTTCATAACCAGAAGTGAATTTTTAAACTCCATTTTACCAGTGCTTAGAGTAGTGCTTGGCACAAATGCAGGACTTGATAAATTGTTGCTGGGTGAATTAATGGCGCTAGGTTTCGAACTCACCAAATACTTCGTCTGTTTGTTTTTAATGAGTTAGTTTATGTTCATAAAGAGATATCAGAAGAGGGGATACTCACAATCTGAAAAATAAAATCACTAACTGTAAGCATTAAATATTAGGAGACTTTGTGGGAGAGAGGGAATAGGGGTTGGCCAACTACGGTCCATGTGCCTCTTCTGGCCTACCTACTGTTTTTGTAAACAATGTTTTTTTTGAACACACGTGCTTATTTTTTTATGTAGTGCCTGTGGCTGCTTTTACACCTCAGCAGAGGAGTCGAGGAACTGGAACAGAGCTCATATGGCCAACCGAGCTAAAAATATTTTCTACCAGGCCCTTTACAGAAAAGTTTGCCAACTCCTTCACATAAACTGCTTTCACATATTTTTATTTCATGATATTAAAATTCCTATTGTCTATTGAGGTAATTGCATAATATAATTGTTTACAGAAACTGTTTCAGAAAAATATTGTTGAAACACATGAGATTCTATGTACTGTTAAAAATTGGGAGATGTATGCTGGCCTGATAGGACTAGTGGATGCAAACTAAAAAGATAACATTCTGTTAAATCTTATGTCCTTGTTTGAAGAATAATGTGAATGAGCCCTGGCTGGTGTAGCTCAGTGGATTGAGCGCAGGCTAGGAACCAAAGAGTCCTGGTTCGATTCCCAGTTGGGGCACATGCCTGGGTTGGGGGCCAGGTCCCCAGTGAGGGCCATGTGAGAGGCAGGCAACCACACATTGATGTTTCTCCCTCCTTTTCTCTCTCCCTTCTCCTCTCTCTAAAAAAAAAAAAAAAAAAAAAAAAAAAAAAAAAAAAAAAAAAAAAAAAAAAAAAAAAAAAAAAAAGAATAATGTGAATGTGGTGACAGGGAATGTCTTTCCCACCTATTCCCACACACATTCGTGCCAAGAGGCCCTTCGACTATTCTTACCACATCATGTTATTCTTTCCTCACTTCACACACATAACAAACACCCAGTCACCTTCTCTCTGCTTGACACGGAAACACGAAGGCACAGCCAGATTCAGAGGCATTTTGTCTTCAGTTACCGTGTTCCCTTTCCTGTTCATTTGTAGGATGAAACTGACCCTTCTTTCAAGACCATAAACATCACCTCCTAAAGTTTTCTTCTTGCTCAATTTTTTTTGAAACGGAAAGACTGTTTTTATTTTTATTTTTTTTATTTTGTAAAGATTTTATTTATTTATTTTCAGAGAGAGAAGAAGGGAGGGAGAAAGAGCAATGTATGGTTGCCTCCCACATGGCCCTCATTGGGGACCTGGCCTGCACCCCAGGCATGTGCCCCGACTGGGAATCGAACCAGGACCCTCTGGTTCCCAGCCCACGCTCAATCCACTGAGCTACACCAACCGGGCTCTTCTTGCTCATTTTGTTATACCTTATAAAATACTTCTGTGGTAAGAACACTTCACATAGGATTTATCTTCAGCAAATTTTATGCATAGAATGTTATATATATATATATATATATATATATATATATGTATATATATATATATATATGTATATAATCGCATATATATGTATGTGTGTAATTGTTAGCTATGACACTATTCTGTATAGCAGTTCTCCAGAACTTTCCTTGCATAACTAAACTTTTGTACCATTTGACCATCACCTCCCCATTTCCCTCTCCTCCCTGATTCCGGAAACTACCATTCTACTCTCTGGTCTATGAGTTTGACTCTTTTAGATTCCATATACAAGATCAACAGTACTTGTCTTTGTGTGTCTGGCTTAATTCACTGTGTGAACAACCTCAGCATGATATTTTCCAGGTCCGGGTTGAACCTCACATTCTCCCCCAATCTTCTACACAAACACACATTTTACTGTTCCTTTCCACAAATGCACCAGATATTTTAGTCTTTCAGGGTCATTGCCTTTGCCAGTGAACCCCGTCTCCTGGCACTCCTGGGATGATCACTACTCAAAAGAAGAGGCATAATCTGTCTCGCCTTCTTGCTAGGACTCTTACAACAGGCATTTGGAAAACATGCTTATAAAAATGCCTAAAAATCCTATTTACTTCCTGTGGGCTTGTGAACATACATAAATTGTAAAGAAAAGTGTATTACTCATAAACTCATATAAACTCAGTGGGTACCTTTGTGGAGGAACAAAGCAGACATGGATTAGATCAGAAGTAAAATGGAGGGGAGGGGAACTTGTTTTTTAAAGAAATAATTTATATATGGTTTATGTAATAGCGTTATTTAACCACCTCCTCCAAAGAATTCTAATTAACAGTAAGCAACATGGGATAAAAGTGTAATCAGGTATATGGGAAGTCAGACAAGGTTACCTTGCCTGTGCCACCAAATCCCAAATTACGGACTGCCTTCTCCCCCACTCTCCATGGCAGACAGTGGTGTGGGGCTGGGGGGAGAGGTTCTTCATTTCTGAACTCCATCACATATGTGATCCTGTGCTCCTTATTCTCCTTATACTAGAGATCTCAAATTTAGTTCTTGAACAAGACCCACAGATGATTCTACTACTTTATCTGTTTTCTTGGCCAGATGCTCAAATTTTGGTGTTTCATCCATTTGTGTAACTGTAAATTTTAGTGCTTTTGGAGAGTATAAATCAAATGCCTTTTCTCTTTGACCACATTTCTCTGATGACAAGACAAGGTTTTACTCATCATTGATTCTGTGCCCTTGTAGGTTTTCATTCTCCCAATGAGTATCCATACACCTTTCTATGCTATTCCTTTGGTAATAAAATCATGTCCATGTCTATGGCAGAGACTTCAGAGCAGACATCTTTGGAGCCCATCAGCCTTTGTCCAATTTAGTCCACAATGGTGGTAGTTTTATGAGTTCAGATTCACTTCATGCTGACAAATCCTACCTCAAGTGTGTGCAATGTGTCTATGATTTTTTTCACTACAATTTTCCTCAACTCCTCTGAAGCTTTCCTAGCTTAATATACAAGCTCAACCCAGAAATGTGAGATAGTTAATGCCCCTTGGGACTGTTCAAACCCACTGTCCTTCTGGTGGACAATTTGATAACAAATAATATTTTTTTAAACTTCTGGTAAAATGGAGTTGAACACTGCTGATACTATACTTATCAAAGTAATTAAAGGAAGCAAGGGAAGAGAGAACACAAACATCTTTGGCCAACTCAGTGATGGGTACAGTTGACCCAACTGTACCATGTGGGCCAAATTTGATGGTGGGAGATGCTTCTATTATAATTGGGTACCCTGAAATCAAGGGTGATGATGGGATTCCAGAATAGCATAAGCCAGGTTGGAACATGTAAGCACCAGGGACAAAATGTAATGTAATTACTGTAATAAACAGCTGGAATGGTAATTAGGGAGCCCCAAATACAGAGATATGTGGCAATGCCTAATAAATAATATGTTACTAAAGACAAGATAGATGGCCAGCAAACAACAGTATTTTTCAATTTATGTATTCAGCAAGATTAAGAACAGGAGAATAGAAGACTAAGGTCAGTACCATAATGAAAATTTATGACCTTTCATTCCATTTCTAGATGGAGTCAGTTCCCAGTTCCAGGAGCAGATCCAGTTGAGGAGGAACCCTAATACATAATGTAGACAATAAATATTCTCAATTATTACCCATGGGAATTGTATTCATTACTAGAGATTTTATATAGGAGCAAACAAAAATAAATAAGAGCTACTGAAATGACACTGATGCCCAGGGACTCGAATGTAATCATGCTTCCATTCCCACTCCCATTCTGGCTAGAGCGGAGATTTAAAAAGGCCAGAGAAGGCAGGTAGACCTCGTTCAAGTCTTAGCATGCCCAGTGGATCTGCATAGCATCATATGGTTATTTTCCTGTTCTTATAGTGAATGATTGGGATGGATATTTTTAGTAGCTGGCAGAAAACCATGATCACATTTGTTCTCTGGCCTGTGGGGTAGATGTCATAAAGGTAGAAATCACCAAGTAAAATTCCTGAAACTACTCCTCCACCCATGATAATAAATCATAATCATTGTCACATCCTAGGTGGAACTGTAGAGCTTAGTATAACCCTCCAAGTCTTAAAAGATGCCACAGAAGTCATGCCTGTACTATCCCTGTTCAATTAATCAGTATGTTCCCTGAATATTCTCACGTTTCATGTTCCAGCATTACTGAGTAAGATCACCAGATCTCTGGCACTTGGTATGAGGCTGTTGATCTGTACATAAAATTATTTTCAGTACCAATGAGGATGATGAAAGGCAAGTTGCGTTTATGTGGGTAAGATGGCAGAACCTATTTTCTCACATTAGAGTTACAATTAAAGTCTTAATTTCTGAGAAAATATAGTCTATTGAGACCTTAATTGTCTTGACATCCACAGAACATAATTCTTGTCCACTTTATTAATCACATCATGACCAGGTAAATAGGAAATGACAAGAACTTTAGATGCCTAATAAAACACAAGGAGGGTCAGAAATTGTGAAATAAACCCTGCAAACATTTACGAAATAGCCTCACCGGTACGATGGTATACATTCAGCAGTCGGAGCATGCCAGATCGTCCCCTTAGTGGAATTTAGTATTGTGACATATTTTTTCAAATGCTTTTCTTTTTATTGACTGAGATGATCATGTTTTTCTTTTCTTCATGTTTCCCCCTGCATTCTGTCAATGTCATATATCACCTGGATTGATTTTTACATGTTGAAACAGACCTGTGTATCTAGACTATATCCCACTTCATCATAGTATGTGATTCTTTTAATGCACTGTTTAATTCTATTTGCTATAGGTTTCTTTTTTATAATTTTTGCATCAATATTCATCAGGGATATTGATGTGTAATTTTCTTTTCTTATAGTGTCTTTGGCTTTAGTGTCAGGATATTGGTGACCTGACAGTGGAAGTGTTCCCTCCTTTTTACTTTATTTTGGAAGAGTTTGAAGGGGATTAGTGTTCATTCCTTAAATGTTTGGCAGAATTCACAAGTGAAGTTATCTGAATCTGGGCTTTTATTTGTTGGGAGGATTTTTAAAAAATCTTCCCTTGAAGAGATGTTTATGGTTTAAAAGAGAGAAAAGGGAGGGGTAAGGGGGAGAAAGGAGAGAGAGAGAGAGAGAGAGGGAGAGAGAGAGAGAGAGATCAATTAGCTGCCTCATGTTTGTGCCCTGAAGGAGGATCAAATCTGAAACCTAAGTATGTGCCCTGACCTGCGATGAAACCTGCAGCCTCTTTGGTGTACGAGGCTGTGCTCCAGCCAACTGCGGTGAACAACCAAGGCTGTTTGGAGGATTTTGATGACTGATTATATTTCCTTATTTACGGGTCTGTTCAGATTTTCTATTTCTTCATGATTCAGTATTGTTAGGTTTGTTTCTAGAAATGTATCTACTTCATCTAGGTTATCCAATTTGTTGGTGTACAATTGTTCATAGTACTCTAAGTCTTTTTACTTCTGTAAATCATTTGCAATGTTTCCTATTTCATTTATTTCTTAGTCAATCTAGCTAAAAGTTTGTCAATTTTGTTGATTTATGTCAAAGAACAAGCTCTTGTTTTTGTTAATTTTTCTCTATTGTTTTTCCATTTTCTATTGCTTTTGTTTATATCAGATCTAGTCTTTATTATTTCTTTCATTAGTTATGGGTTTAGTTATTTTCCTTCTAATTTCTTGAGGTGTAAACTTAGTTTATTGATGTGAAGCTTTTTTCCCTTATTTTAATGTGAGCATTTGCAATGAGATTACCATTTTAGTATTGTTTTTGATCCCATATATCTTGGTATGTTATACTTTTATTTTCATTTATCTCAAGATATTTTCAGATTTCCCTGTGACCTACTGTTTAAGTGTATTATTTAATTTCCACATATTTCAACATTTTCATTGTTCCTGATGCTGTTGATTCTAGATTCATTCTGAAAGTAGATTATATAATTTCAATCTTTTTAAAATGTATTAATACTGTTTTGTGGCCTAAGATATGATCTATCCTGGAGAATATTCCATACACACTTTAGAAAAAGGTGTATTCTATGTTTTGAATGGAGTGTGTTTTATGTTCCTATTAGGTCCAGTTCATTTATCATGTTGTTCAAATTTACTATTTCCTATTGATCTTCTGTGTAAGTATTCTACCTATTATTGAAAGCAGGGTATTGATATCCCCTATTTTCCTAGAGCTATTTCTCACTTCAATTTTGTCCATGCTTGCTTTGTATATCTAGGAGCTTTGATGTTTGGTGTATAGATGTTTATAATTGTTATATCTTCTTGCTGTATTGACCTTTTTATTATTATATAGTGCCCTTCTATGTATGCAGTAACAGTTAAGACTTTATGTCTCTCTTGTCTGGTATTAGGATAATCACCCCAGCTTTTTTAAATTATTATTTGCATGGAATATTTTTTGTACCCTTTCTCTTTCAACCTATGTATTTCCTTAGATCTAATAATGTCACTTGTCAACAACATATAGTTGGATATCTGAACACTCACTTCTTTCAGTCTTTATGGACTGGCTCTTTGAAGGAAGAAAGAGCCATGAAGGCTCTTACTAATCAACCTGGCATGAAGGCTTATGGTCTTTTCAGGCCTTTATAAGCATGCTTGTTCTCTAGGTCTGTCTTCTTTTTCCCCAACCTTCCCACGTTCATGGATGCCTTTAAAATATCTTATATCCCCTAAATGACTCACCACTGCTTTTTCTCAAGGTCTTAAGTATTCTATTATTTTCCTCTGCCCAAAAGCTCTTGCTTTCAGGAGCCCATAGGTTTGCAGCACTCCCTTCAGCTCTTACCTGCCATGGTGCCTGCAAATGCTTTTGCAACCTGGTGTCCAACCTGGTTGGACAGCCTGCAACCTGGTGTCCAAACTATGCCACCATTTCCACCAGTGCTCCAAATTAGGCAAGATAGAAACAGTCCTGTGGGTATTTCCAGAGAGGTCAGGACAATGCAAGCAGTTCCACTCTTTGCCTTCCATTACATGGGAAGAACCAGGAGTGGGACAGCTCCCTCCTGACCATGCTACACCAGAGAAGGGGCAGGACATAAGTAAGCAAAAACACCCCCAAATCCTTCCATATTGAATTTTTTTTTTTTTTTTTTTTGTTAGACATTCACTTAGCTGCTAAAATCCTTCACTGATTTCTAGAATTTCCACAAAGCTATTTTGGTCAATATGTTGTTCATTTTGGGTTTCCATTGGGGAACAAGGGCCTGGAGCCACCACCTTGTTAATGACAATCCTCAGCACTAGTAGTATTTACAATTACTATTAACAACAGCATTTCGTAGTTCATTCAATTCCTTTCATTGTCTTACAAAATGCCATAATCTTCAAAAGTAAGTAAGTTCTCAAGAAGAGTAAGTACAAGGACTGGCCACTTGATTTGGTTGCTATGTAATAACACAGCACTGAAAATCTAATGACTTATGATATATTACCAGAAAATTTAGGAACTACAATTTATAAAATCCCAATATTTGTAATGCTTATTTTGCTTTGTGATTCACCTGTATATATTATTTTTTAGGTATGACAAGAAATCATAATGTGGCAAATGAAAGGGGTAGAGAAATAACTACTGTGTAGGACTAGACAAGTCAGATCATATTGAGGGCTAAAGTATTTGGGTATCAATTAATGGAAGGGGTAGAATCTGGAAAGGAGTAAATGATAAGTATATACTAAATGAAAGGCATCAATAAATAAATATGATAAAGCAAAGATACATGCAAAAAAAGGATTCAAAATTCAACATCCATTTATGATAATGAGCTCTCAACAAAGTGGTACAGAGCAAAAACACCACAACATAAGGTTGCAAATGTTTTCTCCTGTAGGTTGCCCTTTCATTTTGTTGGTTTTTGTTGCCGTTAAAAAGCATTTTCATTCAATGTAGTGCCATTTATTTTTGTTTTCGTTGCCCTTACTTTTGGCCTCAGATTCAAAGTCATCACCAAGACTGATGATAATGAACTTACTGCCTATGTTTAATTCTAAGAGCTTTATTTCAGGTCTTACATCCACATCTTAATCCATTTTGAATTAACTTATGTGTACAATAAGATAGCTCAGTTTCATTCTTTTGCACGTGGCTGTCAATTTTTCCCCATATTATTTATTGAAAAGGCTGCCTTTTACCCATTGTATATTTTGGCGCCCCTGTCATAAATTAATCATATATGCATAGGTTTCTTTCTGGGACATTAACCTGTGTCTGTTTTATGTCAGTATCATACCATTTTTATTACTCTAGCTTTGTAATATAGTAGTTTGATATCAGTGAAATTATGTCTCCAAATTTGTTCTTTCTCAGGATTGATTTGGTTATTTGAGGTCCTTTCTGGTTTCATAAAAAAATTAAAGGCTTGGTCTATTCTGTGAAACATCACATTGAAAAAAATGATTGTACTGAATATGTAGATTGCTTTGGGTAGCATGGAAAATTTAATATTAATTCTTCTAATCCATAAGCATGTAACATCTTTCCATTATTTGTGTCTTTAATCCCTTTCATCAATCAGTACCTTAGAGTTTTCAGTTATTTCATCTCCTTAATGAAATGTATTCCTAGGTATTTTATTGTTTTGATTACATTACAAACATTTTTTCTTATAGTTCATTATTAGTGTAGAGAAACACAGATGATTTTTGTGTATTGATTTTGTATATTGCAACATTACTGAATTTGTTTATTAGGTCTAACAGGTTCTTTTTTAGAGATTTTAGGATTTTCTATTCAATATATTATCTGAAAATAGTAAAAGTTTTATTTCCTCCTTTCTAATTTGGATGTCTTTTTTTTTTTTCTTGTTTAATTGCTCTGGTTAGGGCTTCCAATACTTTGTTGAGTAAAATTAGCAAGATTAGGCATCCTTGTCTTGTTCCTGATTTTAGAGAAAGTTTTACAACATTGAGTATATTGTTAGCTGTGTACTTGGTCATACATGGGCTTTACTAAGTTTACATACGTTAAGGGAGCAGGATAGTGGAAATAGGATCTAATGATTAGTGTTAAAAATCAGCTTCTAGTTTTATTGCTGTGTTCCCACCTGATTGTTCTCAGCCTGGGTGGGATTTTTTATCACCCAGTGGTGGTTAGAAGTGTTTTGAGAAGAACCATGTCTAAATAAGATTTTGGACTACGCTGCTCTCCTTCTATAAGTCCTCAGTCTCTTCTCCTTGAGACCTTGCACCTAAGCTAACACAAGCATAGTTCCAATGTGTTATCACATTGCTCAGAAACACATATATTTTACCAGAAGTATTCTGGAGACATATTGTAACTTGCTAACCTGTAGGGATCATTTAAATGGGAGGATTTGGGGCATTCAGATGAATGTTTGGAATCCCTTTCTCACTCCTCAGGGCATAGCTGAAAGACTGCTACTCACTCCTTCCTAGTAAAGGGACAGATGCCCTGTTTTTACAATTTAGATAAAAAAGTTTTGAAGTAAAATATTTTGAAATTAATGGGCATATATTGGATTTAGTTTCTCTGAGAATTCATTAAGTTTCTAAATTTAGCCCAGGGCTTACCAAGGATCACAAAAATCTAACACATGACTTTCTCATTTTAGATACTACTTGAAAGTAAATAAAAATAAATGAAAAATATAAAACAAAAGCAGTTCCTGGACTTTAAGGATAACTCAGAGATTTCTTTATTTATTACCTATTTTGTCCCCCAATTTCTAAAGTCCAATGAACATTTTAACCATTTTTCAAGAAGCCGTTCTGAAAAGTTATGCATTTTTTCAGCAAGAAGCTGTTCTTTTATTAAGTATGCATTTAAAGAAAGAAAACATTCCTCATATGTCAAGATTAAATGTGTTTATTTAAGTTAGTAGGTACAATGTCATATTAGATACCAGCACTCCAAGCTACACCTATGTATCTGCCTCTAAACCTTCACACATTGTCAGTTTCTGTTCCTCTAACATTCCACCACTGGGCCTCCTATTTCTAGCAAAATCATAGTTCAATTTTTTTTTAAAAAAAAGTAAAAGCAAGATTGATCACTGTATTGTGCTTCCAGTGCCCCCAGAAGGATAATTGTCTCAAATAAATGCTTGTTTTCAGTGAAAGGGAAAAATTGATAGCAGTAGCATTAGTAATGGCACTACTAGAAGAGAAAGAACAGAATACAGATTAAAAGAAGCATTTTAGGCTGGGCGAGTTAGTTTCCCCTTAGTAAAAAATCCACATAATGTGGATATGACTTCAAAGTTAAGTTGTTCCATTTGTGGGCCATACACTTAAGCGTATTGGCTAGTACATTTTTGCACTGACACAGAAGCAATACAAGCTTTATGCTCTACCATTACACTTCCAGATTTTTCTTTTAATATACCTGCCAACCTAATGATTCTTGCATGCATTAGAATTTGCTCTTGTAGTGTTAAGTTTATTTTCCCCATCCCTCCCACTCCCGTAAACATTGCAATACGAACTCTTCACCAAATTGTATGAGAATGTTGCAAAGAACAGCTCTGCGCCACCTCAGGCCAGGACTTCCCTGTCCCCTCTCCAGGCTTATAGATGGATCAGTAGTATTGATCACATCTCATCTTCATGCAAACAGACTCTGCTCCCATAATTTCCCCATGCCAGAGGCATATGAGTTGGCAGGTATGCATACAAAAAAATGAATTTAAAAAGAAAAGGAAAGAAAAAAAGAAAGAAAAAAGCTTTCTTGTTAAAGCCTATCATCCTAGAAGGAATCCATTGCTTTGAATTCACTTAAGGCCTGTACAGGCGAAATGTGTTTCTTCTGAGAACCTCGTCTAACTCGCGTCTGGAACTCTTCAGGCTTTTCTCTCTTCACAAGGGGCTTCTTCTCTGGGGCCTTCATCTTCCAAGACACAACAGGTGAGTTGACAGCTGCTGTCCCATAGACCTTCTGGTATTTGGTTGAGGCCACATAGGATGCTTTTACTGTGAGGACAACCGCGTTCATCAGGTTCTTCGCTGCCTGGATGAGTGATGTAGCACTGTCCAGCTAGAGTGAGATACACATGGGTTAGTCAAGGCACACCATTCACAAAACAGCGGTGCAGTTTCACAGTAAAACAATGCTCGGTTTGTGCAAATATGCAGCGGTGCCCCAAAGGAGCAAATTATTACATGGTAAGGTGAACAAACTACAAAGCAGTCACCTATCTTCTCCCATCCCTCTTCCCAAGATAAAAATTAAAAAAAGGATATTCTGTGATGCATAGTTCATTAAAATCCTGATACACCTAAAGTAAAGCCCTCTTTTTTGAGCATGTAAGAATTCCAATGTTTACAAAAGGTTTTCAAAGTATAGTACCTCATGTTATTACATTAGGCTGATTGGTAATGGTCTCAATTACTCAAATGTTTGAAAAGCAGTTGGCAGGCACTGAAGAATAAAAGGGTAAGAGGTTCTATTGTAATTGTATGGTCCCCCGGTGGAATTATACCTCTATTTATAGATTATTTCTACACCCTGAGTTTAGGATTGGTCAGGATGAAAGCAGTCAATAAGAGGAACACTTATGGGTGTTCTGTCTTTTGCTTAAGTGTTTATTAAGCTTGAGTATCCATTTAACTGTTCCCAGGTCTTGAAAATACCTCCTATAAGAATCTCAATAACTGTGCCAGGCCATTGTCAGTCAGAGAGTGTTCAGCGAGACCCCTGTGACCACATGCTAATGAAACACTGACTCAGCACGATGTGCCAAACACTACTGTCAGAGCTCTGTATTTCCCCATTCAACTCCCACAACAATCTGTAAAGTGGCAATTATTGCCATTGCTCCTTCGCGATGGGAGGGCTGTCATATGCAG
Organism: Micronycteris hirsuta; assembly: GCA_004026765.1. NCBI lineage: Eukaryota > Metazoa > Chordata > Mammalia > Chiroptera > Phyllostomidae > Micronycteris > Micronycteris hirsuta. The sequence goes on from PVJI01000691.1 coordinate 54,913, forward strand.
AGGTCTAATAAGTTCCACAGTTTCACACAGCTTAAGTAATGAAGTCCTTGCAGACTGTATTACTGCTCCATTCTGCCGCACTGTTGGGCAGGATAATCTCGAAAAGGCTATGACAAGTCACAACTCAGAGCAAAGAAGGCTTAGAAGCTCATCCTCAGATTCTCAGGCCAGGAAATTTTTTTAGGTTACCTCTTTTCTGCTTTTAACTAGTTAGACAATATGGTACATGCTATATATTAGACCATTTAATATGTTTCAACCTTCTTTTTCCTTCACTTCCTGAGCCACAGAGCTAAGAAAGATCAAAACTGCATTTCCCAGACTCCCTTTCAGCCAGACTTCTATATGCAACCTAATAATGGGAACAAATTAACAGCAGGACTGAGATTATTATTCCAGCCTCAGGGATGCTTGAGAGACTAAGGAAATGTACCCATTGCAGTTAGATGATGGATTTAAGGATGTTCCTAAGCAATGCCGTTCCTAGTTTTTGAGATGATTTGTTGTATAATCTGTAACTGATGGACTATATCTGCATTAGAAAATTGGGAGCTAGGCCTACAACCTTCTGGGTGCAAGGAGATTGGCAAAGTATTTAAGCTGAGGGATCCCCAAACACTGAGGCTTTCCTGTGTCATGTAACCTGCACTCACTTTAGCTTCTTGTCATTTTTTGAGACCAAAACATGTCCCAAATAGTGTCCAACAACATGCTGACCTCTGTTCCACATTCATTGTGAGAGCTAAATAAAATTATGCTGACTTAAAAAAAATATTTCATGACAAACTCAATTCTTCCACCACTGAAAAAACCCAGATAATTGGGGGAAAATGGAAGATGCCTTCTATGTATGAATTCTTTGCAATGCCATAGAACTGAGGTTCCACCACTAAGAAAAGTAAGATTATACATCAGTATTACATGGACCTCACATTAATACAGAGAAGCAAAGTGATTTGTGGATTAGAGCCATGATTCAGCAAATATCATAATTGACTACTTTATGAATTAAATCAACCAAATGGATAGAGTAACCACTTAGGTACTTTAGCACTTCTATTACACTGCACAAGGTACATATATACCAAAATAACTGCTTACCCCAGACCAGTTTTACAGCATAATTTTCTACAACTAGCTAAGCAAAAGCAAAGTCTAAATTATTCATGTTAATAGAAGAGAAACTAAGCATGGATTAGTACAGTGATTCTCGAAGTATAGTCTCTGAACTAACGGTATCAGCATCACCTGGGAATCTGTTAAAAATGCAACTTCTAAGGCCAATCCCAAACTCTGATTTAAAAACTTGTAGTCCAGGAGATTCTGATGCATGATAAAAGTTGAGAACCACTGAGTTAATGAAACCCAAAGACTATCTGATGGCTTATGCCATCCAATGATTTCAGAGCTTTCACCATGTGTGAATTTGGTAACATCATATCCAGTTATCTGACTGAATTTCACTTTTTCATCTTTCCCATTACATTCTCATATAGAAGTGTAAATAATGAAGGAAAGAGATAAGTTAGCAAAATGTTGGGACCATTAGGTCAGTCATGGTTTCTTTAGAAGCTAGATACTGTATCCCTTGTCCAATTGATGGTTTCCTATAAGTCTGTCAGGTTTCAAAAATAAGTAATATTCATTCACATAGTTAGCAAATTCTATTGTTTGCTATGGGTAGAGAGAGGGTGAAATGATATAATAGCAAAGACGGTTGTTTTGATTTGCTTCAGAGCAATAAAATTAGTAGAAGTAGAAGAAGGCAGTCTATTGTATTATTAAATCGTTCCCAAAAAGCAAATCTTGGGACAATTGAGTGGATCCAAAGAGAAGAATTACAAGTAATTTGGAGATTTTTACCACAGATTCCATTTTCAGATAGATGGTGTCTAATTCTGCAGCAAAAATAGGAGAGCCTGCCTCTTCTTCAGAACCCCTTTGCTCTCCCAGCCTGAAGCAGGAATCCTGTGAATAGACCTAATACATTGGTCGAGAGTGAGACAGCTCTGAAATATAAAGCCAGTTATTTCATTCAAGCCATCTGGGAGGGCAGATACTAATTTGTGGCAAGGCAAAGCGAGGAGGTGAAGGACCTGGCCAGATAAACTTGAACAAATATATTCCTAGACAATAAGCCCAATTTAAAATTAAAGACAAAATTTGACTTTTTCTTAAAACTTAAATTACCAAAGGATATTTTTTCTATATGCTCTATACCCACTTGAATGATTGAGATAATTATCAGTACAATAAAAATTTGTTTTACTTAAAAATAGGTCTCCCTTATGCTTGTCCAAAATAGTACTGCGCCCTGGGTTCTGGGTGGCACATATTGCTAAAAATTTCACTTCCTAAAAAAATACATTAAAAAAAGTAAAGCTACATGACCAGGTGATTTTTTTAAATACAAGGTTTTGAAAAACTTATTTAACACAATCACATTCTATTTTGTGATTTATCCTATAAGCATGGCATTTTAAAACTAGACAAGCAAATGATTCTGGATAAAGTTTTAATAATAATAACCAATATTAACTGAGCAATTGGCAGGTGCTTGGCTTTGCCTTAGCCCTTTTAATTAAATTGCATGATTTAAGTTTCAAAAAACCTTGAAGTGAGGACTTTCACTACCCTCCTTCTACAGGTGATCAAACTGAAGCTTAGAGATGTAATGTAACTTGATCTGCACCTGGCAAAGTACAGATTAGGACCCGTACTATCTTTGTCTGAAGCCCACCATCTGAAACTGCTACACTATTTCTTTGAAACATCCTTTAACCTCTGGGGTCTTGTTTTTTCAATGACTACCTGTCATTCAAAATGAACCTATTTCCATTATTACCTCTCTCTGGGTAGAGGCCTGTCCTTTAAACCTGGTAATATCCTAGAAGCATCGTAACTACACCTTGTGAGAGCCTTCACCTCACCTGGTCTGTGATGTTCAGTCTCATCCTCAGAGCCTGAATTCTTTATAACTGGATCTCTTGGTCCTGGCTGTGCTCCTGCTCTGGGATCTGCCCTTCCCAGTCTTTCCTGGACTTGAGGGTGTCTTGCTGCCTTGGATTCTCCCTCATGGAGACAGTGCCTGGAATCTGAGACTTGCAGATTTCTCTTGTACTTGTTGAGATTCTCTGAAGCACATTTATTGTGCAGCTGTAACAACTGGTTGTACCCTTGGTTGGAGCTCACCTACTCTAATTGGTGTTCTGTTATGCCTTTCTCTCGGCTAGTGGTGCTAGCTTTATAACAGCCTCAGAAATGGGCCGTATCTCAGCTATTCTTCAAGCTTGCCTGCATATACACTGACTAGACTTTCCCACAATAAGAGACTTGTATTTTTCCTGCTTTAAGGCCTTTCTATTCCTACTGGACGTCCCATTCAGTTCCTATATTTAGTCTAAGAGAAGCTGCTAATTTTTACCTACCTTTAAAAATAAGAGGCTGCCCTGGCTGGTGTAGCTCAGTGGATTGAGCGCGGGCTGGGAACCAGAGGGTCCCGGTTCAATTCCCAGTCAGGGCACATGCCTGGGTTGCGGGCCAGGTTCCCGTGAGGGCCATGTGAGAGGCAACCATACATTGCTGTTTCTCTCCCTCTCTGTCTCCCTCCCCTCCCTCTCTCTAAAAATAAATAAAAACAAAATCTTTAAAAAAATAAAAATAAGAGCCTAAATTTACCAAATGTGACCATGAGCCAGTCTCTAAAGTAGCTGCCCAAGTTTTCTTCCTCTCATTCAATCTCACAATCATTCCTGACAGAGGAAATACTATTATGCTCCATTACAATTTAGAGAGCCATACAGCTTATCCAGTATCACATTACAAATAAGAGATGAAGAAACCAAGATTTAAATGCAAGCAGCCTAACTCCAGAACCCAGGGGCTAACTGTTGCTCCACACTGCTTCCCAGAGCTATGTATAACAGAAGAATCCGCAACCCCCAAATCTAACAAGCCGGGCTAGACTAATCCTCTCTCTTCCAGTTCATAGGTGTCTGCTGTGCCTAACCACAGAAATTAGGCTTCTTCTAATTCTGTCAATATTCTTAAAATATCAAAGTACTATTTTTAAAAAGGCAACAGATGTGTCCTCACAACTTATTCTATTACAGTCCATGAAAAGCAAGGGTAGAAGAGTGCTTTATAGCAGTTTTCATGTTTTTTTTTTTCTGGCCATATTTCTGCCTCTGTTACCACTGTTTTTAACACCACACAGCTTCTAATATCTCTCTCTACACAGTTTCTCTACACAATTCTCATTTAGTGCTTTGAATGGAAAGAAAAGACTTTCATGAATTGTGACTCTGCCATTGATATTGGTGCTAATTCCTTAGGTCAAAAGATGAAGAGTGTATAAAAAATATTTTACAAAAAAGAATGAAACTGTTATTGACATTCTGGAACAAGTGAAAAAAGTTTACTCTCTCTGCATGCATACTTTTCTTACCCAGGAAAGGCCATGTGAGGGCATGGTGAGGAGGTGGCCTCATCAGAAATCTACCCTGCTGGACCTTGATATGGGACTTCTAACCTCCAGAACTATGTGAAAATAAATTTCTGTTGTTTAAGCTAAAAAAAAATTGATGAAGAGTGTTATGAAAAGGGCTTAAAATAACTCAAAATTTACAAGCTCATCTGAAAAGTTCTAACACTCCACGTGTTAAGTTCCATGCTATTTCATTAACATGAGGTTGATACCGCAAGAGGTGTTCAGTGTCCACAGAAACAATTGTGACTGCATGACTCCATCACACTCTTCTAAATGAAAGTGCTAGTATATTTCCTGAACTGCTGAATTCTCATTTACTCTTTACTTTACTTTGAGTTTTTTACTCAAGTATTTTGCTCCAACTTTCTACCTACTTATTCATACAAGAAGCTCTTCAGACAACTAGTATGTATCTACCTGTGCAAACACTGTGATTTAGGGTTGGGTGCACAAACACAGACATATAAACAAAACAGTTTAATGCTCTGGGGTAAGCGTTTCAATAGGATATAAGGTGCTAAAGGCACAGAGAGAATGGGAGATCTACCTTGAGTCAGATAGGGGGCAGGGTAGGAAACAAAGCTTCATGGTGGTCATGATATCTAAACTCGCTTTAATGAATGAACTGGATAGAAGATTGTTGGTGACTGAATAGTTTTGTAATAAAGGATGCTTGTCAAATTTCTAGCTTGTACAACTGGGTATATATTGATGCTCTTAACCCAGCTGATAGAAAGAAGAGAGAAGATGAGGTGCTATAATGCTAATTTCACTGTTTTTTAAAAATATTTATTTATTTTAGACAGAGGATAAGGAAGGGAGAAAGAGAGGGAGAGAAACATCAATGTGTGGTTGCCTCCAGCACACGCCTTATTGGGGACCTAGCCCGCAACCTAGGCATGTGCCCTGACTGGGAATCGAACTGGCCACCCTTTGGATTACAGTCTTGTGCTCAATCCATTGAGCCACACCAGCCAGGGTGCTAAATTTAACTTTGTATCTACTGAGTGTCAAGTGTTCGTGTTGCATGTAATCATCAAAGGAACAGTTGAAATTATGGAATTGAAACTCATTTAGCTAGACATAAGAAACCACATAGTAGCTTATATTGGTTTCCCCCACAGTTTCAATAACAGTGTTCTGCATACTACAGGCATATAGTTTATGTCAATTCTAATTTCTTCTTCCCTTTATATTGTTTAGCATTTTTACAGAGATGTAACAGAATGCTGAAAGGAGTATTAAATCTATTCTTTTCTTAGGTCAAAAAGTCCACTAAATGTAGTAAAAATTCTCTCAGTATTATAATTTCAATATAAAAATCAATATTCTTTTAATAATCAAAGATATAACATCATCAAGAAACAACCATTCCTTTGACAGCCAGGGCTACTTTCTAGTTTGTTAATTAGCAATCATTCTCGATAATAATGGTGAACTTCCTGGGGCCAACCAGCAAGAAAACATATGCAGTTTAGATTTAACAGCTGGTTTTAAAAACACACACATAAAAAAATAGCATAGTCAAACTTGTAAAGTAATATAAAAGAGGTAGAAGGAAATACACTGGATTAATTATGAATAACATAGTAAATGGTTTAGGAGAGGGCCAGAAGTATAATTATAGAAGAGGATTAACAATTACACTGAGTTCTATATTAATCCATTTAAAATATGCATGTAGAGATAGAAATACAACCTTGAAATGAATCTATTTTCAAAAGGCTTATTATCTATTACCAAAAAAATAATAAACCACAAATGGCAGTTCATGGAACTCTCAGGTGCAAAGCAATCTGTCCTTGTATTTAAAATAATGCAAGTGCCATGAGGCTACTGGCTGAGGTAAATCGAAGAAAATTAACCAAATCCATTTGAAGGTTATTTTGAAATATAATAAAACTGAAAAGTTTGCCTTGATTATCTCAAAAAAGCTTAGAAGTTCCTAGCAGAGGGAATCGAGTCCCATTTAGGCCTACACTATTTTAATTTTCTCATGTCAGAGCTGATAGTGTTACTGAGTTTGAGAATGCTAAAACTGTTCTGCAAATATGGATAGAGTCCATTTTAGCCACCTGCAAGATCTTTTAATGGGAATAATTTAGTATTAACAAGAATGTGATGTATTTTTTAATCCTAACCTGAGAACATATTTTTCATTGCTTTTAGAGAGAGAGAAAGAGGGGCAGGAGTGGGAGGGAGGGGGTGGGATAGGTGGGGAGGGGAGAGAGAGAGAGAGAGAGATTGACTGGTTGCCTTTACAGGCTCTCCAACCAACCTGGGGATTGAACCTGCAATCCAGGTATGTGCCCTGACCAGCGATCAAACATGCAACCTTTCCATGTATGGGGCGATGCTCCAACATGAAGTATTTTAATAGAACTATGCTATACCTATTCAGACCTGGGTCAGTGTTTTGGGGGGAAGGAAGCTGTGATGGGAGAATTGACAATGAATTGAAAGCAAACACCTTGAGAAAACTGGAATCTTTCCACTGGTCTTTTATTTATATTTAATCAGTTATCTACTCAAAATGAGTCATAAATTGCTTACAAGTAAAAAAAAAAAAAATACTTTGCAATAAGTCAGCTTTGCTGTTAATGAATGGGAGGTTAGAAACCCAGAGCAGTGGTGCCTATTATCTGACACGAAGAACATTTCATGTTTAAAAAATCCATGAGGCTTTGAAGAAATATTTGATCTCCTTAGAAACTCTGATACATTTGAAGTACCTTGAAATATCTGCCTACTTTTTCCAGAGTCTATATCAATAACACTCTTTAAAAACTCTAGCGAGTGCAGAGTAATAAATAGCTCAGGCAAACAAAGACATGGTGAAAAGGTTCAGCCTAATTGCATCTTTTCCTACTTTATGGGTGTTTACACACTTGCAAAAAAGACAATTCCTTTGCAGCAAGTCCTCACTTCAGTGTTCTAGTGTACTCTCTTTCCCTCATCAAACATCAACAATGAAGTGGGATCACAAAGGTGAATTCCTTCCTGTTAAGACAGAAACAGTGGTGAACACAGGCAACAATTTGCCACTCACCCCAGTGGTGGCCACGGCAGACATTACTAATCAATCATGGAACTTTGCTCCCTCAGAGTCTGCTGGCTGGCAGGGGTAATGAAACTTCTTATCTCCCTCCTCCAAGAGGTCACATTTTGACAGAGTTGTCAAAAACAACATGGTATGTTAGCTAAATAGTTTATCTCTACTTCTATATTTAAATTAACTTGTTTAATACTTTTTTGTTTTTGTTACTTCTAATTAGATCACTGGCAAATATATTTATTTCAATGTTGCATATACTATCTCGTACGCTTATTACTGACAATATAGTTGCTAATGAATAAAATCATTATGCAGAAGACATAAGCATTAACATCGCTCAAACCATTTGGGGGGTAATTTTAAATCAGGTGATAAAAATTAGCTTAATATATTAATAAGTATGGTGTCTAAGTGAAAAATAACTATCAGAGGTTTGCTATGATTATTATTAAAAAGAAAAAAAGCTGCATTAAGTCTATTAACATTAGAACATTTACCAATTCCTATAACAGCTAGCTAAAATACTGTGGGGTAACTCCTGTAGAACTGGATTAATCCCAGGGGCGTTTCCATTTGAGTACGGGATCTTGAAAAGCAAATGTTCTACAGCTTTCGGTAGTGGCTGAATCGTGATAGAAAGGAGGACAAGAGGTCTGTTATTTCTCCTGCAGGGGTTCCGGGAGTGATGCCAGGGAGGCAGCTGGCACGCCACCGGTGCCGAAGGCCAGCTGTTAGGAAGACTGTACGCAATGGCTTCAGGTGAAGCTGGCGAAGGTCTCAGCGTAAAAGCACTGCAGTCTGTCGGCTAAGAAAAAATCTCCCCCAGTTGCTGAGAAATTTACCAATTGGCCCTTGGGTATCTTTCCCAACTGTACATACTTTTGTCTTCATTCTTAATTCATTTCGGTAGGTAGGTAGGTAGGTAGTGGTTCATCCTCAGCCAGTCCACTGATTAACTGTCTTCATTTGCATTTTTTCAATTATAGGTAAGTAAACCTTGGGGACTCCCATGAAGGTTTAATTACAGTCAACAAATTTCCTAAATATGGCTAAGGGCCATTTTTTCTCACCATTAAAGGCAGAACAGTTTTTGTTCAACCCAAACAAGGCATCCTGGCTAAACTTGGAATTCCAGGGAGAAGTAGGAATATTGAGATGTGTTGGCCCTTGGAATATTATGAACAGGTATTTGTTTATTTAGGCAGTTTCGTCCTTTTTCTCTATTTCTTCACCCTAAATTGTTTTCCACACTTAAGGATCTCCTGGTTTGTCCCCACATGGCAACAGAATCATGATAAGTAAATCCAACGGGAGTTCTAACCATAATTGGGAAATATCCCTGGGTAAGAAGACAATCTTTCTGTCACCACCATCCAAGGTTCACACCTCATAGCAGCTCTTCAAAAGGCTAAAGCCTCTTTTTGCCTTCCCTATAGGAGAGGCAGCTAGCAGAATATCAGCACGTTTGATCTCTTTATTTCCCCCATTCTCCCTCCCTGAGCAGTGTCAGCATGACTGGAAGACAAATCTAGGACAAGCCTCTGTCCAAGAATCCAAGAGAAGTAAGTCTTCATAAAATGGATGAATGACTCACTAATGGAACCAACTTTGTAGGGATGTGCTGGTAAGTGATGAAGGCTATTTAACGCCTTACAGAATAGCACCTACACTGCAGCGTGCAAAGTGCAACCACGGAGCAGGGAACAAAACACAAGAGTCAAGAACCACATTCTCGGACGCTAGTTGGTGGAGGACTGTGCCTAGAAAGTAAGCATAATCTGAGATCCCTGGCTTATTGTCCTCCATCCTTTCACCACAAAGAATTATGTTGTATGGCATTATTCACACGTCGGAGAAAGTCAACTCCCATCCAGCGCATGCCTCTCTCCTCCTCAGGTAAGTTGAAAGAGCTGGTCGCAGCTGCCATTGCTACCTGGGTCCTGGATGAGAAGCGTAAGGACCAGAAGAGATCCCGTCACCCAGGGACTGTGCGCTGCCTCTGTTCAGGATCCTAGTTCCTTCCTCTTCACCCCTTTCTTCCAAGTCCTTTTCATTTTCTTCCCTCTGGTAAGATATGGTCACACTCTATGTGCTGGCTACTGTTCTCCCTGTAGCTCCCTCCCTTTCTATCATTTCTGTGCTTAGGGTAAATGAAAATCTGGGCTCTGGACTCAAAGCCAGAGTTCAAACCCTGATTGGACTGATCACTGGCTATGTGATCTTGAGAGAGTTACTTAATCTAGCTCTACCTCAAATGTTTAATATTTAAAATAAAAAAAAAATGTATTTAGTCTTTAGGTAAAAAATGTGACAATGTCCTTAAAGCTGAGTGTGTGGAAAACGGGTGGCCCTTAGTAAATCTTAGCTTTTTATCATTACTGTGATTTAACTTTCCTTAAGTCACCATTTCAGTTTTAAAAAAAGTGTTTTTAAAATTATATTTTTCCAGTTCCAAGTCCTCCCTTTTACTTTCTCCTTTCAAGCCCCACCCCCATCCAGCATTTTGGGTTCTCTGTAACACTCTTTTAACTGAACCTACTTAGCACCTTGGCTTGCTCTCAGTGCCTGAATATTATGCTTTTAACATGTTAGGGATAAAGGCATAAAGAAGTTGACAAGGGGAACAGAAAAGCACCAAAGCATCTGTATCTTTTCTAGTTATACTATAGTCTTTATTGAAGGAAAGGAGAGATTCAGCACAAGAAAACAAGGGTTGTGTGTAAAAAGTGTGACACCCCAAATATCTAAGAACATTTAGGGTTTATAGGGTTGGAGGAAGACTAACAGTAGAAAATCAAGAGAGCTCTAATAGGAGGTATAGGGAAGGAAATTTAACTTGGGAAAAGGATATTTAAAGGTCTAATTTAAAAGGACTAAAAAAAGTAGTATAAAATATTTTACCCAACCAATTGTAGGGCTAATTCCGAAAATACAAGCTGTTCATTTTGGTTAAGATATTATTTCTAGATATTTATTACCAACAAAAAAATGGTGCTACCTGAAAAGTTTAACAATTTAATTCACTGAAATCTTACATTGCTGTCAGAATTCAGCTGAGAGCCCCAACTGCCTCAAAAATGGGGCCCCTTCTGGTCTAGATGGGCTCCTTATCTAACACTGAAGATTGACCTCCCAAGCCCTGTTCTTAGTCTCCACCAAAACACACACACGTGGGTTCCCTAGACTTGCTGCATAAAGTCTTAAATCTATTTTTCTAGAAGATGGGCTATTTTTAATCTTTACCTCAGTCTTGAACTGAGCACCTGCCATCTCCAGCTAAGGTTTCCCTGTGTTATCATTAAATCCTTCAAGAGATTTGAGGTACTGGATCTACATGTTCCTTAGAAGTTTGTAAAAGCCTCATCCAACCAGCTTCCCAGATCATGAGTACACCAATTTTATGCCATTTGGCTGTACGTTGCTCACATTTATTAACCAAATACATTAGCAAAGGGCAGGTTTTGAGAAAAGTTCTAAAGAAAAAATCCAAGATGAATAAAAGTCAAAATATGAGGAAGGACATTGCCTGGGCTATCACCTAGAAAGACCAGGCAGAAAAAGCAAGTGAAACCGGTGCAAAAACCCACAGTGGACAACATTAACACAAGCCATGCTTGTTAATGCTCCAAGCCTCTTCCAGAACTAATAAACAAGGATGGTTGATGTGTGCCCAGTTGCTGTCATTTCTTCATTGGTATCTTTAGTGGGCATGCTCAGTCAATAACAGACCTTTGTTCTACTGATCCTAGAAATGGTCTCATAATTCTCAAAACATAGCCCAGGCAATCACTAGTGACCGAGGAAAGTTAGCAATCAAAATAAAAACCTAACTTCAATTTCAATGTCTCTAGTTATGTTTTTCTTGCTTTTTTCTTTTGTTGAAATTAAGAACAGTCTGACAGTGGCCAGAGGGGAGGGGGGAGGGGACAATGTGGAGAAGGGTTTTCAGGAACCACTATAGAGGACACATGGACAGAACCAAGGGGGAGGAGGGAGGCAGGAAAGGGAGGTGGGGTTGGACAGGGTGGGGGAGGGGAGAGGATGCAGATAACTGTAATTGAAAAACAATAAAGTAATTATTTAAAAAATAAAAATAAAAACCTATTCACCATCCCCTATGTTCGATCCCCACAGAGGCTATGCTTTGATTAAGAGTACTATATTAACATCATTTCTCCTTCATTATTATAATTTTCTTCTCACATAATTCATTAAGAAAGATCTTTTAAATATAATGCAGAAAATTGAAGTGAAATGATAGAAACATGTGTAACAAAATAATTCACTAACAAAATTTCAACTCTTCTTTCATTACAGAAATGAGCATTGCAACAAGAAGAAATGAATGTCATTATTCAAGGATTCCTAAGAGATCTTCTGTATAATGTATAGTTTAAAACCAGTAATTTTAATTAAATTAGTTTTAAATTTGAGCAGTTGATCCATAGTTTTTTATAATTGAACACATTTTTCTACCTACTTTTAAACATTTTTTTAGCAGACATAGAATAATACCCTCCAATTTTTTTTCTTTCTTCCTGTTCACTGCTTCTCCCATTGTAAAATGTATACTATCTACCAGTTCTATCTCCTACTCAAATAACTTTCAGGTGCTCACACGGTGCTCAGAAGTGTGTGCACTGGCACACATTCAGGTGGAGATTTTCTATCTTTAGTTCAGAAGACAACTCAATGGGTTGTAAGCATTAAGTCTTTAACTTTCATCGAGATTACACTTCAAGTTCTTGCATGAGTTGTTAATTTCACAAAGAAGACCTTTTTACATGTAGAGAATGATCTAAGCTTCTGTAGAGATTTCTTACTGACTCTTCTTAATATTCTGGAGACAGGCAAAAGCTCTATGACTAACACCACACTTCTACCCAAAATCCATTCCTCCTATGGTCTTCCTACTTCAATATTGGCAACACAACTCTTCCAACTCTTTAGGTTAAAATCTTAAAATCTTATGTTACACCTTGTTCTCTCTGACCCAGCATCCAATCTGCCCTCATATCCTGCCAACAGCATCTTTGAAATATATCCATTATTTGACCTCCTCTCACCTTCTCCAATGTTACCACCAAGGCCAAGCCATCAGAATCTCTCATCAGGATTGTGCAATATTTTCCCCTAGCTTGTTACCTTTCTTCCACCTTTTACTCCCTTTAGTCTATTTTTAAACAACAGTCAGAATGATCCTATTAAGTAAACGCACATAATGTCACTTTTCTTCTTAATAGTGTCCAGTTGATCCCCATCTCAGTCTGAATCCGAAGCTATCAAAATGGTCCTCAAGGTCATACACTGTTTCCCAATAGTTCTAATTTCTTCCTTGTTAAGTCCACTCCTAAATACTAGTCCCTTAGCTATTACTCAGACAGACCAGTCCTGCTCACACTTCAGGTCCTTTGTGTTTTTATTTCTGCCTAGAATGCTCTTCCCCCAGATACCTGTAAGTCTTGGTCCCTCACCTTCATCAAGTCTTTAACCAAATAGCAGCATCATAGTAAAAACTTCACTTTTCAAATTGCAACTCCTTTCCTACCTTACGTCCTCAATTTGCTCTCCTATTTCTGTTTTAAAATTTATTTTATAAACTCATAAACATACAATCAAATATTTTCTTCTTAGGTTTATTTCCCCCATCCACTGTTATATCTCAAATACTTAAATACGGTCCACCATACAGGTCCTTCATAAATATTTGCTAAACATTACTAAATAATTGCAACTTTATAGTTGAGGAAATAAAAGGTGATGGGATTGCCCAAAGACACAAAAATAGGTCATAATGCCTCGAGTTCCATACCCAACTCCCTCATGACTTCTAACTGTTCATTCTTCTGTGGAAGATTACTGAAAGGCATGATATTGACAGGAATGTGAAATTTAGGGACATAATAGAGAAAATAAACCTTAGCCAAATCTTATGGCCTCTTCCTCTTACTGTGCCCAGTGGTAGAGCTTCAGGATTAGGCTTTGCTCAGAAAATAGTAACCATTTTGTTTTTATTGCTTTCTTTCATTATATAAAATTATGATCTTTCTTTAAAGACATTTCCCCTATTAATAATATCAGCATCTGTGAGACACTGAGCTGTGTTTGCTAGATAAGTGCTGATAAGTCTTAATAAATGATCTTTAATTTTCAAATGATATATAAGGTACAATACTATCATCCCTTTTTTGAATATGAGGAAACTGAAATAGAGAAAAATTAACTTTTTTGTAAACATGGGTTCACAAAATTCATACTACCATCAGTTCACTGTAATACCATCTTTCCTGCCCAGGGCTTTACTATGGGCTTGATCGGCTCTGCACTCTTCTTTTTAAGATTTTATTTTTAGAAGGAGGGGAAATGAGGGAGAAAGAGAAGAAGAGAAACACTGATGTGTGGTTGCCTCTTGACTGCCCCCAACTGGGGACACAGCCTGCAACCCAGGCATGTGCTATGACTGGGAATCAAACTGGTGACACTTCGGTCCACAGGCCAGTATTTAATCCACTGAGCCACACCAGCCAAGGCTGCTCTAAACTCTTTATTTCTGGCTATTGTTGCCATTTATCTGGAGCTAAGCATGAGTTATGGTGCATATTAACTGTTTACACAATTCAGTCCTGTGACTAAGCAGTAGGAAATGAATTTCCTTATGGCAACAAAGGAAAAAATGTAACACCAATTTCCAATCTTGCAATCATGATTCACATGAGATACAAACTAGGCAAGTAGCAGTGACATTATCTTCTACTTACTCATTTTCTTGTCAGCAACTAAACATGTCATCTACATGTTCAAAAAAAAACTTGATTAAATTACATCTAATTCTTTTTTTCTAGTCACCATATATATCACTTCCTATTTAACCAAACGTTATGAAAAATATTAATTCTAAACTTTTATATTGCCTTTTAGTCTGCCATACAGTGGGCACCATGATATAATGTGAGGTTAATTAACACAGTTTTTAAAAACCACATATATGTGTATGTGCATGTGTGTGTATATATATATATATTCTAATATGTATATTAGAATGTGTCCGAATGTGCTCAATTACTAGTATATAGAGGACAGAGCTCAGCAACATCCTTATACTGTACAAAGCACGGGATTATCCATTAGAGTAACTGGCTCTAATGTTGGCTATGCCAGTTAGACTATAAATTGAGGTTAGTAATACCAATATATTTCATCAAATATTCTGAGATCCCAGTGAGAAGGCATATTTAAAACACCTTTTAAATTTTAAATAAGTATGTCACTATAAAATATTACTGCATAACTTCTGGGTACCTCTGGAAGTTCTTTTAGAATCTTCATCATAATTTATTGGTTCACCTGGGAAACCCAGGCCCAAAAAGCTCTGCACAGGGAAGGGTATTCCAACAGATAACAGGTTAGTGTGAGGGCCCCATAAGCCCCAGCAAAACAAGAACAAGTTACTTTCAAGAGGAGGTAAGCTTTTTCTTCTACCTGACATGGTGCATGACTAGGGATAAAGTATGGGTGGGGAGGCCTAGTACAATCTCATTTTTCCCATTTACGAAGAATGGTCAAGAAATACAACTCTCAAAAGACATAAAACATGAAACAAAAGACATAAACCTTCTATCAGATACCTAAAAACTGTCCATGGAGTGCAGCCCAAAAAGAGATACAGAAGGTCAACCGAAAATGAAGATAAACCATTCTTGCAATATAAGTAGCCAGCTCATCCAAGGAGCTGTCCTTGGTGATTCCAGCTCAGTGCTACTAGAATTAGATAATTAGTTGCTTATTTGCTGCTTTCTCTTCAAAGGATGTGTATGCCAACGTCTTGTCTTCAGTGTTAGACTTCTGGCTGCTGATGAACAAGTACTTCCTAGTTACTTACAGGCATGTTCTTCGTGTTGACCACAGGGGACCGCGTGTACATGTCCCTTGTTTGTAGTCAGTCAAGTGATGAGTTCTCAGTTTAGGCTGCCTCCTCAACTGATTTGTGAAACTGGCCTCTTGGTAAAAGTGGATTAGTACTTCTCTTTATTGGGTTAAAGTACTTGGGATGTTTTCCAGCTTCAGTACATATTGAGCATCCAAAGCAATTATAGCTTTCCAATACGTTACATCACATAATCCTCACACGAAAAAGTGATTCGTCAATGTATCCTCACTCTTTAATAGAAGAAACTGGTTTAAGGGGAAGAAACTTCTTAGCTAATAAGACAATTATCAGGGACTTAAATGCATGACTTCTGTTCCCAGGTACAGGGTATTTATACTTATATACTTAGCTCTGACGGCTTTTAAATAAAATAAAATAAAAAATGGAGGGCATTTAAGGTGGTTCCCCTGAGAAGGTAGGATACTTCTCCACAGAGGTGTCTGCCAGGACTTGGCCTGGTTTGGAACCTCACAGTCTATTTCTCCAAGAGTGACTGTACTTTTAGGGAAAACACAGTAAAAGCACCAGAGGGTTCTGTTCAATCTAAAACTGGAAACATTATTTCTTTGGTCCAACAAAGAACCTCTATAGATGGGCACCATACTGTCTGTTTCTTTACAAAAGAGGTTGAGCTGTACAAGAAATTTTAAAACCACAGATTAAAGGCCAGAGTATCCTCAAAAAACTGACAATGCATAACAGTATTGCCAAAAATCATAGAAAAATATTAGTGGTTCCTTTGAAAGAAAGCCTCAAATCTATGAAATTTGAAAACTTCTTTGAAAAACAAAAAAGTGCTTCATGAACTTCCAAGAAAATGACAACTTTTAACCAGTGAAGAACAATAAACATTAAAGGGTCCGAGAGAGTCTAGTACAGTACCTGCCCTTACTAAAAATCATGCTTGATATTAAGATGAAAGTTTCCCAAAGGCACAATCCCTATCTTGGCGTCCCTATGAATCTAGCCTTTGACAAAGTTAAGTCACCTCCATATTTATAATGAGATGTAAAGACCGCCTCATTATTTCTTTACCTGATACACTAAAAAATGCCAAGGGAAATTCTTCAAATACGCTACAGCTATATCTTTCAAAGAAAGTAATCTCTTTTATAGCTGGACTGCATTACAGCTCTCCGATTTTCTCTTTAAAACATGAATGCTAAGGTCTGAAACGTTCTATTTCTACCCATAACTTGCTTGATATCAAGGGCTCACCTACATTAATGTCAGCATCACAGAGCTAAACATTACCTTAAAAATACCTGCAGAAGTAATTTGAACCTCAAGGACACCGTCGGCCTGCTGCATTTCTTAATATTATTTTTTTTAATATAAGCTATTATTGCTTAATTTATTTTTTAAAAAATGTACATATTTTTATCTCATCAAAAAGATTAATATACAAAGAGATATTACAACAGCTAAGCTAATATGCAATGGTATGTGAAAAGGATTTACTTTTTAAAAGTTCTATGAAAACAATTGAATTGTTTTAACCTCAATACCCTCGTTTATAAAAAGCAACAAATTGAAGTCACTTCACCTTGTCTAAAGCTTTAAATAATATTCTTGCCAAAGCCTTAATTGCCTTCAAGAGTAAACATAACTGTGTGTCTAAGACAGGAAGACTTGGGGTAACTAAGAATGGTGGTTAAAGACCTATAAAAAGTATGTTAAGATTATGGCCAGAGGATGATTGTGATGAGCCCTCTGGAGTCCTGCTCTAGGGAAGTTTTCAACTGCACCCTGATGCCAGGCTTGGAGTGGGTATTTGGCATGAGACACTGGAATCATTGTACCTGCCATTCTCCTCCCTTCCAGAGGGAAGAAGTAAATGCCTCCATTACAGATAGTCTGTGTGTTCTAAGTAAAAGGTCAAGATTTCAACCAGACCTATGGGTCTCATCAAGGGCAATTCCATCTCTATCCTAGGATACATTGGGCAATGTCTGAGGACATTTGATTATCACTACTTGGGAAGGGAGGTTGCTACTATCAACTGGTGGGGAGACAGCAGAGATGTTGCTAAGTATGCTACAGTGAAAAACCACAACAAACCCTCAAAACTAAGAATTATCCAGACTAGGCTAGACTAAAATAGCTAAGTGGAACAAGCCAAGAGGTTTCTTAGGGAAAGGGACAAAACTAATGTCAAGTCCTAGAAAGCTCTCACTGCAGCTCATAGGGCTTCCTTCCATTCATTTCCTAGACTAGCATCTTTCAAAGTGTGATCCATGTGTCAGGTGCATCAGAAACATCTAAGGATAAAATACAGATTCCTGATCTCTGATGTGAATTTCATAACTGTGGAGGTAGGGCCCAGGAATCTCCCTGTTAATCTGCTACTCATGTGATTCTTCCATAAATTAAATATGAGAACCACTACTTCATTTTTCTGTTATGGCCATTCCCTTCTGTATTTTCAGTGATCACCTATCTGTAAGCAATTCTTCTAGGACTCCCAATGACAAAAGCATGTAATCCCTAGCAGGGCAGGACCTTAGCTAGTTGTTCACTGCTGCATGGCCAATGGCTCAACTGGGGTCAATATGAGGAGAGAGAACAAGGGGGCACCTACATCATGTAAATGACTGTCTTTTACTGGAAGAGGCAAAATAATGAAAAAAAATAGCTACCCATTTATTTAGTACTTCTCCATTCTGGGTTCTGTGCTAAGTGTGTAGCACATATTAACATATTTAATTTAAATAACAATGTACTAAAGTAAGCATGGATATCATTAGCACTTTATAGATAAAAAAGAGACTCAGAGAGATTAAAAAAGAAAACTTCCGAAGGTCACACAGTAACTACTGGAATTCAGAATTCAATCCATGTTCCATTTAATGGTGGTCATAGATGGGGAAGAAAAGCAAACCCATGCCTAACTCCTCAGTTTTTCTTTTTTTCAGATTCCTCATATGATGTCAGAAACTGTTGAAGTGGGGAAACGGGTATTCCTGGAAAACCTCCTTAAAGAAGGCCATCACAGCTAAACATAACACCGTTTTACCCTCTAACTTCCTTTCCTTCTCCGGTATGGAAAATGGTAAGGTAGAGAATTAGCAGTCATTTTGAACCAAAAAATGAACTTGAGAATAGGGGCCCCCAATTAAGTAGAATAGGTCAGAAGGGGTCTGAGTCCTTGGACTTACTACACTGACCCTAAACTACATACAGACCTAGGTGAGAGAGAAACAACTCTATTTGGATGATTTGTTGTATGCAGTTGTAATTAAACCTAATTAAAACACGTGCAAGGTTTTATAAAATTACTATTATTGGGCATTAATAATTTAGGATACTTAATTAAAAAGCAAAATTTCACACCTAAATATAATTAACCTTTTAATATATCATAACCTTCATGTGTGAGGGCAAATGAAACTAACCATGCCACTGTGGCCCTTACTTGCAAATTTCTTTTTAAAATAAGTAGCTAATATGATTAATTCAGTTCTATTGAAAGAGATTCTATATGTTTTCATACCATAAACTTTAAAAAAGAAATCTACTTAATGTACCAGAAAATTTAAAGTAAATTACAAAGAAACTTGCTAGCTAGAAAAAAAAATTACTTGATCTTTGGTCCCAAATCTTGATGCACTTTGAAATACAATATTTAAAACAAAGTCAGGTGTTTTCATGTTGGAACAAATGAATAAATGAATGATAGACCAGAATCATTTATTAGGATTTTTCAGTGTGATAACTTACTACAATGGCAAAAAGAATGGTAAAGAAGCTACTGTATTAAGCACACATTATATGCTCATTGTGCAAAGAACCGGGGGAAAATGAATATTCAGATGCATTTCCCGTCTTTATGGAGCTTACAGACTAATTGGGAGACATACAATGAAATGTTATTACATTGTGGTGTCATATCAGGAATGACAGATCTCGTCATGCTGTGGGAGAATATCAAGGCAGCCTTCCTGGAAGCACTACAATATACCAAACACTAATGCTGTGACCTCCAGGAAGTTACCTAATTTCTCAGAACCTCATTTTCCTAATAGTTTTAATGGAAATGACAGTGTCTTCTCCATAGGATGACTGGGAAACAGACTGCATAAGGCATTTAAAATGCTTAGCACAGTGCCTGGAACATACTAGGCCCACAATGTGTCTCAGTATGTTAATAATTGCTATTTATTACATGCAGTTGTCCTATGGTCCAAGTGGCATTACTATTACAATTTATAAATCAAAAGTGAAACCACAGAGGTTAAGAATATTGCCCAATATTCCCCAGATTGTAAAACATACGGTTGGTCTCAAAATTCCTATCTAACAGCAACACTTTTCTCATAATTTTAACATCCTACCTATGAGAATAAAGTATTGTCTAACTGACTCTGACATCAAAACCATGTGGCTATTACTGTTCTCTGCTTGGCTTTCATTAAGGTAAAATGATAGGTCAATAATTTGCCTGGCCCTTCCTTCAGCACCCAAGATGCCACTTGTTGGTGTAACAACAGGGCTACACGTCATTGGTAAGAACAAACAAACAAACAAACGAAAGGTCTTTAGGTCATCATGCCCAAATGCCAAATCCCATCTGCTCAGTTAACGGCAGGAACTGGCATCCCACCAGTCAACTGCTTCTAGAATGTGGCAGCAGAGCAGTCTGCCACAACAGTTACTCCAATTATCTGCATAAATAGGTAAATATGGAGAAAAAGCAAGGTTCCCTATCACGTCTTGTCTTCTAAATAACAAAGAACTCAAACAAATACAAAAGATGCTGGTAATCTAGAAAAGTAGAACGATATGTAAAACAGTTAGGGGGTTCGATCCGGAGCTGATGCTCACTGCTGTAATCTGAGACCCGCCTTCTTCCAGGCCAGGGTTTATTCTCTCGCCCCAGTCAAGTGTAAGACTCCCACCTCGTCCCTCTTTCTTCCTACATCTTTGAACAGCTGTGTGACTTTATACACAGACTGGCAGGCCTAGGATAACAGCTGTTACCATGGGGGAAAAAATAAAACAAAAAAGTTAGCAGTTCTAAATGATTATTGACTAACATATAGTTTATAATTAATACACTTTCCAACATGGACCCTATAGATCAGGCCCTGTACTGGCAGGACAGCCTGAGTTTTCCAGTCATGATAGAAATGGTAATATGTACATTTATATTTTTACCTCTACCAAAAATACCATTCAGAAACAAATTCGGTCCTGGATTGTGGCCTCTATCCCTGATACTGGCACAACTTGAGAGCTGGGAACCACTGAGCTCTGAACTTCATGAACTCCTTGTACTGGAGCACGACAATAAAATATGCAAGATGCTCCCTTAAAAGTATGGAATTTCATGACTTTCCTGCAAGGAGATTTAACAGCATCACTTAGCAATTTTTTATACAGAAGAACCATCATTTCAGATAGTTATTTTTTATACTTAACCAAAATTCAAACCAATTTTCTCAAGAATATTTTTATATTATCTTTAAGTCTCATTTTTCCCAAGCCTTCTATTCTTAATATTTTAATACTTTGTTTTCCTAAATCTTTTCCCAAGAACATAGATTTATAATGAGTTAGTCTTGTTGCCTTGTAGGTTTTATAAAACTTTGGTGTAAGAATGGATCACCTAGTATGGGTTGAGGTCAGATGGAGCATCTTACTCACTGATTCCAAGAACTAACCCCTACAATGACGGATTCCAGAGGTCTGCAGCATGGCCCAGGAGTCTGTATTTTAACAGTCTCCTCCCCAGCCCTTGCTGGGTCTAGCATGCAGATAATCTTCTGATCATTTTGAGAAACACTCATTGAAATCAGAATGGATGAGAAAAATGTCTTTGTTACCCAGCTTCCACATACCTTTCTAATTTCATCTTTTACCTTTCCCCATCCTTCTACCCATCTCTGACATCTGATCTGCAGTTCTAGTCAGTGCAGACTACCTCTACACCGCAACACTGTGCGCATTCTGTTTCTCTTCCGGGCAGTCCTTTCTTCCCTCCTCTATCTGGAAACATCTGTCCACTTATCTCTGAAGGCTTAAAAAACATTACCCCTGTGCCTTATGAAGCTTCCTCTTCCCCTTCTCTATGGAATGCCCCCATCATTTTGCAAGCACTTCAGTTGGAGTGATTATTATAACCCATTGCCGTTACTAATTCTGTCTCTTTTTCATGCTAATGCTATGTCCATCCATAGGAGAGTCAATATCACATGTTATTTACTCATGTTTGTTGAATTATAAACCTAAAAGATCCTATCTAAATTTACCTCTAGAGACAGTTGAGGAAAGGAGGGAATGGTTGCCATCCTTGTCATTGTTCTCTTGAGACAAATATAATTCTAATATTTCTAACTTCCTTTAATAAACTATATTATTCCACAGAGTTTTATATAAGTCCTACTTGGACTTTTTTGGGAGAAAGTTTTAAGAGACTGTTCCTTCCTTTGTGTAACTGACATTAAGCCTGTTATTTCATCATTCACATATAGACAAGTTTAGCTTTTGAAAGTGACTTTCTGAGATAATATATTCTAAGAATTAATTTTTATGTCATGATAGGAAATTAAGAAATATTTCACTGGATGATGTAAACCAAGTCCTTAGAATCTGGGATAGCGTGTAAAGCAATTTTCTTCATGGAAGTCCAAGAAGTAACAAAGGCCAAAGTAAAAATTCGTAAGGAACTTGGATGGCAAGAGATGTAAAAAACAGCGAGCGCCCTCTACGTGATGCAAAAATATACACTACAAACCATCTATGGCAACAGAGAGGCTTTCAAATGTAAACGTTCTTCTTTGTCAATGTGGACAAATCATGCCCAAATCAATAACCTCTTTTCATGTGCATTGGGAAAGAGACTTGCACAATCACGTGCAGTTTTATTTCATGTTTAAATCTTCTCAACACTGGTTGTTTGAGAGCAGAATCTGATTTCTGCTTGATGCGCAGAGAAGATTCCTTTTGCTTTGGAAAAATTATCTTGGCTACATGGATTCTCCTTTGCTAATGGACATTTTCCATGACTATCAACATTCCTAAACCTGTCAATGATAATCCCATTTGTTAATCAAAATGATAATATCTTTCCACCTTCATCAGAAAACCAGAAAGTCTCAGAGCTAGAGTTTCCTTTTATCCGTAATTCCTCCTTTTATTTTTTTCCCTTCCACATCTGTGGCTGTGAGTGATCATATGAGCTGTTGTGTAATTGAGAAAATAGCTGACTGGTTATATCTTTTTTATATTACTTTATTGTTGTTCAATTACAGTTGTCTGCATCCTCTCCCCTCCCCTCCCCCCACCACCTCCAAACCCACCTCCCTCCCCTGCCTCCATCCTCCCCCTTGGTTCTGTCCATATGTCCTCTATAGTGGTTCCTGAAAACCCTTCTCCCCCTAGTCCCCTCCCCACTCCCCCCTGGCTATTGTTAGATTGTTCTTCATATATCTTAATAAATAATCATTGGAATTCATTCACTTGCAGCCTCCTCAACTCTTCTACACAGGCATATCATATATTGTAAAGTCAGTACATGATTAAGGGGGGCGCGGCTTGGGAAAAGTATGGGGCTGGACTATAAGCAACAACTTCAATTTTTGACACATGGCATATCTGAATATAAGATATTCTTTGTAACATTTACAGTTCTGGGCCTTGCTGACCTGAAATGCTTCCCTCTGTCCTTTGTTTCACAACACAAATCTAAACCACTCAGCTCCAAGTTAGGTGAAGCCCTCAGCTTCTCACAGAGCCTTCCCTGTGCAACCCAGCACTCTCCCGGCCACAGGATAGTTCATGGCTCTTTAACACTCACTGTCTTCACCTCTAAGTTGACACTTGACATGTGTCCAGACTCCCCAAAAGGTTGTACATTCCTCAAGAGCAGGAGCCAGGCTTTACATCTCTTTTATCCCCCACAGCATATGGCTCAGTACACAGTAGTTCAAAACTCAACCCTCCCAAATGCCGAAAGGAAATTCTTGCAATATTGCAAAAGTAATTTTGAATGTTAGAATCTCATAAGACCTAGCTCCATCTATTTTGTAGTAGACAAGGATTTTTTAATCTCAAAAATCAGAATAACATAGAATCATAGAGTTAAAAAAACAAATCAGTTTTCTAAATGAACACATAATTATCTATCATGGACGTGATATTTTACATTTAAAAGAACATGACACACTTATATTATTAACCCAACAATACTACATCACATATAAGGTACACTTTAAAAACCTAGTTTGGACTGAAATTTTCTTTTTGGTATGAATAATTGTGTGACCTATATAAAAACCATGTCTCATCAAATATTTAATTTTTCACATAAACCATTTCTTCAAAAATATAGTATAAAACCATAGATTTTTAGAGCAAGAATATTTTAGGATATATCCATTAGATCATCTATCATCATTTTAGAGATGAAAAACAGAGACCTAAAAGACCTAAGAAATTTATGTTACTACCTTATTATTCAGTGATTGAAGTAGGACCAATGTTCAGACCCCAGGTTAACGCAACTTCTATTATACTTTACCATTCCATTTAGAGCACAGTTTATGTACGTACTTTTAAACAATAACTTTAATACATACAAAATGGATTAAAAACATCAGACACCACTGTAAATGACACATGCACATGAGAATAAACAAGTGCATACACAATGCATTCCATGGTAGACTTTCTAAATTTGCACAAGCGCACAACACACTGTCTTAACTCACGAAGTTTAAAGATGACTGTATTCCAAGGGTTTGAAAAATATGAACATTTCTTACCTGGCAGCTGTATGAGGGTTGATAAAAGACATTAAAAACTTGAGCTATGATTAGACGTCAGGTTCCTCTGGCACTGAAAACTGTCCTATACTGGTAGATTCGGGGGCCTGGCATTTTTAATGAAAGGTAGGCCAGAGACTTGGGAGCCATCATCTGGCACACATGATTCTGGCACCCAATACATATCACCCGACATATATGACTTTACCCACGTGGTGGTACTCAGCTGACTGCAGGTGATTATCACCTAAATCTTCTTATTGGTCAGTCATGGCTCTATTTTCCCTCGTTGTACGTGAAATTCCTACCGTTATAGTTACTTTAAGTTAGAAAGCTCAGGTGGGAAAATGACTTCAGAAATGGGCATGTTACTCCACCCCAGGTAACAAAAAGGGCACTGTCAGCTCTACTCCGATTTTTGGACTATTGCTTTTGAGCTATTAAAGTGCATTAGTGGGGGGAGGAGGAAGGTTGAAGATCTCCACGTGAGAAAAGCTACTGATGAGAAAGGACTCCTCTGATTAAACTGCCCCCAATTCTCCAACACCAACATCCATACTTAGCCAATTAACTCGGATGTAATTATACTTTGACAAAATAAATGATACCTTCTTATGTTTCCTGATACTGATAATCCACACTAGGGTGCTTTTATCCCACCTCATGAAAAGTAACAGGGCCTAACATTCTGATGGTCAAGTCCTTTTAAAAACACCCACCCTGAGGCCTAACATCTCTTAAAGATTTAACCACCTCTACGAACTTCCTTTGCCCTTTTATATAGAAGCTGACATCTTAGGTATCCAGGAGAGAACAAGAAAGGTGGAAAAAAATGCTCACTCCAGTTGGTCTTTTCTTTCTAAACACTAAGGCATATAAAAGAAACAATCAGTAACAGAAACTCTAAATGAAACAAAAGACAGCAACTTTTCACAGCTCTTAACTACCAAAAAATCCTACCAAACAGCATCAGTGTTATTACATGCAACAAAGAAGGTAGCAAATTTGGTTGTGACAACTTGAAATGGCTGTACCTTAATCTTGTAAGCATGGTGACTCTTTTTTTAAGTAAATGTTTTAGCCTTTGCATTAGAAATACGCACTTGTTTACATCAAAACCAAAGTTGTTAATAATTCTATTATTAGTTTCTTCACAGTTTTCCCCCACAATTTTAGAAGAGCAGACTGATTCTCTGGGCAAACATCAATAAAGAATATTCTGTGATACAGAAATCTTTCAAATGAAGAAGAACACATCCTCTGAAGAAAAACTCCTTAGAGAAACTCACTGAAGGACTACAAAGTGGATTCATTCCTCATATGCAATGACTTTCAGTCCCAAAGGGAAGAAAGGCTGAGAAATAGAGGAATGAAAATACCGTTTTCATTTCTCAAGTTTAGATCACGCTTCAAGAGTGTGTTTGTGCTCTAGAATTCTTCACCTGTATAGAAAATAAATAAGTAGATCCTTTTTCCAAAGTTGGTTAATAGTAAGTAAAGAGGGCTTCAGTGGTCACATCTTTACCTCCTTGAAACCCCATCCACCTGCTTTCAAAAGTAATGTTTACAATGAGACAGGTTAGATTAGAAAGCAAAGTTACTCACCATGGAGGAATCACTGCTTCCACTCCCGATCGGAGCTCCCTCAGCACAGGTTGGGAGGTGGGTAGAAAGTTGACTAGCCCTGCCCCCATCTATGACATCACAATCTACCTCATAAAAGGTAGTGAAAGTGCTCTGAACTCCTGTCTGATTTCCGAGAGATACAGAAAAGAGAGAGTGAGAGAGAGAGCAAGAGAAAAAATAAAACGTACCCTATTGGGAAGGGATTAGGGAGGTGGAAGAGGGAGTGGGTAATCAGGAGAAAGAGGCATATGAAGGAATTAGGTGCTGAAAGAGATGGGTGGGCTTCTGTGATATTAAGTAGCCCGGCCATTAGGACTCCCCATTGGTTCTCCTGAACAGGTAAGTGGACCATCTGGGAGAAGGAGGATGAAGAAGCACCCTGCCTTGTCAGGTATTGTAGGGGGCAACCGTAGTGGGTTCAAAGGGGAAGAATCCCCTACTTAAAGCACTGAAGATCACCAAGAGAGAAAGCAAGGGCTGAAGCTCTTAAAGCCTGGAACAGTACATGGGGAATCTCAGATGGCTTTCTTAGAAGTTCCATTGCCCTGCTGCGTGACCTTCCTCAGGCCTGTGGGCCTCTGTACATCCAGACAGTAATGATACTAAAGGGATACTTACCTCTTTTATTGGAATCACTGAAGAACTAAGGCATTCATTGTTTCTAAAACTGCAACTCTTTTTATTCTTGCTTTTTGCACTCATGGGTGGATCGTATGACAAGAACAATTTAAAAGATAAGCCAATAACCAATGCCTATTTCTACCTTTAAAATTATAGCTCTTAAAATGTTATCTCTGACATAGAATATTTCTGACAGTCTTGACTAAGTTTTTCCCTATATACCTTCAAACTAGAGAAAAAAATCAAACAGCAAGATTTCTACAATCATAAGGTGCCCTGCACCACGGCTCTCAGAGGTCAGGTTTAAGTGACTCAGAGATATTAAGTGACCAAATATTTTTGTCACACGAAATTCTGCTATAGTTCTATAGTTGTAGCTTTGTTTAACCTCTGAGCCCATTTTTAAAAATCATCTAAGATGGAAAACAATGTGGAGAGAACTAAGTTTTTCTTTTTCAAATGAAGATTCCAAAGTTTAAAATAGGAACTTCTCAAAGTTGTCAGTTGGGTATTATGATAAAACAAAAGGAAGGGGAAATATTGAAGAACAGGCTGGTCCAGAAACTATCCACACGGCAGTCATCTCTCTCTCCATAGAAAATATTTTAGTAAAAGATTCAAAATAATAGCTTGCAATTCATGGCATAATAAAGAGGGAAAGCCTAAATAGCTGTTTCTGTATGCAGATAAACAAAATTCCCAACTTGGAATTATGTTCTTATGTTTGGAGCTAATACAGTTCTATTTCCAGTTCTGTCATTCTTAGCTCATTAGACACATAAGTGTATTAGGTAATCAAAATTTAAATTTAAGCAAAATTGACAGATTAGGGAGTATTTTGAAACACAGAAGCTACTAAATCCAAACTAATTACAAATTTGGCAACATTACTCTCATATTTTACTTCAAAATGAATATTAAAGATATTTAAAGAATATCCTGAGAGAATTAAAGACAACAGAAAAGAAAAAAATATCTGCCATATTAGAAGAACAAATATTTTGCTATATTTGACTTTTTCTGTACTTATTAGAGGGAGCAGTGATACTCTATATGTTTTCCTTATTCTATTTCCATTTTCAATAATTGCAAGTCTAAATTCAAATTCTATAATCGACAGTTTT
Source organism: Micronycteris hirsuta (assembly GCA_004026765.1). NCBI lineage: Eukaryota > Metazoa > Chordata > Mammalia > Chiroptera > Phyllostomidae > Micronycteris > Micronycteris hirsuta. The sequence goes on from PVJI01000691.1 coordinate 82,520, forward strand.
TATTGCATGAGATTTCCCAATTAATGGCTCTATAAAGTCTTATTGTCTTCCAGTTTTTAATATTGGATTATTGACTAGTTGGTTTATCCTTGCTTTTTTAATGCTTTATAACAATCCCATTTTGTTTTAGACATAAGGCATTTCTTGATTTTACCATTGTACAGAATTCATTTATCATTATTTCTCAATTTCAAAAGGATTATTATGTATTAGAAACTTACTTGTATCATAAAATCTTTTGTACAAAATTTAAAGTTCATTATCTTAAAAATAGTGGTGCACTTGCTCATTCTTCCAATAGATAACTTAAGATCTTTTACTATCCAGCAAAGAAGGCACACTTCTCCCTCTGTTAAGATAGTAAACTAAAAATGAGGTTAAAATTTTTTAAATATTAAAGCAAACTGGAAATAGGTTATAATCTATTGTAATTCCTGATTAATTATCTGTTGTTTATTTGGAAATGAAGCATGACTTCAGGAACCCAATGCAAAACTAGGCTGCATCAAAAGGATGCAGAGCGGCGAGCTGTGCTGACATTTTAGTATGATTGAACGTGATGTCTTTAGTTGTATTAGTTAAAATAACCAAGCCGTTTTTGACACGGAATGCAATGCCACGATCGGGTAATTCCCTAATTTCCTACTGTTCTTTGGCTCTAGCTTCCTGACACTATTTAAGAAAACTAAGTCTTATGGCAACTATAAATTTGATGCGTAATTTTTATGGCAATACAGAAGTGGATTAGTTAGCCCTTCAAGATAAGATATGAAGTAATTGTAAGATTTCAGTCAAGAGACCCCATTCCTGGAGTCATGATTATAATTTTACTCTGGCAAGAGAAATGTAGGATTGACTTCAAATTTTTCTTTGTTGAAAAAAGTTTTTAGTTAACTTCTTAGTGAAAAGGACTGAGAAAAGTCAAGTGGAATAATCTGTATACTCTGAAAGAATGATCTGCATATGGATGTATTTACAAAGTAATTCACCATGGAAGACGTAATCAGACAGTTGGCATGCAATTTCACCAAAATGTTATTATTGAAGAGAACTGGCGAATGAGAATCCAATTTTGATGGCAACAGATTTGAATCAGGAGTTCTCAGATAAAAAGATTATGTTTATGATACTGTCTCATATACAGACCCTTAAGCTTAAAAGAGTACATGGTTCTTAGAAGATGATGTTGACTGGAACTTCTCAGGATATTATTCTCTCTCAGTTGCAAAATAGATTTGCAAAAGGAAATGGGTGCAAGGAGTCAAGAAACAAGTTGTGCAGACTTGACAGAACATCTAGCCAGAGTTCCAGGAAGTTAAGTTCATTATCAGCAAGGCATCTGCACAGATAAAGGTATTTGGAATACAGCAGTTAGGTAAGATATAGTATTAATAATGAGAGCAAGGATTAAAGTCTAAATGAAGAAAGCTTGCCTTCAAGAAAATACGATTACTATAAAATATTTGAAGTGTATCTATTATTCAGAAGAAAAATGACTGTTCAAAATAGAGTAAGATAACGTGTTCTGAAGCAGTAAAATACAATCTGAACTAAGAAGACTCCACATTGCCCATCCCTAAGCCGTTCTTATTTATAAGGTACATGGGCCATAACATGGCACATATGTTTTTTCCTCAGGACTGTGATCAAAGCCATATTTTATAAATCATTTACATTAAGCTGAAGAAAGCATTTGACAAAATAATCTGTAGGGTCTGAATATAGATGATAATAAGTTAAACACACTTTTATTTGCAGAATATAGTAAACCAAGAAACACAGTGAATGCACAGAGGTAGCCATTAACAGACACCCTGCTCTTCTAGCTGAGAATACTGAATAGTAGGATGAAAAAAATAAATGAAAACAATAGGCTACACAACCTAATAAAAGCACAATGGACAGAAAAAATTATCCTTTTCAGGAAGATTATTTGCTATTAGAGCTAAAGGACTTTGAATACCCTAACCCAACTGATATTAAGCACTATGCCTTTTATATAGTTGGAATGCAATACAAATGTTGAATTCAATGAATCACAAAATATGCTATCGTAAACAAAAAATAAGTACAGCTCCTTGAAGTTTTAATTGTTAGTTTGTCATTAGAAATTAGAAAAAAATATATTGAAACACTGATCTTTTTCTAGAAAAATATTATCAAAATTTTATAAAATTTAGTACAAAACAAAAAAATATTAGTTGTTTTGCTATCAGGATCTCTTTATTTCTTTTGGTTTTTATTATCTGAGGTAATGAAAAATTGTGCAAAATCAATAATGAAATCCCCAGATAATATTTAGTATGAGATTTTAAAGTTCATCTCTTTTTAAATTTATTTTTATATCAACTTGTTCATTATCTTCTTTTTCTTCAACTTCCTTTAGTCTAGGAACAAAAGAAATCACAATTGACTCATGTAACCAATTCAAAATAATGTATTTCTTGACTACCATTGACAAATCCAAGTGTATACAGGAAAACTAGAAAGCAAGAACTGAATTACAAATACTATTTCTAAATAAAGGTATTTGATCAAACAGTTTAGATTCCCATGATTTGGTTCAATTGAAGGGAACAGGTCTATCTGCATTTGCTCTCGCATATCCAAAACTAGTTAAAAATGGGAGGAGGTACCTCCTAAGGCGCTACTATAGACATAATTATTAAAAACACATTATTAAATAAACATCTTAGAATAAAATTAGACAATTGTCACATATAAATAATATCTCATAATTAGAATAATGTCTCATTGGAAAATATTGTAAGCCAGTACTTCTTAAATAGGGTTGCGAGTGTCTCACAGTTACTAGGTAACTCCCATGTGTCTAATTCCCAGGTTTTCACAAAATATCATTCATTGACTGCCAAATAATCCTCAGAATATTAACTGAAATCTAAGGTATTAATTGCTAATAGATTAAGGTGTAAATTATTTGCCTTCTTTCTTTTAATTAGAGGCTTTTCAAAATACTAAAAAAAATAAAATAAAGAAAAAACCAACTTCTAAAACCCAAAGGAATGGAGTGCACTGTTTGAATGACAGGTAATGGCATTGACATTTCTGAGGCAGAAATATCTGAGGCAAAAATGTCTTCTTAAAGCCACTAACCTTTCTACTCTTACACGTAATAATGCCCTTAAACTAAAATAAAAACTCTTCAGCCCATATGTTCAGGTGATATAATTCAATCAGTCCACTGAGTAGATGCAAGTTATGTCAATTAAAATGTCTCTCCAGTTAAGGTAAAAAGAGTTATTTGCTTGGTTCATGTCCCAGTTCTGCCAAAAGAGAATCTGTTTTCTTATTTTTTGGAATAAGAGCATTAGAATATAAAGCCCTTTTCTATGCATAAAACCATCCAGTAAGATAGCCAATTAGTTTAATTCCATCAGTGACTAACTGATTTTTTTCAATGACTAGAATGGAACATTTTGATAAGTGCATGGTCACCATCATAGGGTATTTAACTGAAACCCACACTTTGTAACAGAGCAGAATAGCAGCCTCCCTGAGTTCTCCGAATTCAGGGAGAACCTACACAGGTGTGGTGCAACAGACATAAAGCTTCCTATGATGACTAACACCTAAGGAGATTTTTACTTTGCTTATAAAATGTCTTATTTCCCATTTCTTCTAAAAATAATGCCCTGAGTTTGTTAAATGTCAGTTTTATAACACCGGGAGATTAAATTTGCACCAAAAAACCACTTAAGGGTTATTTTCTATGAAGGTTTGCATAAATTGGATTGTGCAAAAATCAATGATGTACACTGATACAAATGTAACTAAGGAAGCCTTGATGCAGAAATTAGAATTTACATGGTTATAGTTTTACTGTCATAACAGATTGGGGGTAGGTTTTGGGGAGAAAGATGGAATTATGCACTAATTTTACTAGCAAAATGTGTGCCATTCTGCAAATGATAAATAACTATTTGATTTTCTTATGGATACAGAGTATCTCCACTACCCCTCTATCCAATTTGTAATCTGAACTTGGTTTTTATCTTACGCTCTTTAGATTTGGACTACTGTCCCTAGATCAGGGAAAGTCCTTTAATCTAAATACTTGGCCTACCCTCTGTAAGGTCTGGATAAAATCTTTGGAACTGCTGCAAATCCCCTAAACACATACCCTTTTGTTCAAATGAGGCACAAAATGCATTCCAAACCCAAACTGAAATAGCTAGAAATTTAGATACTTTTCCATATTACTACATTGTGATCGGTAGACATGATCAAAAATTGACAATAGACAGAAGCAGAAGATATAAAAAGGAGACTCTCAAAAGATTTGCTTAAAGTACAGATCTAGACAACTAGGTGCAATGCTAATTTCAATGACTGTTTCATCCCATTACAAAATACACTTTTTTTAATGAGGAAAAGCAGAACTTTTCAGATAGAATGCAATTCTCAACAAACCACAAGTTTTACAAATATAGGTAAATATATATATTATCTATGAAATTATGCAAATGAATCCCACATTTTCTTTTCCCTGAATTGTATTGGATCAGACACATCACGGTTTTCAACCATTTGTTTGGTTCTTCATTATTGCTTGTTCAGGGAATAGGGAGTAAATGCCAAATCAAGTGTATCTGTTGAGTATGTATGTGTGCAGATTCTCATACATATTTTGATTACATGCCAATGTTAGGTAAGATTGATCTGAATATTATCAATTTCAGTAGTTCATGAATGCTTTCCATTTATCACCATAAATGTTCATGTTGATTTTAACTGATTCTAATTTTTTTTAATGATGTGAAACACCGGCAGTAAGAATGACTATAATTGACCCATAGTTCTCCAATTTTCTCTTTACCAACTCAAATTCTACCAATGTCACAAAGTATACTTGCTCACCTTGTCAAACGTCTCTCCACACCTCAACTGAGAGGGATTCAGATTTGGAAAGGAGAGATTTAAAAGGCAAAGAAAAAAAGTGCACATTTGGGCGAGTTACTCAATCCCTCAGGAGTAGGTTTGGGCTCCACTCAGCCAGCTTGAGGCCTTAGGGAACTCACATTCCTCATTTGCAACCATGTTTCTATATTTTGTTAATATTAAAAAAGACATGCTTTAGCAATAAAATCTATTAAATTTCTAGCATTTTCTGGCAGAGTCAGCTCTACATTACATAAATGTCCCTCCAACTCTGACCTGGAACACCAAATTCCTGTCCAGGGCAGGGTTATTGCTCTTATGTCCTGGCTTCATTTTTATAAGGGGCCTCCTGTTGTAATGGAACATAAAAAGTGGAATTTTTAAAATTGTATCAGGATGCTTGATGTTCAGCATTCTATATTATAAAATCCTACATTAGTGTTCTAATCTTGTTCAAAATAATGAACAAAGGATAAATCTTTGGTTAGCTAAAGATAATTGAGGGCTTTGGAATGGGCTTTATTTCTTCAGAATTACATGTACATCTTTCTTTTTAAATTTAAAAGAACCCATTAAATCCTCTGAATCCTAGTGAACAAAAATTAATTAAAAACATGACAATCAAATATTCAGATAATTTCCATATTACGGCTTTGGAACTTATTTGGATTCAAAATATATATACATGCTGAAAGAGTTTGGCTCAACTTTTTGTTCCCCATGATGCATATAATGCTGTTATATTTAATAGCTATTACCTGCACTAAACAAATCTATGATATGCTATGATTAAGTTTCTTTCCTTTGTTTTCTCTTCTTCCCTCTTTTATGGCTCTTCCTCCTACCTTCCCCTCCTTCCCTCTCTTTTTCTTCTTTTCTTCTTTCAACATTTCTTTTCCCAAAATGCATGTAAACTGGCTTAAGAGATTTAATAAAGTGAACACCTAACTAAGCAAACAAAACCAGTCTATAGACTCAGAGACTGTTTAATCTTCTGGACTTTGCTGTCCGCTACTTTCACTTTAACATTTCTATAACTCTACTTGTTTTTAAATTATTTTTCTTTTTTCCATCACCCCCTTAGCAGCTCAGTTCAGCTGAATTGGCTCCCAAATGCATCTTCTACTTTGAGATTTAGTAAGAATGGCACCGTTTGGCTGTTGAGAAAGGTTTAAGGCAATGAGTTTAAAAAATTGGTTGTCAGCCAGAAAACTAATGGTGCTTCTTAGACAGCAGTGTGAATGAGCATGTGCCAACATACATCCTAAGTTGCTTTATTTCTTTAGTTCCCTATCATGACTCATGAAGAGCATTTGTATCTACTGTCCCCCATAACCTATTGAGTTTTCTGAGCCACTTCTCACATGAGAGGAAGACACAACAGAAGAGGCCTTTCCCAGTTCCTACACATACAGTCACACAAAACATCACTTGCTGACATAGTATACAATTGTGCACATGTACACTTTTTAACATATGTTCATCATGCCAGCACAAAGCTAAAAAAAATGGCTCTGAATTTTGAAATCCAAATCCTTTTTTTGGCAAAATGGAAATAATCTATCCAAATCTCTTCTGTTTTAGGAGAAACTTTGACTTCTAACAAATACATCTTCCTGGGGGCTTTCATATATTTCAGAGAAGAAACCACAGCTTTGAATCCCATGTATATAAACATAGGAGAAAAGGAAGAAAAACTTAAGTATTTCTCCTTTTTTATTTTGCATTATACTATAGTTGCTTCTCCTTAAAAATATAGCAACTGTTTCATGCCATACAACAAAATAAATGGGGCCCAAAGCATGGGTACACTTTCTTGGCAAAATCATTGAAAGTTTGAGTGTATGGAGTCTCACATTCTTCATGCTTTCAAAACTTTGAAGGTAGCCATTTGTGGCTATTTTGCAAGATAAACATATTGACTTTTTTCTCCATTAGCCATCAGTGAAGGAGGATGAAGAGTAAGGAGGAGGCAGAAGTGGCAAAGATAGCAGACTACAGATGCAGGTATGGCACCAAATAGCAATCAAGCTGGAAAAAAAAATCATGAGGAGGCCAAGAGTGGCCCATAATTGAGCAATAAATAGCAAAACTTTATAATGCATCTGACTCAGAATTATTATTAAGTTGTATAGCATTCCTCTAAAAGAAGCCTTCTTCCATGCAAGGATTTATGTTCTTTGCCAGTAAGACTCAAAGAAGGAAACAGGCTTCTTGATGGTGTTCTCAATCTCAAACACCTCTGCAAATGCCAACAGTGCAAGTGATAAAAGCCAGTGATGATTTGGACTACATCTCAATGAGGAAAAGACAATGGGATGAAGCTCTGGAGGCAGTGATGAACAATGGGTACTGAGAGGATGATGGAGAGCAACTCTGCCAGTAAAATATTGTCCAGATGAAGTTGTGGAGTCTGAGATCCACAAAGATGCTCTGCGCATCCATGTAAATACTAAGATTTGGAAAGTGACAAATGAAAGCACACAAGGCAAGCTAAACAAAAAGCACTCAGTTCTATGGAAGCTATATACAAATGGACATGAAAGCTGAATGGTATGGGAAACTATACCATTGAGGCTTAAGATAAGAAAGGAAGCAAGGGAGATGCAGTGTTTTGATCACTTCTTGGCAGAGAGAATCTTGGTAATTACCAACTTGGCAGAAAGAACACATTGCAAGACAGATTGCACTTGGTTGTTGAAGAATGTTGAAGCAGGATCATTTGGGAAATGCAAAGAGGTGACTATGCTTTGGAAAGAGGCACAAAATAGGCAATTTATCAGGCTCTAGGTGGGATTGCATGGACCAGGCTTTCCAGATGGTATCTCCATGCAAGCCAGGTCAGCTCTTTTCCCAGCTGTGATTTCTGCAAGCCAAACAATATATGAATAGAAACCTTGGGATTCAAGAATAATTTTTCCACATATTTTTATCAAATGTTCAAATTGATGAATTTTTTAAAATGGTTTGTGGAGAAATTGAATTTCATGATCAGTGTGATGTTCACAGAGCATTTCCTATGTTGATAATGTTATGTTCCTGGTAATGCCACACTTAAAAAAGCAGCATCATGGTTGACTGGGAAAAGAACTAAAGGTGGGAGAGCCACACTTCAGAATTGCAAATAGTTTACAATAATTGATGGCAACTTTTATTGAAAGAGTAGGACTGGGTGAGGAAGGAGAAGAAGCCAAGATGAAGAACCTCAACACATACATTTGAAAATCTTGCCAAGAAATCATGATCCTTCTATTCACTGAACTTATTTCTTTGCATTTGATGAAATGAACCAGATACTTATATTTTCATGAAAAGGGAAACACTGGAGTGATCAAGTAAAAAAATATATAATTGTTAGTGTTTGACAACTATGTTAGTTTTTGGCAACAGCACATCAACCTGTATTAAATTCAAACATTCTGGCTTTTAAGGGTTACTGGTAGCCTAGTATGCATTGGAACCTGATGAATGAATTTCCATCGCTTTCATCATCTCTAACATGTGAACACAATCCACATATAGAGAGGCCGCTGGCTCCTGAACAGAGAATTAAAATTACTAGGACTAACAAAAGGATGTGGACTCACAATGAGTAAATATACAAAAGCCCCAAATAATTATAATAGTCACAGCTTGGCAATCAGTTTCCAGACTATGAAATTAGTTTCCTTGTGAAGAATGGAGATTTTACAAGGCTAGTATAAACACTGGGTAATAGGAAAATCAAATTGCTCTTTGTGAGTTATTGTGAGGTCTGGAATAATGGTGATAACATTTATTTTTAAACTACCTCCCTATGAATCACTGTAGTTTGGTGGTTTTAGCAGTACTGTTGCCAAGAATTCTTGCCTTGAAGTACAACAGTGGGAACTAAATTGTGAAGGCCCAGTCCCAGCTTACCCCTGATACAATGAGCTCTCCTCCCAGATTCTGTACTTCTGCCTTCACCTTGCTGCAGATATTAAGCTGATGGCAGTACAAGGCAATTCGTTGAAGGTAGGCTAATAAATCCTGCTTACATGCTGAATCAGGACACTATAAAACATTTAAAAAAGTGATCTCAGTTAGTGAGTACTCTTCAGCTTCTTAGACTTGCTTGTCTAAGAAAAGCTGTGAGGAGAAAAGTTTTCAGTATCATATACCTTAATTACACCAACTTAACATATTTCTATAGCATTTTAGGAAGGCTGCAGACAATAGTTTAGAATAGTTAGCTCTACTTTAATAAAATTCTATGAAAATATTGAAGGTCTTCCAGAAAGTCTGATGGGGATTTCTGTACACTTTTGTAAGTATTTCACCAGTTGCCTTTAAAACTGTTAAGAAAACTAAATATTTCACAGGTTTTTTTTTTCTTCTAGTAGTTTATTCAACGTTCACTATGTGCAAAGTTATTTTAATACAGACAACCAAAGTAACACATGCCAGAAGGAATTCACTCTGTGTGGCAATCTCTCTGCCATAGGAGAGGGTAGAGTTTTATTTCAATTAGTTGGGGGAAAATCACTTGTCTCCTTTGGCTTTCTAATAAATAAATCATTCACTAAAGAAACTCTATTACACTTCTTGGATTTTTGCATTCATCAAAATTTAAGCAACATGATAAACTTCCTTTGAACAAAAAACAGAAAAATCATGACTACTGTAGGAGAAACAGATGTGAGAAATAGGATGAAATTTGAAGCCAATTGAAATTAACTTGTAAGAGTTAACAACAGGCCCAGGACTCTGACTGTGCTAGAGCCAACTATGACCAGGGATTTTGAATTTTCTTTGTGACTAAAATAGTAGATGTCCATCAAACACACTGAGCTTAGATGAATACTTCCACAGACATCGACATTGCTTCCTAAATTATTTCTGAGACTTCAATGCCAATGGCTAACTGGTAATTAAACTATATTCCTATCACTATCGAAAGTTCAGCTCAAGATACTCCAGGCTATTCCACTGTTCTGGCTCAACTTGCTACTTGTTAAAAATATATAACCATCAGATTGTTGGTGAAATACTATAAGAAATAAGTACCTACAGGCCAAAATGAAGTATTTTCTTTAGAATAAGAGTATGAGAAAAAAATGCCAGCTGTTTTCCTTAAGCTCAAGAAAAAGAAATTTTCATTAGTACTGTAAAGCCAATGGTTTTGACACAACCATTCATTTAGTAAGTGACAAAGAAGTCCCTTTATACATGACACAATTGTGGTATTTCTTCTCAGTAAATGCCCTTATCAAGAAAGAATCTCACAGAGACTGTTTTTAACTTTCTACAAGTATTTAATACTGTAATATTTACCCTACTCCAGAGACCCATATACTGAGAGGAATTAACTTTAAAATGATATCTCCCTGGAGGACTGAAAAGTCTTTCAATAGGAAAACCTTGCAGCAAATTAAACAGGGAGTTCTATCTCAATGGAACAGTAATTAAAAATGCAACAGTCCGTAAAAAGTATATATTGCGTGCATATCTCAAATCCTCATAAAAATATTTTCAGGCAAAATAGAGGCAACCAATCCACTCCTCAGTGATTCTCATTCTACTCTATTATTGAAGCTGAAGTATTTAAAACACAAATAAAAGCACAATGAACAAAAAAAAATAATTCTTACATCATGAAAATATGAGCAGAATTTGAGAGAGAAATGACCCATTTGGATCAAATATTAGAAAAAAATTGTAAGTTGCTTCACCTCTGATGGCAGTAAGAATGCCACAAATACAGAATATTTATCTTCATCTGTTTATTTTAAAGTTATCATTAAATAATATTGTAATTCTTTGTCAAACCTCAAAAGACATCTAGAATCCTGGAATTGGTGTGTGTGTGTTGTTTTCCAGATACCAAAACTGTGTTGTTGGGCTATGATTTAACTTGCAAAATTGTTAAAAATAAGTCTAAAAATGCAAACTCAAAAACAAGAATTGCAATAAAAAATATTTAACTCAACTAGCCTAAACATATTGAACAATAGCTTTAGTCACTGAGATTCAGAATATAACGGAAAAGCCATCCAAACTTCATTCACTTCAACTCCCAGGAAGAAGTCCATCCTAATAAAACTTCTTCAGAACCACCCACCAATCTCTGCTCACTCTACTTATCCCACCCGCTCTCAACAATTGCAGGGGGACAAATGTGGCATTCTCCTTTGGTTGGTGCATTTTTGTTTGTTTGTATGCAGGCATATTTTCAAGTAAGTTCATTATTTCTCTTCTCTTCTAAATAAACTCTCTGGGACACATATAGAACTCTGTGGAAAGAATCTCCCCTTATGTGCAAATTTCAGGAAGCCTGGCAGTGATATTGCCCTGAAATTAGCAATTTAGTAATGGTTTGGTCCTCAAACCCTACAAAATTGGGGGGGGGGGTTCTCAAATCATGGTAATACTTAATGAATTATCTTTACTATTAAGTGTTTCTCCAAAATTCAAAAGCAGACACAAAACATTCCCTTGAATTAGGCATTATACATAGAGTTAAAGATACAATTAAAATGATAACATATTGGCTTATTATAAATATAATCTTAATAGTTTAATAATTTGTTTTCCTTAAAGGATTCTAGATTCTGGGATATCGAAGATTGTATTTAGAGGATCTGCTTAATATTAAGGAATGATGGAGGAAAACTATAAAAATCAACCCCAAAATAATAGAAGACTAGGACCATCCTAGGAGGAGGAGGAAATTCCGCCTCTTTTAATGTCTCCAGAGAGCACCATTGTGTGGTCTAGTAAGCAAATTCATGCTTATACTGTCTCCACGTAAATAATAGTTCATATAATATTTATATTTCAGAATCTTATATTTTAAGATATCGTCCTTTTAAAATGGTTCAAACTGTAAACCACTGTTGCTTAAAGAAATAAGGATCAGTTATCTGGAAATGTCTATTGCCTAAAGTACCCTTACTGAAATGAAACATTATTGCAACAAGACATATTTACAACAGGATATTGGATTTCCAGTTCAGGCCAAATAAAATAGGAAGTGTGGAAAGGAAATCACCTCAAACATTCAAGGTGAGATTAAAAAGTATTTTAATCTGTATCTTAGTTCGGTCTGAAAGCAGAAAAGCTATTCTAAGAATATTTCATGTATTTGTGATGGCTCTGAGTCTGGATGAAAATGCAGCTGAAATCTGGAGGTTCTTGATTATGGGGATTAATCCCATTTACACTAGAGAATGAATTATCATGGATTATGAAGAGCATCATTACTGTGAGATCAATATTAACTAACAAGATATACTAGTTTTTTCTCCCTATTTAGTGTGTTTGAATTTCTGAATGAGGATGGTTCTCTGGGGTTATGTCTCTCAGTTGTGAGTGCTCTTCTTTCTCAAGGAATTTCACTCATAGGCCTTAGGAGTCCCTCCTGAACTGAATCCTCCTCCTCCATCAGCTCAGTCTCAGCAGAGTTAGAGGCTAGTTTACAAAATGTCAGTGATTATCTACAATTCATTCTTCAGAGGCATTTTATAGGGTATATAGAACCTATTACAGAACCCAAATGCTAATTAATTTGATTCCACGCTTCTCTCTTATATTACCTGATCAGCCACAGCACGGGCTAATTTGTCCATTCGAGATCCTGCTTCAGCAATTTTCTTGGCGGCATTAATGACATCAGATGTATTTTTCAATGGCCCTTTGCCTCTGAAACAATATATACGACATAATTAGAAATCTATTTTATGAACAGAAATAGACAAAACAACCATACTGTCTGACCAGGACTCTGATTTTGTATTTGGCCCTAGTCATGTTAGAAGAATTTTGAATGTTTTCTTGATTCATTTCAATTTCCATGTCAATGATTCACTTTACTTTCTCGTGTTTTGATGTGTATGTTCACATTTAATTCTTTACATTAATTTACCTGTTTTTAAACAGTGTTCCATTGAAAAGGGTGATCACTACAAGGCAAAAGAAATTAGATATTGCAAGGCTTACCATGCCCCTATGCTGTTATACCACTACCTCATATAACAACTCTAGTAGGTATCATCATTCCCATCTCAGAAAGAGAGAAAAATAGACTAAAAATCATGAACTCATCTAAGTTCAGACAATTCATAAGTGATCATTTCTAAATTTAAATAAGAGTCTAGCTAAAATAAATGCCCTTTCAGTGCATTCATACCATGTCTAACTCTACGACATTTTTAAGTTTACTTTGACATTCTGAGAAGCAATGGTCTCTTGTACGTAATGGGGAACTGTTGGGCCAGAATTTCAGAATTCTCTTCAGCTCTTACTCTCACTGGTGGTATGCTTCTGGTACTGCTTTATGAGGGAACAGACAAAATACTGTGACAGTGGATGTCTTTATGCTTCCAAACCTTTGTGCCAATATTTTCACATTAGCTTTTCAACTAGGTGAACTGTTTAATATTGCATGTCTTTAAATACTTATTACAAAGGGAAACTATGCTGCATCAGAAATCTTTAAATAAAATATAGCATATAACTTGTCCTTATATTTTCTTGGGAGATAAATAACAGGTTAAATACATGTATCTTTTGTTTTTTTAAGCCTTGCTACTTAGCCTGGTCTCTCTAGGTGCATATAAAAAATCAATACAATTGTTTAAGGCTACAAAATTACATTCTTACAGTTAGAAATGTGATGAAATGTGGGCAAGAACTACTTACAAGTGATTCATTTAGAACACATAAGGTCATATAAAGTGAACAATGATTGCTACTGTTAGATAAAAATGTGGAAGATAATAAAATGGAAGATTTAAAATGGCTTCAGAAAATTAATGCAAATGAAGGGCATTTTGTTCACTTTCCCTCCTAATTTCTGTTCTGCATTATATTAATAGCTACAATTTAAATATATCGTGCTCATGTCAAAGCTTAAACACACACACAGGGAAATTTAAAACAACATGTTTTATTTTGCTATGACATAATTAACTCTGCCACAAAGGACAATGATATTTTTCAGTTGCTCTTTATAGATTTAAATATGGACAGGGAATTCACATGTAAATTTTATGTAATATGGATGAGATAAAGATTCTATGATAATCTGGCTTCCATTCTCTAACACTATTTTTCATTTATCTCGAAAGAAACTATTCCATGTTTTTGTTTTACATTTGTAAAGGGAATTTTAGATGCAGAATCTGTCAATGTTTAATACTGTTCTCATTCTTATATATTTCTCTGTAACTTTCAGATCCTAGAAGAGCTCTTTATTTTGCAGTTTTCCTCCGACACATTTGTTGTTGTTTTCTGCCTTCATCTTAACCCATTCACAAAGAGCTGCCCTCTACTTGATTTTTCGTTACCAACAATTATGTGTGTTTGTTTATGTCAAGAATTTCCAAGGGTTTGGCGGAAACTTGAGAACCCTTACACAATAACTTTCAATAGTTGATTGGTTCTGACGACAAGTACTAAGTTAGTAAAGAACATTTATGAAGAACTGAGTTTGCTAGAGGCTCAGGCTCCCATCTCGTAGCCAAAATTATGATTAGTAGTATGTCCACTGCAATTACACCAGAGATTCATAAACTCACTAGTAGGTTGTTATTAAAGAACTTTAGGGTTCACAGTGTAGACTAAGTCCAAATTACCAGAGTCACAAGCTGGTAATAAGAGTATATTTCACAAAACTAAAGAACAAAATAAAAGTTTTTAGAACATTGAATACTTCCTCTTTTTCTACTCGAGAAAACTGAAATACAAGCAGGAAAACTAAGAGATGAGCCCAGGATGACAATGCAGAGTGGCTGATACTCAAAGAGAGAATTAGGATCGAAGTATCTGTGTTCTGAATCACAATTTTGCACACATATATATACACACACATATATGATTTCATTCTTATGAGAACAGCTAAAGTAGTGATCTCAGACAAAAACAAATAGCCTTAACTACAGACATTAACATGCAAGAAATAATGAAAACCATATCTCATTCAAAATCTCAAAAGACTAGGAAGAAACTAATAAAATACAAAAAGGGATAAATGATTTCAAAATAATAAAACATTGAAAATAAAGAAATCTAAAACTACCTCAAAAGAGAAGGCCAAACTGATGTAGAAAATATAGTTAGATTGCTATGAGGAAAAATAGGAAAAAAGTATTGAAGTGTAAAAAAGATAAAAAAGAAATAACTTTACAAAATAGAGAACTAAAAGGATCATAACAGTACTTTTCTTAAGTGCATGTAAATAAATTTGAGACCTGGATAAAATAACTTTCTAGGAATATACAATTTACCAACACTGACCAGAGAAAAAGATACTGAAAAACTTAGAGTCTGATTTCCATGGAAGAAATAAATAAAACTATCAGAAAGAAAACTGATCCAAAAAAAATTAGTAAATCCAGATGGTTTCTCAGAGAAATTCACTAAACCTTAAAAAAGATAAGCCCAATGCTATTTAAACCTTTTTAGAATATAGAGAAAGAAAAAAGGATTAAAAAATATTCATTAGATAATATAATACTGACATTATAAGAAGCAGTTAATATAACCTATGTATTTAAGAATTCTTATTTAGCCGTGGCTGGTGTAGCTCAGTGGATTGAGCATGGGCCTGCAAACCAAAGGGTCTGATTTCCAGTCAGGGCACGTGCCTGGGTTGCAGGCCAGATTCCCCCCTAGTTGGGGGAGTGTGAGAGGCAACCACACATTGATGTTTCTCTTCCTCTCTTTCTCCTTCCTTTCCCCTCTCTCTAAAAATAAATAAGTAAAATCTTTAAAAGAAGAATTCTTATTTACATTAAAAAACTCTTTTAGCCCTGGCTGGTGTAGCTCAGTGGATTGAGCGTGGGCTGGGAACCAAAGGGTCCTGGTTCGATTCCCAGTCAGGGCACATGCCTGGGTTGCAGGCCAGGTCCCCGTGAGGATCATGTGAGAGGCAACCATACATTGCTGTTTCTCTCCCTCTCTGTCTCCCTTCCTTTCCCTCTCTCTAAAAATAAATAAAAATAAAATCTTAAAAAAAAAAAAAAACTCTTTTAAATGAAGAAAGAGGAGAAAAAGAAAAAAGCAATGTAGGAAGTGGCACTGGAGTGGTGACATGGATTTGTACATGCCCAAAAGAGCAGATTGCTAAATTTTCAGGAATTTGGTGAGTCAGCTGACTTATTGGTAGTTTGAAATCTGCCAAGATGAAAGTACTTATTCCATGGAAATGAGCAAATGCTACATAAGTGAGGACTTTTTCACACCACTACAAAAAGGCAAGGTAGTGGTCCCACCCAGCTGAAAGGGCGGGCATTGTCATCTGGAAGAGGTGTGTGCGGAGCTTCAATGGCTGGGTGATGGTCAGATCACATTAAAACACTGTTTAAGGTGTATGCTTATTTTTTGTGCTTTTCTTTAGCCATATATTTCATAATTTAAATATTCACTTATTTTTCTGTTAATCTGATGGATATAAAATTTTCCAATTTTCCTTTCTGTGATGACAGAGGCGGCCAAGTCAATTTTATTATTTATTGATAATTATTATTAAACATTCATATATCCTTTTCTGAGGTTTTTATGCAAGTCTTTTGTACAATTTTCTATTGACTTGTTTGTTTTCACCTAAATTGCTTGTTTATCTTCTTTAGATATTTTGGATTCTAATCTTTTGTTATTTCATGTTGCAATGTTGCAAATTACTTCTTATAATTTTAGTCTGTATGTTTACTTTTATTAAAGTTTTTTTTTATCTTGGCCCAAGGATTTACTTGCCAGTTTTAGAGAGAGTGTAAGAGAGAAAGAGAAAGAGAGAGAGAGAAAGAGAGAGCAACATTGATTAGGTGACTCCTATATGCACCCAGACCGGGGAAGGTACCCACAACCTAGGTACGTGCCCTGACAGGAGATCTAACCCACAACCTTTTGGTGTTTGAGATGATTCTCCAAACGACTGAGCCACTCAGCCAGGGCTGCTTATAGCATTTTAAAAATATAAATTTTAATTTTATTGTAGTCAAATGTATCGATCTTTTCTACTAGAGTTTGTGCTTTTCACATACCCTTTTAAGAAGTTTTTCCTTACTGGAGGAGTTAGCGAAGCTACAGTGGTAATAGTAATTATGTACATATATATATAAAATTATGTATGTAATTATATATGTATATATGTATATAAAGACATCAAAGTTACACAATACTATATGTCAATGAAGCTGGAAAAAAAAAGTTCATACTTGCACCAAGATCACAAAAATATTCTCCCATTTTATTATAAAATTTAAGTTTCATTTTCATATTTATACATTAAATCAACCTGCAGTTTATTTTTTATATATAAGGTGAGATAGTGACCACATGCTTTATTTTTCCATAACATTAACCAATTGTCACAGAACCATTTATTGAATAGTGAATTCTTTCTTCCAGAATCTTTTTTATGTTTAAATTTTATATATTTTATTTTTAAATTCTTAATGAGTAAATGTTTTACTTTAAAATGTAAACTTTAGGGGAAAAGGGTGAAGGGTTTGCAGAAGCAATTATAGAGGACACATGGACAATAACTGGGGGGAGGCAGGAGGGAGGTGGGGAGGGCTGGGGGATTGGGCTGGATGGGGGGGAAGGCAGAAAACTACTTGAAATAGTTTTAAAAAATAAAAATTAACAATTAAAATGGATAATAACAAATTAAAATAATAAAAGAAAAAATATGTAATTATAAACCCATACATGTATGGTCAATTAATTTATAACAAAGCACCCAAGAATATCTGATGGGGAACCAACGGCCTCTTCAATAAATGGTATTAGGAAAACTGGACCACTGCCTGTGATACATTGAAACCACTATTTTACACCATACACAAGTATAAACCCAAAATGGACCAAAGACTTGAACATAAGACCTGAAATCATAAAACTCCTAGAGAAAAGCACAGGCAGCAAGCTCCTTGGCAATTGCCTTGGTGATAATTTTGGGGTTTGACAGCAGTAGCAAAGGTAACAAAAGCAAAAATAAAGTGCGATGATATCAAACTAAAAAGCTTCTGCATGGCAAAGAATACTGTCAATAAAACTGAAAGGCAACCTATGGAACTGGAGGAAATATTTGCAAATCATGATTCTGATAAAGGGTTAATATCCAGAATATATAAAGAACTGTTACAATTCAATAGTGAAAAAGTAAATAAACCATTTTAAAAATGGGCAAAGCACTTTAATAGACAGTTTTCCAAAGCAGACATACAGATACATGCACATGTCAACAGGTACATGACAACGTGCTCAACATCACTAATCAGCAGGAAAATGAACATCAAAACCCCAGTGAGGTATCACCTCACACCTGTTAGAATGGCTATTTTCAAAAAGACGAGAAATAACACAAACCAGCAAAGATATGGAAAACAGGGACCCCTGCTGTTGGTGGGAATGCAAGTTGATGCAGCCACTATAAAAGATAGTATTGAGGTTCCTCAAAGAATTAGAAATAGAACTATCATAAAATCAGCAATTCCACTTCTGTGTGTTTATCTGAAGAACATGAACCATTTACTAAAAAATTTATCTGCACCCTCATGTTCACTGCAGCATTATTTACAATAATCAAGTTAAACAACAAAAACAACCATCAATTAATAAATGGATAAAGAAAAATATGGTACACACACACACACACACACACACACACACACACACACACACACATATACACAAGGAACTATTATACAGCCCTAAAAATGAGATTTGCTATTTGTGACAACATTGGTAAATGCTGAGGGCATAATGCTAAGTAAAATTAGTCAGACAGAGAAATACCACCACCCCTCCAAAAAAAAAAACCCCATCAGCTTCTGGATACAGAGAACAGATTGATGGTAATCTGAGGTAAGGGGTTTAGGTGAGATGAGAAAAGGGAGTGAAAAAAGTAAAAATTCCCAGATATAAAATAAATAAGTCATGAGGATGTAATAATTTTTAAACATTGCTAAGAGAGTAGATCTTAAAATTGTTCATCACAAGAATAAATGTTTATATTATGTATGATGATGGATATTAACTAGACTTACTATAGTGATCATCTCACAATATATACAAATATTGAATAAAAATAAAATCTAAATATGAAAACAAAAGAGGATTATAATTACATATAAAAAACAATACAAGAAAAATTGTTGACTGCCAAATAGATGATTCTAGACATTTACTGGTTTCAAAGCAATGTGCATCCATTCATTGCCTAATAAGGCTGAATGCAGAAAATATCTAACATATGGGTCTGAGCATCATGCAAGACGCTTCTAAGGAAGTTTCAAGGCCCAGATTTCTTTGAGTGCAGAATCAGTGACATGACACACTTTCCCCACATGCGAACAGAAGAGAGAAAAGGGATAGAAGAGAGAGCCGGGTCATTTTGTGGGGTAGAGGGTCAACACTGTTCATTTCTTTCTGCTCATGTGCCGGGTTCTGCAGCTGTCCTTGCTAGTCATTGGTAATAACCAGTATCTTTGAGAGGACCCTGAATTCAGCTTATATGGCAAGCGTTTTCTTTTAATGTTATTGTGTAGGCTGGGAGTAAAATTTAAAACTCCTTTACACATCAGAGTGTCTACAGCAGTGCTGTCCAAGAGAATTTTTGCAATAATGGACATGTTCTGTAATTCTGTACTCCCAATATAGTATCGCCTAGTCCCATGTGACTATAGAACATTTAAAATATGGCTCATGGGAATGAGAAACTCAGTGTAACTTTATTCAAGTTTTTCTATTTTTAACTTTGCATTTTGAAGTCATTATATATTCCTAGTAATTTGCAAAAAAAAAAAATATATATATATATATGTCCAATGTACCATTAATCCAGCATCCCCCAGTGTTAACAAATCGAATAATGAAATCAGGAAACTAACACTGGTAAAATCCATGGAGATTATTCAGATTTCAGTGTTTATGCATGCACTTGTGTGTATGTGTGTGTAAGTTATAGGCAATTATATCACATGTGAACCTCACATCACTACTACCACAATTAAGGCATAGAATACAAGGTTCTCTTGAACTAATTTTATATCACCCATCCATTCCTCATGCTAATCATCCCTAGGTGGGCCCTAGATGTCAATCACTAATTTTTCTCCATCTCTGTAATGTATTTTCTATTTCAAGAATGTATATCAATAGAATCATACAGTAGGCACTGATATTTTTTACTCAGTGGTTTCCTTGAAATTCATCCAAGTTGCTGCAAGTATTTATTGCTAAGTAGTATTCTATTGTATAGATGCACTATAGTTACTTTAACAATTTACCCAAATTAAGGACATTTGGATAATTTCCAGTTTTAAACTATTACAAAGAAACCTATCATAAATATTTGTGTACACTTTTCAGGGTGGATGGAAGTTCTCATTTCTCTGGGATAAATGCCCAGGGATGAAAATACTGGACCCTATCATAAATCCATTTCTAGTTTTAAAAGAAACTGTGAATGATATAGAAACCCTAAGCTTTCTACAAAAAATTAGAATAAATGAATTTAGCAGTTATGGAATACAAAATCAACATACAAAAATCAGTTGCATTTCTCTACACAAAGAACTATCTAGCCCTGGCTGGTGTGGCTCAGTGGACTGAGAGCTGGCTTGCAAAGCAAAGGGTTGCTGGTTCAATTGCCAGTCAGGGCACATGCCTGGGTTGCAGGCCAGGTCCCAAGTAGGGGGTGCCCAAGAGGCAACTATACATTGATGTTTCTCTCCCTCTCTCCCACCCTCTCCTTCTAATAATAAATAAATAAAAGCTTTTTTTAAAAAAAGACTATCTAAAAGAGAAATTAAAACAGCAATCCTATTTGTAATTACATGAAAAAGTACTTAGTAATAAACTTAATCAAGGAGGCAAAAGATGTATACGCTAAAAACTACAAAATATTGCTGAAATAAATGTACAAATATATGTAAAGTTACCCAATGTACATAAATTAGAAGACATAATATTTTTAAGATGTCAACACTATCCAAAGCAATCAATGTTATTCTAATCAGAATCCCAGTATGTTTTTTCCCCAAATAGAAAAATCTATCCTAAAATTTATTTGGATTCTCAAGGCATGCCAAATAGTAAAAATAACCTTGGAAAAGAGCATAGTTGGGGCCTTCATACTCCCTGATTTCAAGACTCACTATAAAGCTACAGTAATCAAAACAGTGTAGTAATGGCATTAAGACAGACATATAAACCAATAGAACAGAACAAAGCGCCCAGAAATCAACCCTCATGAACATGGTAAAGTTATTTTTAATGATAGTCAACAGAAAAAGAACAGTGTTTTCAACAAATGACATTGGAAAAGCTGGGTATCCACATGCCTAAGGATGAAGTGGGATGCTTATCTTATACCACATACAAAATTTAACTTGAAATGCATAAAGCTCTTAATATGAGACCTATAAAACTATAAACTATAAAAATCTTGCAAGAAAATACATGGGAAAAAACTTCATGACATTGGATTTGGCAATGATGTCTTAGATGTGACACCAAGAGCACAGGAAAAAAGAAAAAGATAAATCTATCGAAATTTAAAAAAAGTCTATGCATCAGAAAAAAAACCCACAATCAATAGAAAAAGCAACCCACAGAACTGGAAAACAGATTTGCAAATCATATACCTGACAAGGAGTTAATGTTCAGAGTATATAAAAGCTCCTAAATTTCAACACTAAAACTTAATCAACTTTATTAAAAAATAGGCAAAGGACTTGAATAGACATTTTTCTGAAGAAGATAGACAATCGCTAATCCACACAGGAAAAGATGTGCAACTTCCCCAATCTTTAGGGAAACCCAAATCGAAGCTACAATGAGATACCATTGCACACACATTAATATGACTACTATAAAAACAAACAAAAATTTTAAAAATACAAAAAATAAAAAGTATTAGGATGTAGCCCTGGCTGGTGTAGCTCAGTGGATTAAGCACGGGCTGGGAACCAGAGGGTCCCGGTTCGATTCCCAGTCAGGGCACATGCCTGGGTTGTGGGCCAGGTCCCCAGTGAGGGCCATGTGAGAGGCAACCACACATTGCTGTGTCTCTCCCTCTCTGTCTCCCTCCCTTCCCCTCTCTCTAAAATAAATAAATAACATCTTAAAAAAAAAGTATTAGGATGTAAAGAAGTTGGAAACTTTGTGCACAGTTGATGGCAATGTAAAACGGTGCAGCTACTGTGTAAAATAGTACAGCAGTTCCTCAAAAGCTTAAACACACAATTACCATATGATCTAGCAATTCCACTTCTGGGTATATACCCCGAAGTACTGAAAGCAAAATCTCAAAGAGACATTTGTGCATCCATGTTCATCTCAGCATTATTCACAGTAGCCTGCAGATCGAATTAATCCAAGTGTCCAATGATGGGTTAATGGATAACAAGGGATGATAAATACATACAATGAAATATTATTTAGCCTTAAAAAGGATGAAAGTCTGGCACAAACTATAACATGGATTAACCGTAAGAATATTTTGAAATAAACTAGTCACAAAATGACAAATACTGTATGTTTCTACTTGTATGAGATACTTGGACTAGTCAAATTCTCAGAGATGGAAATGGCAATGGTGTTCCCAGGGGTTGAGTGGAGGGGAGAATGGGGAGTTAACACTCAATAGTACAGTGATTCTGTTGGGGGAGATAAAAATTTTCTAGAGATGGATAGTGGTGATAGCTACACAGCAATGTGAAGGTATATAATGCTACAGAAATATACACTTAACATGGTTAAATCAGTAAAATTATATATTTTTTACCATGATAAAAAAGCAAATAGACTAGTGGTTACTCTATTGGACCGCAGCGGTCAAAATGAGCCACAGTCATCTGAATAATGTGAAGGGGCATAGAAATAAGAAATAAATGGCTAACAGAAAAATATCTATCCATCTACCTTTCTATCTATCATCTATCTATCATCAACATTTATATAAACCAGGCCTAGAAAAGACAAGATGAGACATGTGGGTCTTCCTGTTAGTGGAAGACAGTGTTGATAAAGGGAATAGCCCCACTGGCTGTAGCTCCATCTTAAAACAATGGCATCCACCCTCTGTGTTTCCCTACCTTTGTGTTTTGTATTGCTTTGACTTGCACATGTAAATTAGAACAGATTCTCTACTTGGGGTGTTTTAAAAGGTGCCTTGAGAAATCTTGTAACCTTAAAGATAGAAGTCATCATATCGTTCGATCAGGAACATATTTTTTTGCTTTCTTGGAAAGAACATCAAGCCACAGAATTGGGTCTGCTATATAGCTTTGTGCAATGATTACCTTCTGTCTTTTGGTAATAGGTGATACTTCTACAAGGGTCAATATCTGGAAGACTTCCTAGGAAGTAGTAAATCAAAAGAGAAAGAGAGACTGAGTCATGGAAAACTATTACTATCCCACTGCTATCTACCGTTGACCAACAATTCGTACTTACTTCATGAAAAGGTAGTAGGTGTTAACATAAAAAATCAATGTGTGAGTACATTCTGAATTTATGTACTCAATACCCAGATTTCTTAAATTTGAAGTTAATCAAAATTAAAAAGATTCATTTGCTATAGATTTCTCAAAACATCTAAACTGTCGATATATAATGTAACTTTCCAATAATGAGATATAGTAAGAAGTGTATTTGCAAATGTATCAAATCATAGAAACCTCTTTTCAGAGCCTGGGTTCCACAAAACATGCTTGGGAAATACCACTTTCACCAATCACCTGGAGCAGTATGAAGACAACACGGCGGAATGAATCTGGGGATTAATGAGGAGTCAGGTTTGACTGTAGGGCCATGAGTTAAACTATTTAAGGAAGTAACACCAGTAGCATGGCCTTAAAGTTGAAGTACAAATATGTACAAAATTAATGAAGAAACCTAAGGATCAATAAATGTTGACCTTAGATAGACAAGTCAGGATTTTTATTGTATTCTATACAAAGAAGAGGTAATAAAAGTTTTGTTACAAAGGGAGCTGAATGGTTCCCTTTACTAGCCAGATGTGGTGTGGCATGAACAGATAAGAGTAAAGAATTGGAACTGAAAGACCAGTCAGGTGAACTTAGGCTGAGGTGCTGAGTGTCTGAGTGAAAGCAGGAATGGAGTTTGAGAAGAGTGGGGTGATTACATTATATTTACTCTTATACTCAGAATTTTACAGTTAGATGTACCCTAAAAATTATTTTCTTAGCCTGAACCCTATTCCTTTCATGATTCGAATTTATGGTTAATCTCAAAAGATAGCTTGTGTTGTCTCTTCCTCTACAATTAAACTTGGGTTTCTCTCTGGAGCTCTTGCTGTCTCCATACCTCTTCCTGTGGAAAAACAAGACCAGCACATGCTACTTCTTTCCAAACACGACATAAGTATGGATTCACCTCATACATTATAGTGCTTCTGCCATTGCCCATGAGCTAGAAGTCAAGAATTGAACAGGAGAAAGACAGGAGGCATAATCAGTTTTATCCTCCATGAAGAAGTTATTACACAAATAATGAGGCAGAACCTCTCCAATTTTAATAATAATGCAGTGGATATCATTGAGATTACTGAATCAAATTAATAAATCAGCTACTGATAAGAATAAAATAATAAGATACTAAATGCAAGGGTATTTTTTACATTGAAATGCCCTTTAAACATATAACTTCAGAAGAATAGTCAAGTTTTAATTCCTTTAAATAAGACATAAAAGTTGATAGGAGTTATTAGAAGTATATAGCTGAAATTATTCCTCCTTGAAGTGGAAAATGCAAGGGCAATAATGATAATGCATCTGATCAAATGCGGCGAACTTGGGTGAGAGGCCACCA
Organism: Micronycteris hirsuta; assembly: GCA_004026765.1. Classification (NCBI taxonomy): domain Eukaryota; kingdom Metazoa; phylum Chordata; class Mammalia; order Chiroptera; family Phyllostomidae; genus Micronycteris; species Micronycteris hirsuta. The sequence continues at coordinate 107,222 of PVJI01000691.1, forward strand.
AAAATGTCTGAAGTCAGCTACCTCTTTGTTAAGGAAGAGGCTGTGCAGATGGAGGTGGTGGCAGCATCTCACTCCAAGTGTTCCGTTTCCAGTTCACTCTGTCTTCTTTTCTCTGGTCATTAATTACGTTCTCCTCCCTTTGCCCTCACAAATGGGCACAAAACTGCTCATCAAGCAGGGAAAGAAACGATCACCAGTGGCATTCTAGACATTCCATTAGTCAAATCAGCATAAAATTACTACGTGAAATCCCTAGGAAATTAAAGTGGCCTTCTTTTCACTTTTAAAACTATACTTTGACTAATAAAAAGTCTGTCTTATTTAACATCTAAGAAGACCTTCTCAAATATCTCTTTTCCTTGAGCACAGTTATGTATAATGTAGAGCATTATAACTGGCAACATGAGTAGATTCATTATTCACTTTAATGAGAATATTTGTTCAAGTGATGTTATTAATGGATTGCATAATGCCCATCAGATAAAGTACTAGTACAATCTTGAAAGCAAGCAAATTAAGTCATCATAGGCCTTAAAAAGCAATGACTGAGACTGTCACGATAGCATGATTTGTAGAAAATTAAGGCTTAAGTAATAGCTCGGGTTGTTTTTCCCTACTATTATTTGTGTGTGTGTGTGTGTGTGTGTGTGTGTGTGTGTAATAACTTTGTGAAGCTGACAGAGACTAAATTTACAAATTTGAACTTCTAATGAATATGATGACATTTAAAAGTCTCAAAGGTCACCTGAATAACAGTAAAATCATTCTACTGAAGTCAAAATCAATTCTAAAATATTTGGAGAATGGGCCAAGTAATGTTATTAGTACATATTAGCCAGAGGCAAAGGTCAAAGGGTAGGGGAGATGAGGTAGAAATGTTCCATATTTTATTATAACCTATAGTCAATTGCAGCCTTTTCTTAGTAGAAGCATTCAGCATTCATTAAAAAATTGTCACCTGCAAGGTGATGTTTTGACATTGCCATATATTTTACATAGTTTTGATAACAAATATCATGTGAAATCATTAAAACATCTTTGCTTACATGTGTCTGTGTGTACCCGTGTTCTCAGGAAAAATATCTACAGTAAAATGGTAGCTTACATTTCTATGGCAGCATAATTTACAAATGCATTATCTCTTTGGATTTTAAACTCATCCTGTGAAGTTTCTAAGAAATGTATTATTTCCCCATTTTGCAAATAAAGACAATAAGAGACTGGTCTAAAATTATCTGGTATTTGGACTAAAAATCAAGGGATCTTTTCATCGAGCTTTGCTTTGCCTTAGTTTGACCTTTGTGTAGTAGGGAGGACAGAAATGTCACCTCCCTTTAAAGAGGAGACTAAAAATACAACGGCAGAAACAGCAATGACCCGGATCAAGAAAAGGCTCCTGACAAAATTCTGACTGGTCTCTTGATATTTTAAAAGCATTGCTCAGAGCAAAAGGGAACAAAACATACACAAGTTTTAATTAACCTGTCAAAATTATGAAATCAGTGCGTTGAACCTGATTCTTTGAACATAAGAGTAAAAATGAGCTGAAGTTAATACTAGAACATGGTCTAGCATTAAAACATATTACATGTATATATGTACATTCACACAAATAAGTATATTTTTCCCAAGAGGATATTAACAAATCATTCACCTTATCTTCAGAATATTTAGGTACACTGCAAAATAGCACAAACCAAAAAATAAACCAGCTAATCCCCAGGAGTTTGAAGACTGAGTTTGCATAGATAATTAAAACGATAATGATTACAGAAATGAGCCTCTTTTCCCTAACCAAAAAACCTATCTGCTAAGAATTAGGTTCAGGACATTTTGACTTACACATGTAAATTTTATAATATCTGTACCCAGCTTTTATGTAATATTTTAATTTTTCAGCAAGCTTTCACAAGCTAATACACACTGTTATGCTTCTGGGTTCAATGAGAAAATCTTCAACTCTGCCTCTGGGCCTCACCTTGTGAAGTCTGTCATTTCCATCATGATCATACACATCTGCTTGGCCAGCACAATTATATCATTGCCGCTGTCGTCCCATTTGGCTACTTCAGCATCCAGCTTGCTTTTCTCTTGGTGAAATATTTCCACCTGCTCAGCTATTTTTGCCTTCTCCTCCTGTGGTAGTTGCGCCATGATGGCCTGTGTGGGTTACAGAAAAGTGTGACTAATAGTGACAACGGAAATATAGACAGTAGGTTGGCTCTGCCTCCAGTTAATGGCAGAGCCAGACCTGACACAATTTATAGGCTGCCCCTCCATTCTGGAAAGTATGTTGCCTCCATCCTGGGGAAAGGAAAAGCACAGACGTCTGATAAGGTCCCCAAACTCCCCGTCCCCACTCCCAAATACAAAAACACAGAGATCGGGAAGCACATGCACATTGACAGTAACCAAACTTCTCTGTCGCTTTGATGACATATGTTTGTTCAAAAGAATCTATTCCTGACAAATTTTATATTTGGTCTCAGGAAACTTTTACCAGATGAAAGAATGCACCTCTTTCAACACCGAAATCTGTTCTGAGAAGGGAAAAAAGAAAATAGACCTTCTGTCGCTAAGGAATTTTAAACACTATCCGAGCATCCAAGTGCAGTGGGGTGGGGAGACTTCTTTTGAGTGTTAGTGAAGGGATCTACGGTTAGATGTCAAGCAAAAGTCCCCTACCCAGAGCATTTCTGGGATGGCACACCAATTCCCAGCCCTCTTCCACCCCTTCTCTGGAAATCCTGGTATGACCAAGGCTCCCTACAGAGCCTATGAGTGTGTAGACAGAGATGCTGAGATGGTTTAAAATATAGGATTAGAAAGCAAAGGTTGATTTTCAATAGTCTGTAAGGGAATGTAGAAAAGCAATAACTAGAGTCAATTCTCATTCTCATGGATTCTTTATTTGCAAATTTACCTGCACTTTAAAATTTATTTACCCCAACTCAATACTTGCCCGGAACCGAACAAAAAAATGAGGCACCCAAAGTGTTTACTCCTAGATGAGGTTCAACAAGGTATTCTTTCTCTACCTTCTTGTTTCACCACTCATCCTATAAACAAGCATCCCTCCTGGGATATATTTAGTGCCACATTTTCCACATCTCTGTACTTTTTGTTGGTGATTTTGCTATATAATGTGGCCCCCAAGCATAGAGATGGAGTGCTGCCTAGTGCCCTGTGATGTGCCATATGGAGAAAATATATGCATTAGATGCACTTCAGTCAGACATGAGTTATAGTGCTCTTGGCCATGTGGGTTCAAAATAAGTGAGTCACAGTTATAAAATAAGGTATCTAAACAAAAACAGTCATTGAACAAGATTATATATGATTGATTGAAGAAAGCGTTGAGAATAGTAGCTCTCAGGAACCTAACCCTGTTTTTCCCCTAAGTATTCATGGTGACTATAGAACATAAGTACCACAAATAAAGACAATCAGCTGTATTTGGTAAGCACTGTTTATGTAGCAGGCCCACACTGAAATGTTTGACACCATCTCAAGTGCGCCCTCACAGAACGGTGTGCAATCCGCTTCACAGAAGGAGCAGGTGAATAAGAATATCAGCGTTATCCCTGGCTGGTGTAGCTCAGTGGATTGAGCATGGGTTGCAAACCAAAGGGTGGTTGGTTTGATTCCCAGTCGGCACATGCCTGGGTTTCAGGCCAGGTCCCCAGTGGGGGCCACGTGAGAGGCAACCACACATTGATGTTCTCTCCCTCTCTTTCTCCCTCCACTCCCTTCTGTCTAAAAATAAATAATTAAAATCTTAAAAAAATATATATCAGCATTAGCATCCCTCCAGTTTTGGCATGCATGTGTTCTCCAGAAGAAAGACCAAGAAATCATGATTTGAGAGACCTACAACTTTTGCATAGAACAAGTAAAATAACAGGAACAACTGCTTCCTAAATTGTAAACTCTCCCCAATGTGAGTGAATTGTTTGATGAAGGGGTAGCAGATGCCTAGTAGAAATACCAGTGGACACAAGCTCAGAAAAACTGGTCTCAATCAGGCCCTGTTACTGAGTTAGTTTAATACCTTATTGCTCCTGGGTCATATCTTTAACATCTTCAGATATAATACAAGAATAATAATTACCACAGAATGTTAGGATGGACAGCAAATAAAATGTTTTGTCTGACAAAAACTGAAAGTAAGCATGTGTGAGATTATTGTTAAAATTACCTAATCATCATTTCTGTATTAGTTTTCCTTTCCAGCTACTGCCATAATTTATTACTTAGTTGCTATCTGGGCAAGGATTGGGCCCAGAGTCCATATGACTCTCTATGAATAAAAGATTTATAGAGAGTCAGCCTGAAACCCAGCATTATATATACTGGGTACTGTGCTGAGAAGCTATGTATGTCAAAAAACTTAATCTAATCATTAGATTGGGTAATCATTAGTAATCATTGTACAAAATTAATACTATTATTACCATAATTTTTTAAATGATAATACCAAAGCCCAGAGAAATTAATTAAATTCCCAACATCATACTACTACTGAGCTTTAGGGATAGGATTCAAACCCATCTCAGCTAACACCATACTTAAACACTGTGTACAGCTGAATCACCATGCATGCCCATACAGGTTTGACACTGCACAGCGGCCTGGCTCAAAGGGACCAATGTCACAGAAATCACTGTCCACCAGGCTAAGCATCTTACAGATAGGGGTTCATCTTCCCAGAGTAAGGGATGTCTTTGTCTTGTTTGCATAAAGGTAGCCTTGGACTAGCAGTTGCCTGGATGCTACGTCTTACCAATAGACAGCCATGTTTACTAATGTCCATGCATGTATGTATGTGACTTTATATAAATAGTACATGTCTGAGTATGTACATAATCTATGTATAGGTGTGTATGTATGTGTCTATATACAAATTACAATTTACATTAAGTAGCCAGACTGGAACAAATACTGTAGTTAATGTATTTTAAAATGCTATATTTAAAAAAAAAATTTAAGTACTTTCAAAAACTATTTAAAATGGTGTTTTATATACACAAGAGTTTCTTATAAACTCACATATGCTATACTGTACTGATGACAAGATAGCTATTCCAATGCATTTGAGATAGATTTGGATTTGCAGAAGTTAATACATACTATGCACTTTTTCTGGAAGCATCCTTGTCCGATGATTTAATGCTGCCCTAGAGTAATTTGTCCTCTGCAGACAAAATTGATGTTTTACTTAGACCTCACAAGTCCAAACCTGCATCATGTAAAGCATACAGCAGACCTCCAGACTCTGCATTTAATCCTCAGATGGAAAGCAATGGACCTTTTGTTATCCCAAAAGGGTTAATTTGTGTATTGAAGGGTGCACACTTCTCTGTAAACTGTATCAGTTGAGTTTCAACTGTGAAATTTAGCATTTGAATATTATCTGCCTTACTCTTCTCTCTAATTTTATTAATGCCCTACCACCACCTTCTCTCTAAGCTTCCTCTAAGGGCACAGCTCTGAAGAAAAACTGGCTCCTTCAAAGCCGATTTGCAAAGGAAATGTTACTGTGATTCTCGGGGTGCTCACCGTGCACACACACTTAATGCTGTGTGACATGGGCACAAGTGTTGTCACATAAGCTTCTGCTCGCGTAGCTATCGAAGAGCCAGCCTTTTCCCAAACACTTTTAAAATGTTCTTGCTTTTAAAAATCCGTAATTGACCTTTTCTGAAGCTGGATTTTTTTAAAAAAGGTTATCTATAAACAGTAGATCACAAACTACAAAATTTACAAGCTAATCAAATTAACATTCAACATATGAGTTTTAATTAGGTCTTATCAATGTAACTCAGCAGTCTGAAATGCTAACACTTTAAGTCCATTCTAGCTAGAAAAAAAATATTAGAGGCTGTTTACATGAAATCAAATTGAATACAAAATAAATAACATGCAAGTGTTCATTCATTCAAACTAAGGGAACATGAGACAAATTATTTTCATGGCCGAGAGGAAAGGGAATAAATCGGCTTTTCTGTTTGTGTGATGTGATCACACCTAGGGCAGTTTGAGGGTTTCTGCTGCTTCTGTTCATAGCAGCCAAGCAGAGCTCTGCAGATTGTTGATATGCTTGATCTGGGAGCCCAAATTTGTGGCATCAGACACTTGAATCCTCAAAGTCGCCAACCCTCTCGTCCCAGGTTCACAGCCAAGCATTTTTTCTGTGATAAATTTTACTTATTAAATAAAAGTACAAATCACTGATCCAAGCCAACAACCATTCAGCTCAGAATCTTTTCTTCACTCTAAATCTCAAGAAGCTTTTCTTATAATTATTTTTCCAGTCTCAAAGAGAAAAATGGCTTTTGAGGTCTATAGGCCTCCAACCTGACAAGTGTTGGTTTCTTAAATGCAGAACAATAGTCTAACATTAAGGCTACAAGTAGATGAATGTTTGGAAATAACGAGTAAAAGGACTAAAACTCAATGCATCCACTTCTATTCACTTTAATTTAAAGCAGGATAATAACTAAAAGTAGTTAAGGAGTGGGTCCTTTGACTTTTACCAGTCTCGGCCTGTGAAGTGAATTGGAAAATTGAAGTACTTGTCCTAATAATTCAAGTAAAAATTTTCATTACTGCCTGAGTTGTCCAGCTTTCAGGATAAACTATTTGGCCAATCTTCTGATGAATAACTTCCTAATGTTACAAGCATCATCATCATCTTAATCTGCCTAACTTTATAAGACATCTTGTGATACATTTTATCATGCAGATCTCTGAATGACATCACAAGATAGGATGCTGTATATATAAGCGAAGAGATGAGGCATGAAGAGGTTAAGAAAATAGCCTCCAAGTTACATAGCATGGTCAAGCCCATATTTAAAATCAAGTCTCTGTGATTCCAAATAATACATTCTATCACCAAGGTTAAGTGCCCAAGAATTGTTGTTGACCAATTTTAGGTGTAACAACCTGTAGAAAAAGAGTTTGTGAGATGTCATGTCAAGGTTCAATCACTTCTATATTTCATTATTCCAGGGTATGATCATTCTCACTCTTTCGCTCATTTGTTCTCTCATTCTCTTTCATAAAATGTTTTAAAGAGGCATCAGACAGGGACACATAAGGAGAATAAACACTCTAATTTCAGAATTTGAGAGCAATGTTGGAGTGGGTTCTAAAAGCGTTTTTCCCCACCTTAACCTCCTTTTAGATTAATTTAACACTTCATAGAGAAATGTCTAAATGATAACACAAAATAAGGCCATCACCAGGGACAACTGGCTGCTAGAAAGAGCAACTGCTTTTGTCAAAAACAACTTCTGCCTCCTTCACAATTTTGACCAAGTTAACACACTTCTCTGGTCAAAAGTTCAACCATCTGTCATCTCAGCAATTCCATGCACCCTCTTATTTCCAACTTAATTCTATGTCTCTGATTTGCCATCATATAATTACAGGCTAAAGTAGGCTGACTCAATAACTAATGCTGTCTGCTGAAAGTTAATCACACAGACCACATGATGGATCTCAAAGACAAATCAGCAAGTGCTCTATCATAGCAGCACATTTTCATAATATCCTGCACCATGTTCATAACTCATGATGAGAAATCCTTCAAAAAATACTATTATCTTTTCCCCTGTTGAGCGAAGAAATAACTGATGATGTAGATAGGTGCCATCTGACTTTTGTTTCCACCCATGACGTACTTGATGAGAGGAAGTACAATGGGACCTTGTTCTTCCTTGTAAAGTGTGAGACTAATTATGCCATTTTGACAAGATGGTGATTAGAGAGTTGTACAGTATGCCTTTGTCTTTGAGAAAACAAGCAAATGGTTCTTGAGCTGTATTGATACTGAGTTGCAATCAATCAAATTGACTTTGAATTGATTAAAGCTTGGATAAATTACTCAAACTTGCCCTTTGTCATTAATGTAAAAATGCTGGTTTTCCTTAATTTCGAAGATGAATGACTTGGTTGATGAGTTACTTTTGTGTTATGCCAACTAGGCTCAAAAGACTCTCAGCTAATGATCTTCCCAAGTCAACATTTTGGGTGGTGTTAAATAGAGTCCACAAGAAATTTTCAAAGTAGGAAGCTTCATACTGTTTTGTGTGCTTTTCTACTGTAACCAGTCTGTAATCAGAAGAGATTTCTCTTCCAAAGAATAACATTTTTCAGAGTCACCTGTATTGAGAACTTAATGTATGTCAGGTATCATCCTCATTATTTTACAAATATTAAGTAATTAAAACCCTAATTTTTTTAAAGTTTATTATTCACATTTTACAGATGATAGCTCTAAAGATCAGACAAATTAAGCAACATGCAACAAAGCATGGTCCTCACTCGAACCTTTATGATTCAAAATCAAGTCTGTCTGAAATCATAGCCAGTGTAACTGCAATGTTCTGACTTTTATGCTCACATTTCCCCATACCAATGTCCATCTATATCTTCTGGATTATTTAATTGTTTGTATGAGACTATCAGGACATAAAGCACAAAAGAGAATGTGGGTTTTATACACAATGACTTTATGACTCATCTAAAGACCTAATATTTGTTCAACACTTGGCTATTGTAAATTGTGCTATGAACATTGGGGTGCATAGGTTCTTTTGGATTGCTATTTCAGTATTCTTAGGGTATAATCTCAGCAGTGGAATTTTTGGGTCAAAAGACAATTCCATTTTTAGTTTTCTGAGAAAATTCCATACTGTTTTCCAGAGTGGCTACATCAGTCTCCATTCTCATCAACAGTACACCAGGGTTCCCTTTTCTCCACATCATCATCAGCATTTGTTTCTTGTTGATTTATTAATGATGGCCATTCTGGCAAGTGTGAAGTGGTATCTCATTGTGGTTTTAATCTGCATCTCTCTGATGGCTAGTGATGCTGAGCATCCTTTCATATGTCTCTGGGCCCTCTCTCTGTCCGCCTTGGAGAAGTGTCGATTCAGGTCCTTTGCCCATTTTTTAATTGGGTTGTTTGTCTTCCTGGAGTGGAGTCATGTGGGTTCTTTATATATTTTAGAGATCAAAGCTTTGTCCAAGGTATCATTGGCAAACATATTTTCCCATATGGTTGGTTCCCTTTTCATTTTGCTGAAGGAGTACATCAAAAAACTATGGTACATTTACACAATGGAATACTATGCAGCAGAAAGAAAGAAGGAGTTCCTACCCTTCACAACAGCATGGATGGATCTAGAAAGCATTATGCTAAGTGAAATAAGTCAGGTGGTGAAAGACAAATACCACCTAATCAACAAAACAAACAAGCAAGCAAAATGTAACCAGAGATATTGAAATAAAGAGCAAACTGACAGTAACCAGAGGGGAGGTGGAGGGGATAATGGGAAAAAGGGGAAGGGTTATCAAGGAACATGTATAAAGGATACATGGACAAAGCCAAAGAGGGGTAGGATCGAGACTGGGAGGTAGGGATGGATGGGGCAGTGGGGGAGTGGTGGGGGAAACTGTACTTGAACAGCAATAAGAAAAAAAAGACCTAATATTCTTTGAATCCTCCTTATTTTAATTTATGGTTATTTCTTACTGTTCTTCCCAAATCCTAAACTAGTGTCAGCTGTCTGGGGTTTCCTAATCCCTATCCTAATCATCACCTTTCTCAACCTCTTGCTTCCTATTAATTATATTTTCTTAAATTAAAATTAACATAGAAAACTGGAAAATCTACTTCTCAGCTATATTATAATTTGATTGCTTTTACCCTGTGGAAATTGAGGCTTTAAAGGAAAGAGAATCTCAGCTTCCTTTGCAATTTCCAAGTATTTCATCTCCTGCCACCTGCCTTGCCTACTTGTTTCTACCCTCAAGATGATACAGCTAATCTGATTGGTCAGATTTCAGGATCCTCTTTGGAATACTTGTGTTGGTGGACAGTGTCACAAGTGTTCCAGAGTGCTCAAAAGTCAGCCGGAATGGAGATCTTTCTTTGCTTCTTGCTCTAGGCCTTGAACTGGCATATTTGTAGTATATCTCTAAAATGTCCTTTCCTATCATGTGGCAGACAGGTCTAGGGCCACTGCCCTGTCCATAGGTAAGTACTGGGGGAGGGGGAGAGGAAGCTCTCTCTATATACTCTGATGGTCTTGAACCAATTTCAAAAGATGTGGTCTTATTTATTAGAGACCTAGGCCAGAGTATGGAGCAATGGCAGCCCAGGCAGTAACAAACAGTACTCTAATTCTCCATTTGTCCTTGTCTTTTGTGCAATTAAAAAGCTTGGAGACTTCAAGCAAAACCATGGTGTCTGTGCCAATGCAAGACTGGACAACCTGTGTCCCCTGGCTGTTGATGCATTTAATCATAATCCCCATCCTCAACAAACCCAAAATACACATACATATTTGCTTTGTTGTGACTGCTATTTTTGGAGTGTTGGAGAGAGAACCCAGTTAAAAGCAATCAGAAGCAGTGGTGGTTATTTCTACTATGCAAAATGTGAGTCATTATAAACCCCAGAAGAGAGCACAGATTTCAGAGCCATAAATCTGGGTTCCAGTTCCTTGGAAATCAGAAATCCCGTCCAACCATTTTGGTGAATGTCGCCTCTGTGCAACAAACCAAAGCCCTGGACTCACCCGCGCACTCTGTCCAGCGATGAGCTGGTCGTCCTCTGTCTGAACACTTGTCCTACTGCGCACATCATAATCCTCCTGCTCAAAGTCAGAATCATCCTCTAGTTCTTCTGGAGTCTACAGATACATATAGAAAAGAGAAAAATCATTATATTTTCCATTGATAACCTTTACCCTCATCCATACACTTCGTCACTGCAAAAGCTAAATGTCCCCCAGAAAAGAGAGTGTGTAGGGGATTAAAAACAGGGGCTTATGTGGGCAGGTTTTGGCTAGAATGGAGTCAGAAATATCAAGCTGCCTTAATTTGTATATATTTTTTAAAATACATTTTGTGTTTTACTTCCTTCTGTAGGAGTAGAAAGTCCAATTCTGTATTTTTTTTAATTTTAAGAAAAATGCTTTGTGTTATTTCTACCCATACAAATATATTCTGAGAGAAAATTACCATCGACAACTGAAGTGAAACCTATGCTTCTTCTATAATGCCCCTTTTGCTTTATTTCAGCTCTCTGTTAGTCTCAATAAGCCCCCAAAAGATTGATAATTTCCAGGGCAATGGCTAGACCTCATGAAATAACTGATGTGGCCATTAAGCCATTTAGTATACAGTTCGCAGCTATAGAGTAAGAACACCTAACTATGAACCACTGGGTTATGGGAAGACCCCTCTCTTAGCTTTGGTTTCAAAGTCCGTGAATTGGTTGATAACAGTAGCTACCCGCACGATTGTTGTGAAATTAAGTATTGTACTCTGTGTCGAGTGCCTGGTACATAACAAGCATTTTTTAAAGTTATGCTATTATTATTACCTGGGAATTTGAAAACCAACTCATTCAAACATCTTTTTTTTAATAGTGAAGCCACCAAAAACTACTGTATACCCACTAAGGATTAAATAATTCTTTCATATATAGTATCCATTTAGCTCAGCACAGCACAATAAAATACTTCTGGAGACCAAGCAGAACCACAGTGTCTGTGTCAAAGCAAGATCTTGGCATCCTGTGTCCCTGGCTGTTGAACCATCTAATCGTAACACCTAATCCCAACAAAATCTATCGTACATGTGTGAATTTGCTTTGATGTGGCTGCTATGTTTCAAGTGATAGAGACTCCTCCTCATCAGATGAAAAAACCAAGGTTCTGAGAAGACAAGCAATGTGCCCAAATGTCTCTGAACTGGCTAACAGCAGAACTAGCATTGAGGCCCAAACACTCAGATGTGTCCGATTCCAAAAGCACTGCTCTTTATCAGCTGTTCTGTTGTCACTGCAGGGATTTGTTTTGTTTTGTTCTTTTCATATGACAAATTGGGCAAGAACTGAAGGTATGGAATAGCTTTAGAGTAGAGTTATATGAAATCTTGTCCAATATGTAAAGTCAGTATTGGAGAAAAGATATACATGAATCCAGAAATTAAAAAAATCTCTCATGACAATAATAGGTAACATGCATTAAGGTCTTTCTATGTTCCTATCACTGTTTTCTCTAAGTGATTTACATACAGTAACTCAGTTTTCTTAACAGACCTACAATGTAGACACAATTATCTCCATTTTACAGATAACAAAACTGAGGTGTGAGAGATTATACCTCTTTTAAAGGCTTCTAAGTTTAGCAATGTGAAGCATGTAGTCTCAACTATCCTGCTCTGTTAATCCTAAGAGAATGAACTCAGGAGGTGGCAAGGACAGTGCATGAGGAGGACACAGGGCAGTAGTGAGATCCCCAGTGCAAGTGGCATTAGCTTTAAGGTGATGTCACCCACAAACTACCTCTTGGCACACAGTAGCACCACTTCCCAGGGCTCTGTCTTTCAAAAGGAAGGAACAGGCCACAAGCAGTACAGATGATGGAGTTGCTTATTCCTCATGCAAAAGAACAGCATTTTTATTCTGTTGGTTTCTTCGGTTACCTCAGTGTAATTAATTGGTGTGGTTATTGATGAATCCTTAAGATTGGTCAGACAGGCATAAAATGGGGTCCTTCATGCCAAAATCACAGCATGCCTAGTAATTTTTCCAGCTTCAGCACACCCCTCTTGTTTTCCTTCTCTTACCATCAGTATATTTATATTTACTCAGTCATGTTCACATGTTCAATTTTCTTTCATAGGAATATGAAAAGAAAGAGGAAAGAAAGTTTTGTTTCCATGCTTTATTAACTAAAGCAGGGGCGGGGTGGGCTGAACCTGATTCAAGTAACTGAGTGTCTTTTCATTACGGACAGAGACACTTGTGTCTGATCATCCCTCTTGTCTGGGGAGAGCTGCTGAACAATTGCAGCAAGTTGGTAAATTCTGCTGACAGATGTGATGACAAGATTTCACACACTTTTCATCATCAGCTTTTGAAAAGGAGAGAGAAAAGTAAAGTGGAAAACTTCACTCAACAGAAGAAAGGAGAATACGACAGTACCGATAGCACTGTGTCCAAACATTTCAGCGATCTGCGTATTTAGTCGATGAATCCATGACAGACAGAACCTGGAAGCATTAGGCTAATATTTATGAGCTTTTATGCAAGTGACAGTAGCTCAGGAACCAAAATAAAGTTTGAAAATGAAAAAGTAATAACCTGGATGTGGACCCAGAGAATCTAAATTTTTTGTCCTAACTCTACCACTCATAAGCCATATTGTCTTTGGCAAGTCACTGAGAGCTTTTCTGCCCCTCTGTTTTCTCACTCATGAAATGGAGATACTATCTGTCCTGCCTCCCTCACAGGATTCTAGAATAAAATATATAGGAAAATGCTTTGTAAATTATAAAAGTGAACTAAAGTAATAACTGAAAATTATTGTGTTTAATAAAATATACACCTAACAACAACAATAACAATAACAGCAATCATTATGGAATAGGCATTCAACTGACGGATTTAATCCTTACAGCAACCTACTAAAATAAATAAATCCCCACTTTATAGATGTGTAAACAGGCTAAAATATGAGTAATCTTTCAGCGTGTCAAATCTAGCAAGTTGAAGGTTCCAGAGCCCCTGCTTTTTACCATCACAAATACCACCAGGCAAATGAATGAAATTAAAATATTTTCTTAACTATATAGCAAATCCATCCAAGCCACCCATATAAACAATTATGTCCATTTGCAGTTGGTTAATTGCATATAAATATGTCTCCTACCCATGCTGTTGTTTTTGAATTATTTTTTTAAAGTGTGAGTGTTATTTTTGGTTAGTCAAAGACATTTACAAATTAAAAGGGACATGGAAAATAGTGAGGGACTGCAAGTGGGTCTAGAGATCACCAGACTTGTATCATTAGATGGTGTAACAGGGTAAAGCGAATTTAAAAATGTGTCATTCACTGTCCTGGGAGCTGGAGACTGAGGGCCAAGTCTCAGTTCTGCCCTATGTTCTCTCAGGGAAGGTCTTTACTATAACATTCAGAAATCACTCTGCTCTACACGTGATTCCCTGGTTCTACTCTTATCCAATAATAGAAGATTATTGGGAAAGTGGGACTTACCTGTAAAATGGCACAATGATAGTATTTAGCCTCTAAAACCTATCCCCTCTAAGAGTCTATGGGATGGACTTGTGCCATTATGAAGGCACAAAAAGCTCATCTGACTTGTCCAGAATCACACCACATGTATGTTACAGAACAGAATCACTTTACCTGCCCCTGGTCCCCAATCAAATGCCCAATCTCCTCTACAACAGCTTCTGTAGAGAAGCAAAATGAGAAAAAGGCTGAGGGATTTAGAGTTGTTTCATCCGGGTATTAAGGACCATTCAAAGGAAAGGCTCTAGTATATATGAGTTTCATTGCGAGCAAAAAGATGAGGACATAAGTTGGCAGCTACAAAAGGAAAGTTTGGGTGATGCATGAAGAAAGATTTCCCAACAGAGCTCCACACCACTGGAATGCAGCTGGAAACTAGAAAACAGAATTAAAGATTTCCTAAAGAAAATATAGAACAGAATCTCCCCAGTCAGGACTGACTAGCCACTGGCATCTCCATCCTGTATTGCAATGGAGGCTTCCTAACTGATCTCTTTTCTCCTGCCCTTGCCATATACATTCTATTCTCACCAGTTATAGTGACAGTGGTCCCTCTGAAATCAAGTCAGATCATGTTATTTTCCCACTCAGAACCCGTCAGTGTCTCCCATCTCATTCACTGTTGTCCTCAGGACATATGTGCCTTTCGCTCTGCCTGGAACACACTTTCCTTAATACCTGTATGGCTTATTTTCTCCTTTTCCAAGTCTCTTCTTACATATTACCCAGTGACCACCCTTCATAAAGCCCACACCCAATCTATGTGCTATTCCCTTTGCACTGCTTTGGTTTTCTTCATGGAAGATTAACTGGCGTGTTATTTATATATATATTTGTTGTTGTCTTTGCTGTTCTCTGTTTCCTACCAAAAGAATGTAAATTCTTGGAGGATAAGGGCTTTTGCTCACCTCTACATACAGGGAACCTCCAATAGTAGGGCCATAGTAAGCATTCAATAGATATTTGATCAACGAATGACCAAGGTGAAATAATGCTTTTTAAAAAAATCATATTAAAATATTTCTAATTACTAAAACAACACTAGGTTAACATATGGGTTAACTCAATAATAGCAATCTGTAATAGGTGGGTCAATTCTATCTCATACGTTGTTTCTACAGTCTCTTCAACCCTTTATTTTCTAGCTATGAAAAATACTCTCACTCTAATCCCTGAAAATCTTGATAGTCTTGTTGACTTATTATACAAGTTCTATTTCATTAATTAATTGCATAAAGATAAACTTCATCCCAGCAGGATGAGGAAAGAAAATATTTCTTTGGAATCTACTAAGGGCCAGACTTATGCAGATGCTTTAGAGCTGCTGCAGTACTTGTCCTGTATTCAGATAAAGGAATGGAGGAATAGAGAAGGAAATTAGCATAACAATGAAATCGGTATAAAATAGGTTCCCAAACATGCCCTGGCTGGTGTGGCTTAGTTGGTTCGGCATTGTCCCACAAACCTAAAGGTTGTTGGTTCAATTCCCAGTCAGGGTACCTGCCTGGGTTGTGGGTTTAGTCCCCAGTCAGATTGCATACAAGAGGCAATCAATTGATTTTCTTTCTCATGTTGATGTTTTACTCCCTCGCTTTCTCCCTCCTTTCCCCTCTCTCTAGAATCTGTTAAAACAAAATAGGTTCCCAAACTTTATTGCCTCAGACACTCTCACTGTCTCAGTAGATTTTCATGGTAACTTGGCTAACTAAATAAATAAATAACTCCAAAACAACCCCACAAACCTAACAGTGCTGTTGATTAAGCAATAAAAAATGGATTAAGTTAATTGGACCTAATGGCTGAGTGCCTGTTACACATTGTATGACTTCTTAAACCTTGGCATACCATTGAGCATCCATTGAGCTTGCCTTCCCCCCAGCCACCAGAAACCCAGGGTCATGAATACATGATGTCATCCGAAGGGGCGAACGGGTCTGATGTTTAAACTGTGAACCACCTTCAGCTAATATTTCCCACACTATCTACGAGACCTATCTACTGAACCCTGTTTTAGGCCCTGTTTTCTGCCATATAACCAAATTAATTGGTTCCAATTACAAAATTTTGGCATACAGCTATCATTATAGATTATTTTCATGGTCATTCTTATGAGAAGCAACTACTGTTTGTTAAATACAGACATCCTGACACCAAGATACCATCATCACCTCCCACTTAATTCCCAATATTAAATGTTTAATTCTTTATGTCTTAAATATACACAGGCTCCTCACTATTTGTAGATCACTTATGAATTTTTCATTCATCAGTTTCTCTGCATTCCCAAAATCAGGACTTTTGTAATTAACACATATGTCCGATAATGGTATAAAACTGTGATCACCCAATGCACATATTCCCTGCTGAGGTCAAACAGCAGTATTCTGTCTTCCTGTTCAGCTCTGCTACTGTGAGCAAGCATCCTTTCTTCAGTCTATTCAGTGCCAAATTTCTTGCATTTTTGTGCTTTTTGTTGCTTATTTATCGACTTAAAATGGCTTCCAAGCATAGTGCTAAAGTGTTGTTTAGTGTTCTAAGGCCACAAAAGTTGTGGTGTGCCTTATGGAGAAAATGCATTTGTTAGATTAGCTTCCTCCAGGCATGAGTTATAGTGCAGTTTTCTGTGAGTTCAATGTTAATGAATCAACAATATATATTAAAGTATCTTTAAACAAAAGCATACACAAAACCGTATTGTGTATTGATCAGTTGATAAAAATGTGACCAGAGACTCCCAGGTGCCTAACCCTGAATTTCCAGGGGAAATCATTGTTTCAGTGTTCTCTAATCCAGTGTTCATGCACCATTATTGCAAATAACTGCTACAAATAATAAGAACCAAATGCATGTAGGTGTGTAAGATTTTCTTATTCATTTTTTAAACAGCCATGCTGGGGTAACCAGAAAATTCCTATGTAGCCATACCCAATCTCATGGAAGAGCAGCCGAGTAGACATTTCCAAGGGAGACGTAGGATCATAAATGGTGAGGTTGGAATATGGGAAGGACATGTTTTGTGTACTTCAGATGGTTGCCTGGAGCTGGCCTGGAGCACTTATCACCATTAAATATGTATTGATTGCTGAAAAGCAAGGTATGGAGAATTGACCCTTCAAGGCCCTTTGTGCGTTTATTCTTGGGAACAAATGAGAAATCAAAATATAATCAATACTTTGGGAGAGAAACTACGGTTAGTTTTTCTGGGAAAGGAATAGCTCTGCTCGTCTTTCTTTCTTCCTGACTTAGGTCAATGAAATGTTTTTTAAGTAGACTTAATCATTATACTCAAAGCAACTAAAAAATTAAGTACAAAATGAAGCCATTTGGGTACTAAATGGAGAAGAAGTTTAAAAATAACAGTTTGCACATACTGTGCATTTCTCTCTTCCTAAGTTTTAAGTGATATGAACTCAATCTGATCAAATCAGTTGAAATGTGGAGATGGAGGAACAACACTTCATGTAACAAAGTTGCAGCATTTCATCAAAAATTATGTTTTTTTACACATCATGAATAAATAAATGAATGATGGCCATAAAATTCCTCAGCCTCTCAGATGAATGGTTGTCACCGAAATGTGAAAGCTAACAAAGCAGAAAAATGGCAAAAGAGGGAATAAGACCTAAGGTTTAAGTGGGATTTAGTGCCAAATGCTTTGAAAACATAACTCTCATGGTCTATTACTTTATTGTATATATCAGTATGTAACGAGAAAAATGACCTAATTTTTTAGAGGCTTAAAAGGCTGACTATCCTTTCTTTCCTTCTCCTCCAACTTGCCTATATTTTCTCTCTGTCCTCTTCCTATCTGCCCACATATCTGTGTCCTGCACCCTACACACAGTGTTAAGTAGAAGAACAAGAAATACATCTGAGAGTCTACGAATTCCAAACTTGAACTCTACATGGTTAAGTATACTTAATATTTTCTTATATAATCAATACAATGCTCTGAACACTGAATTGAGCATGGAATTTTTTAGAGACATATTTAACATAAGAATGGACAAGCTTTTTAAATATGAACAGATAAGAAGATGCTATTTGTGCTCCCAAGTGAAGATATTTGATGGTAGTTTCGGGGGAAGCATGGATGTCAATCAAGAGGGCGGAGAAACCCTTTCTGGTGATGCTCCACTCCACTCAGACCACCTTGGAAGCACCATGCTATTCTCTGGATACCACAGTGGATGGGCCACAGGCAGATTTAGTGACTTCAAAAAGACCAACATTTGAGAGACAGTTAATGCCATAAATGAACTCCTTAAAGGAGTGGATATGTATTGTCCAGAGAGAACAATACATTGCAGATACTTTCTGAAATAGCTGAGGGACCATACATAGAAAATGAATGATTTGGTTACTATTGTTTTCCAGTGTTTGAAGGGATGTTGGTTCAGATGCTCAGTAATCACCCTGACATAAAGTTTTTCAAAATGCACACAGCAGATAACTTGTGCTTTCACTGAGCACCTTCAGAGACAGCTGTGGAGGTTGACAGTGAGGATGGAGTCAAGAGTTATTTGTCCAATAAGTTGGAGCTACTAAGCACTTCAAATGTGGTTCATGTCACATGTTGAAATAATAAAGTTTTGGATACACTTGGCTGACTAAAATATATTACTAAAATTAATTTCAACAGTTTCTTTTGGTTTTGCAATGTGTCTATTAGAAAATTTTAAATTGCAAATGTGGCTTACATTATATTTCTATTGAGCAACATGCTCATCAATTCAGTTTTTGCATATTTAAGTTTATTTCAAGAAAGAATTTGCAGCTAAAAAAAGTGTTTTAAGCCCTGGCTGGTGTAGCTCAGTGGATTGAGCTCAGGCTGGGAACCAAAGGGTCCCGGTTCAATTCCCAGTCAGGGCACATGCCTGGGTTTCAGGCCAGGTCCCCAGTGGGGGCCATGTGAGAGGCAACCATACATTGCTGTTTCTCTCCCTCTCTTTCTCCCTCCCTTCTCCTCTAAAACTAATAAAAATCTTAAAAAAAAAAAGTGTTTTAAAAGTACTATGCCAAACCATTAGGTAAGGAGAAAAAAGTTTCATTTACAATGGAATATTATACCACAGTTAAATGGAATGAGGTAAGTGATGTGTCTTAATAGAGATAAGTGAAGGCACATTGTGAGCTAACAAAGCAAGTTGCAGATGATAATTAATGAGTTTTAAAATCTACTTTATATGGCTTCTCGGCCCTTTGGATAAGATCAAGTGTAGTATCTCTTCATACCAGTTTAAAATCTACTTTATTATACAAGGTGGTGTAAAAGTAAGTTTATAGTTGTGAGTACCTAAAAGACAGTTTATTCTTGTATTGTGCATTAATTATTGTATTATTATCCATACGAACAGCTGTAAACCTACTTTTGCCCCAGCCTGTATATTTTCTAGCATGTGTCTATATGAGGGAGGACCCAAAAACCCATAATTACCTTCTAGAGGGCAGGTCCCTTGTAGTCCTGGCCTCCCTAACTAGGTGAGTGTTCCAGGAATCAATGTGTATCAACCGGCATTATTGTGGGAGGCTGCATTCAGCTTCAGCGAATTTTTCTTTGAAGACTGTTTTAACACATTTGCCCATTTCACAATGGGTGGTTTATAACTACACCTGCCCACACCACACTGAGTGTTCAGCAGTTTTTGACCAATCACAGCATGACCCCCATGCCCCACCCTTCCTATTCACCCCATCTCACCCCAAATGACTTTTTTTGTTTCCCCAGATGAAAACACTCCTCAAAGGGAAACATTTTGCTGATGTGGAAGAGCTGAAACAAAAAAAAGGCAGAAGCACTAAAAGGCATCAAAACCGACAAGTTCAAAAACTGTTTTAAGCAGTGAAAAAAATGTCTCAATAGGTATATAAGCATCAAATGGAGAGTACTTTGAAGGTGACTGAAGTTTAAAAGTGTAAGAATAAATACACAATGTTTTATAAATAAATTTCTGCTTTTCTGGGTCTCCCCTCATATACAATTACCTGGACAGTGGTTTGGAAGGCTTGCATCTACCTGACAGCAGAAGACTGAGAATGGGAAGACAGTAGGGGAGTTGAAGTTACTGAGAGGTTAGTAGCTGTATTTACAGTGACTGAAGTATTTGTTTAAGGAGAATGTAGCTATACACCACTTTATCACCACTATTCTCATTATTAAAGGTATTAAGCTACGGTCATCTTCAGTTCTTTCCATGCCACGGCTTTATGATTCTGATGGGAAAATAATGTCACCAAGAGAAACACGCGGAGAAAAGCAGGGGCAGCCCTAAGCTGAAATCAAATTTAGGTAACTACGCAGGCCAGAAGCAGGCAGGCATCACGGCTCAGGACATTCACTGCTAACCTAGGCTTGTTGGGATCATCCATCCCTCTACTAGTATAAAGTTACCAATGCCTGAGTAAATGAGGAGCCAAACAACTTTCCAAGTTAAACTAAGTAATTAAAAATGAAACAGTAAATGCCAGGAGTCCGTCCGAGAAGGTCTGAAGAGCTCCGAGCCGCAGAGGCCTCACGTACCCTGATCATCAGCACAGCCTTCCGGATGTCCCGAACGCCGTCGTACACCAGGCGAGATGCATCGATGAACTCGTTCTCCTCGAAGGGCTGGGGGACGTTGGCACTCAGGGCTTCAATGGCTACTTCTACTTGTTCAGCAAAGCGTGGCATCACTGGGTTGAACAAAGAAAAGCAGTGGGTTAGGCGACCTTTCTCATGCTCCTGTGCACCAGCCCTCGGGGGCAGTGGCAGGCTCTGAGCATCACAACAATTCCATGGAGCCATGTGGCCACCTGTCCGGTGTGAAGCAAACCCACTTTAGTGGCTTTGTGCTACTTACTTGCAAGAGGGGAAGCGAACTGTTACCCCATGAATGGTGATTTATTTAACAGAGCAAGTTTTTAAAACTAGTCCCAGGTAGTATATTAGAATGTGTAGAAACACAGATTTCATGTTATCCTAAACGGAGTTGAATTCCACTTATGCTAGTTACTAGCTATGAAGCCTTGACCAAGTTTTCTTACTACTTCTAGACCTGTTTCCTTGTCTAAAAAATATAGTAAGATTCTTCCTTAGGGTTCAGTAGGATAATGCATAAAAATGTGTCAGATGGCATCTGGTCTTAAGAAAGCTTCCATAACTATGGCACTAATTTCAGAGGCTAAAGACATCATTGGTGAGGAGCAGCCTTTAACCTACACGACTTCATAGTGAAGTGTGAATGAAATACTTCAATCAATTTTACTTGTGTCTGAAGCACGGGACTCGAGAAGCTGGAGGTAGGGGGATAGCTCTGGAAGGAGGCTCATGGGACGACTGTGTCAGAGGACAGAGGAAAATCCCAAAAGACTTCAGCAGAAAACCTATGTGGAGACTAGTGGGCTGACAGATGAATCCTATCATTCCATTTTACCAGGACCACCCTGATGTGAAAGAAGACACACATACACATTTCTAGAATGCTGGCGTCTCTTTCTGTAAACGAGGGCCCCTACATATACACTGGAAGTTTGTGGAACGTAAACTCAGTAGAATGTCTGGAACACTTAAGAAATGATGCTGATTCACGGATTCTCAAAAACTGTAATTCATTTGCTCAGCTGTTATCTTGTAACATCAATTCATACGGCAAAAGTAGGCCAAGAGAACAATTCATTTATTTACAAGGGCAATAAAATAGAAACATCATTCATCTCCTTCTGTTTCTGAACTTTCATGCCTGATTCGTCTTTATACTCATTTGTATCCTCTGTGGACATTTTAACATCCATTTTAATCCCTAGTGTGAGAAACTCTGATAAATTACTGTCTAGTATTCAAGATAAAGCATTCTTAGAAAAATGTATTTTTTCTAGGAAAAGTCAAACTATTTTTTAAAGGAGAGTTCGAAGAAAACAAAGTAACTATTCTTTCAACAGAAATGATCAAAACCAAAGCATGCATTGGGTGAATTTCCCTCCGTGAGCAAATTAGTTCTCTACTATTTTAATTTTTCATTTTGGCTTTTTATCTGCTTTTATATAAGAGGAATTTGGGAGATTTTGAGCTGTATTGCCTCAAATATTAATCTAATTAAAATATATTTTAATAATCACCACGTTCAACTCGGGCCACTTCAGTTATCCATTTGTGCTGGGAGTAAACGCTTTTACCCTCAGTAGTGTAGGTAATTGAAATTGACCTCCTTGAGCATGAAAACATTTTTGTAGGTATTTGGAAATTTCACAAGTACTTTTCTTAAATTAAATTACAAATTCCCTTCTTTCATAAACTAAAAATTCTGAATCATATTAATCCCATTCCATTTTATGTTTAAGCTGCCAGTCATGGCCCTTGGCAATTTTACATATTGATGTGATACCATCAGTAGCACTTAGCTGCATAAATTTGTGTCCCTGCTGTGTAACGAATAAAGGATCAGTAATCCTACATGTACACAAGATAAACATTCCTGCAAATCAGTAAGGAAAAAAGAAGAAAAATAGACAAAAGTGTAGAACAGGCAATTCGCAGAAAAAGAAACCCTATGTTATGGATAAATACATAGTAAGATACTTGACTTCTCTAATTAAAAAAATTACAATGTAAATAATGATATAATTTCATAATAATATCCATCTTATTGTGAATATAGACAAAAGGGAATCCTTCTGTTGTAGATGGAGTGAAAATTGGTACTTATAATTTTGGCAAACACTTTGATAAAAATACAGTGAAGCAAGCCGGTCCTGACCAGTGAGTCGGGACACGATCTGGAGCATGGCCAAATGTCGACCTGTAAAGAGATACTGAGTAGCAGGGCTGGGTGTACTGGAGTCACGGCAGTGTCTTTGCGTCTCTCTGGTCACAGTTGTTTCTTCTTCACAGGTTATATATTCTAAGAGCTAATAAGAAGAGTTAGGTAAAACCTGGGAATAAAAATAATGGAGAGCTCTTTCAACAGACTTTCTGCAAGTTCCACTCTGAGTCCCCAAAGTCGGGAGGGAACTACTGCAAGGTGCTCACTCCAGGCTCACAGGCAGTGCACCTGAGTGGGGCAAATGGACTGGGGGGTGTAATCAGGGAACACCGGTACATTAAAATAAGTCCAGAGGTCAAAGTTTTGACTGGGAAAAGCAAACTGAAGAGATGCCATTTACTAGAAGTTTTAAAGTACACAAAAGGGTTCTCTGCACAACATAAAACAATATGCATCTTTATCATGCATGTTTTGAAAAGATGTATACCACCTTAAGTGTAGTGGTTACCTTTGAGAGGGACAGACATGGAATTAAGTAGACTTCTTAAGGAGGCCTCTAGTGTATCCTAACTCTAAAAAATGTAATGCAGATATGGCAAAGTGTTAATATTTGTTACACAGGTGGAGGGTGATGTCAGTTTTATCAATCTGTTACTTTTTTATTTGAATCTTTCCATAATTCAAATATTTAAAAAGAGATCAATGTATTATCTTCAAGGCTGTACTTCTTATAGACTAAGGCTCTGAAAAAATTAAGTTCCAGCTCATGGCTCAGAACATAATAAAAATTAATTTGATAACAATATTAAGTGAGGAATTCCCTCAGAACTTGTACCTGATCAAATGCTCAATATTCAGCTTTAACAACTGCCAGCTGGAACACTGAATTAGGGAGTACCCACCTCTTAGACCCCAGCTCCTATGCACATGCCTCTATTTGCATGAAGGCATTGGATAGAGTCTAAAAGGGACAGCGATGTTGTGTGTTACTTTGGGGGTTTTGTGCAAGGTCACCCTGAAGAAGACTTGGGGAGGAGGAAAATGCAGGAAGTGACATGCTGTCTTTTCTGCCTGCCTCTAGGCCTGATTCTGCCCAAGGGAGAGAGAGGAAAGCTAAAATCTAAAGACACCAATTTCATAATGAATGCTCTTGGGCTTAAAACATACCTAGTGCTGCTCTGAAACCCTAAGTTTGGAGAAGGGGATTTTATTTGCTCCAGCATGGAGTGCAGAAATGCTCTAGGAGTAAAGTAAGGAGACTTAGGAGGACATGGTCTTGGTATGAACCACAGTGTTGATGATACAGCATTGTTGGAAGAGGCAGAAACAAGGTCTTCTTCTAAAGAGATAGGAACAGACAATACTATAACCTTCCCAGGTGAAAAATGGTGGAAAAAGGGGTGCAAAACCCTTAGTTTGCAAATGAGGGCTCTGAGTACAACTTAGCCTTAATATTCCAATGACCTTGTTATACTCCACAAGCTGGCAAAACCTAAAACTTAAACTCAATTTAATTTGATTTTGTTTACTGTCACTGACAGGACATCTATTTTTCTTACGGAAAATCAGGGCTTTTCTGGGTCCGACCCTTTAGAAAGGCTTTCTCCATGCTTGCTTCCAAAGTGCATTCAATAATTATTTCTTTAGGAATTGGTCAACTGCTCTTTAATCGGGCCAGAATAAACCAGCATACTTTGCTCTCCACATCGCTGTTCTATTTCTGTTTTAGTTTTATCTTTGTTTTCAAAAGTGATAAGAGAGGAAAAACAAAGTTTATGGAACAATCCATCTTGACAGAACCTCAGATCTTAGTTTAACTATGAATTCTTCCAACACTTCAATAGGGTCTGAAAAATTAAATACCCCAAAAGTAAAAGTGAGGTAGAAAAAAGCCTCAAACTTCTTCAAATATGAGGCTGATTCTGCTTCCCACTAATTAGGACAACACACAGCACTAGCTTTGCATTTCACACATTATATATTAACAGAGTTTCTGATATAGAATTATATAAATAGAAGTTTTTTCTACTTTCTGAATTACATCCAAAAAAAGTTTAGACACCACATTACTGTTATTTATCAGAAATCCTGGAATGCTTTTAATAGCTTACAGCCTGAAAGGTAGATCAAAGTTAGAAATAAACTTTTAAATTCTCGCTGTACTTTTGTATGCAGAGTGCACACTGGGCCACAGAATGATGACATTCCCGGAGTAATGAAATCAGAGCTCGGTATGCATATAAAAATCAAGGTCGTCTCATTCTAGTGCTGAGATCCTAAACCAGAGGTGAGAAAGATCTGGACTGAATCCTCCTGAGACCTCAGAGGTGAAGTTTCAGAGCACAGGGTAAGTCAGTAAAACAAATGAAGATTTGTGCTAAAGATGCAAATAGGACGGCTGACAACCTAAGAGAAAATCCAAGGTGAAGTAGAGGCAGTGAAAATGAACACCAATCAACCACAGCTTCCGAGTGACTGTCTGAAAAGGTCCACACCCAGCTTTACATGTTCCAGTGATTCCCTTTGATAGAGTGGGATACAAACATCTGACACCTGCCTATGATCCCTAGCTCTCTTTCTCTCTCTCCCCATCTATTCCAATATATATACAAATGTTCCCATTAGACTGAATTACTCCTATGTCTTCTTATATGACACAGAGACATACCATTATTCCCTCATACTGACATGTATTTATCTTCTGGCTTGGTAAATTTCTCCTCAATCTTCCACATCTAGTTTATAATTGACTTCCATTGTGAAGCCTTCCTTAATCCACACCTCGAAGTCGGCAGTTCGTACAATGATACAGCACCCTAATTATGCATGCGTCATTACAGTACTTAGAACACTCTAGTAGGGTTGTTTGACATTTCTGTGTGGCAACTTTTTCATAGAGGAGCCACCATTAGTCAGAGATGATCTCTCTCTTCTTTCTTTGCACGTTAAGCCCTTATTGTGCTTCTGGCACAGTTAATCCATCCAATTGGGGAAAGAAGTGAAAAAGTGGGATGTAAGGAACTCATTTGCCATCAAGTATTTCAGTAACAAAATGAGCAGTATAACATTTCACATACTACGTCTCTTTCTGCCCATCAGTTCATATTTGTTCAGTAATTATATTAAAGAGTTTCATGAGTCATTAACCAAATTATTAGTGAGCATTCCAAGTTTGGTCTCCAGGGACCTTTCAGAGAGTTGAGCTCAGAATCCTTTTGTAAGTACCTGAGGAGGAGCTTCCCCACATAGCCTGGAGAAAATTAATTATTGTGTCCTTCACTAGTTCACCAAGGCCAAACCAGCATATCTGTATTTCTAGGGGTCAGCCAGTTGTGGTGGTACAGCCAACCAACATACTCTCTTAAGTGTGCTCCTTATAAAAAGTTATTACTTCAGAGAGAGAAAATAGACAGGGCCCCAGTTCTAAAGAAATAACTAATCTACTAAGCGTTAGTAGAAAATATAAAAATAAGAACATTTGAAAAAATCTAGAAAGATAATAAAATTTCTAGGACTAGGAGGAATTATGGCCAACTCCAGTAGAGGAATAAGTACATTATACTTCTCCCTTACCCATCACTAATAGTTATTATGCCTCCATTTTAACAGTTGAGATTAGGTAAAGAATTAGGTTTTATCAGAGTAATTGGGGACAGAAAGTATTAACTTGAAGAAAGATTCTGGGGGTAACTCCCAGTGTCCCCCTAAGGCAGGAAAGTATTGTGTGATGTTATTTCTATAGGTAATGCATTCTTTTCCTAAAATGTTTTTTTTTTTTTTTTATCAGACACTGCTAAGACATTTTATTCAAGTGTACCCAATCCGGTGCTAGGTACGAGAAGAAAGTATAAAGGACAGTGTGACCTAAACCACTGGGGCCTGAGTTTGCCCACAGCAAAGTCTGACCAGCGTTTAGAAGGCTTTGGGTGCAGCTTGATAGCTCAGCACACCTGTGAAGCATTGTCACTTAGAGAGGAGCCTGTTGGAGTCTGAATCATCAGGCCATACTTGCTGTGCAATCCATACTCACTGAAGGGGAGACACACTTGCTGCTTTCGTACCACTCAAAACTAGTGGAGGCAACACCACAGAAGCTAGCCAAGGTTTGTGATAGTTCAGTAGTTTTAGTAAAGACCTTCATGATCATTAAGTTATTAGAGAGTGTTCTAGGGTTACCTCACCCTCAAACAGGGAATCTTTCAAAATCCTAAGTTCAGAATTTTTTTAAGGCTGCTCAGGTTTCTACCTATTGGACAAGAAGTAAATAGTCAAATGAATCTGCAGTTCTACTTCGTGGATAGTGGCTATGTCATTTCTATATGTAATGTACATAGACTCAGGGGCTTCCACTAGATGCAAAGGCTTTCCTATAAGGTGAAAGAGCAGCCAGAATCTTGTTGACTCACTTGGCTGGGATTTCCTGCATTATCCAGAACTTTCAGTTCTTTTCCTGATTTTGCATATTACCTCTAATCCTGTTTGACTTCCATCCCCAATGGCTATACAGCTTCTGAAATTCTGAGGTTAATGTTTGAATCTCTGAACTTAAGTCAAGTGATATTTTCCTTAGTGGTACTAGTATTTTGCCTACACTTTGATATCTATTAATGATGTCAGAGTTTTTTTTTTCTTTCCTTTTTCTTCCCTTTGAATTACGTATCAGCTTTATCATGTTTCTCTGTACAATTCCTCAAATCTGTTCTTCTCTGCTCCAACCCCCCAGTCCAATCACCTTGAGCCAATTTTACTTTTCCCTTCCCCACTATCTAGCTCTGCTATTTTCTGGTATCCTTTTGAGAGATCTTGAGACAGTGGCACTCGGCTAAGCTGTGGCCAGCTTTCTGATCCACAGAAACTATGAAATAATATTTATAATAATATTAATTCATAAATATTTGGCATAATTGTTACACAACAACAGATAATAGAGTATGCTGTGCCATAATTAGAAATATCAGTAAAAATAGTTATTAGTACATTAAAATTTCTGCTCAATTGTAGCAAGTATTATTGGTGTAGGTTTCTTTTTCATCTATGCATTGGGTCCAGAGAGAAGTATAATTAAATCTTAATATTTCATTCTGTACAAGTTAACCAATATGAACCGGAGTTAGTTATGAAACAGAGATAATGATAGAGGCCCTTCAAGTTTTACATTAAGTTAAAAAATAATCCATTCAACAAAAGTTTTCTACTGCACAGGCAGTACTTCAGCCACTGGACGTAGAGTGACAAAACAAAATGATCTTTCCTTCAAAGCACACAAAAAGTGGGATGTGTGCACAGCGCTTACCATTGTGCCTGACACATAAAAGGTTCATAGTAAACAGTTATTGCAACTGTCTTCACACCAGGACCCTCTGTGTCTCCCTCCCAGCCGTGCGTCCTTTCAATTGTTTACAGCAGGCAAAATCAGCCAGTCTCCTTTGGGTAAAATTTGAAGGTACAACTATATGATTTACCCCCAAAAGTTCACTTTGTGGAAGTACATTGAAAATAGCATACCAATTAGTGCTGAAATCTCTGAAAATTGAGAAGTTGCAACAATTTATGTTAAAAACAAGATATACCTGCTTTTATGCCCTCTCTTTCCTTTGCGGGTCCACAGCATCCTTCTGATGACTTTGCATTTTTAATAATAAATTTCCTATACTATCTGTCATTGGGGTTAGATTTTATAAACTTGCCCTTAGAATTTTCCTTTTTGTCTTGATTGCCAGCAAGGTCAGTCAGTGTTAAACGTTGTTATTCCATTATAACCTCACCAGATCCACAAGGAAAAAGAATCTTTAAAAGTTAAGAGACTTGGCCAAAAATAAAAATTAAAACCTAGCTTCCCAAGGTCAAACAAAACACTTTTTCTAAAATACCTCCCAGCTTAATCTAATATTCTTGGGAAACTACTTCTCTTCTATCTCAAAGTTACACTACTTCATTGTATATTGATTGATTTACTGGATTTGGATCTTGAGTATCTGCAAATGCTTTTTGAAATGTGGTAATGACAGTGTGGAAATACTAAATACTTTCTCTAAATTTAAATTTCACTGTCTAGACCAATGATATGCTAGGTCTCACTGTGCTTTCTCTTTATAGCTCTCCATCAGGTTAGAGGATGTTGATCACTGGAAGCCAGGAACAGAGACAAAAGCAGCCCAGCTTCTCTGTTCCTCGTTCCTGGGTGACTATTTGTTTAGTCTTTCTGCCTTTCCAGACAACCACCGGCATCATTCTGCTAGTCCTAATTCTTTCATCTTTGTGTTTTCTTGGGCTTTGTTTCATCAGAGTCAGTCATCTGTTTCCTCTGAGGGAGTTCCTAAAGGCTTCCATTTTCATCAGTTCTTGTTTGGAAAATTATAATGTACATTTTAAACATCAAAATCAAATTCAAGTTCCAGAAGGCCATACATAACCCATGAGCTGAATTGTTTGATGAAAGATGAAAAAGCACTGCCTAGAAAAAGGGGGAAAATATCCTCTTAATTCCGTTCACGATAACTACCCTAAGAGAATCAGGGAACATCCATCTGCTCTTGTCTAGACACAAATTCTTTTCCCTCAGGATAGAAAATGCTTGCTTGGAAAGTTTTCTTATATTTTAAAATAAGCATTTCAAAAATAATTGCAAGTGGTTTGTAAATTACAAAGAAGGCTGGCACACTGAAGCTTAAGGAAGAGATAAAGAATCGAACATGACATCTTATTTAGTATACAGAGGTTTCTGGAAACCGAGCTTGAGAAATACAGTTAAATTTGGCATCTGTGAGGTTTAAAATATTAAGATGTAGTAAAATAATTGTTAAAAATGTATTGCACATAATTTAACAGATTTTGATTTTGATCATTAGGCTTGTAATTTTTAAAAGGGATACAATCACCAAAATAAGGTATTACTCTGTCAATTATGTTTTTCATTTATACTAATAAAACCATTTTAAACTTAAAATCTAATTAAGGTTAGAAGAAATGAAGAGGTACTCTTAAATATCAGGGGGTTAGAATTTAATTAGGAAGCAATATACACACACACACCCCATAAAGGGAAAGGTGGAGAGAATACAGGTATATACATTAAGACAGAGAAAAAGACAAACTAAGGGTTTGCAACACAGAGTGGTATACGTAACTTGCCTGATGAAAGACATAGGTAATGAGGGTAATGGGGGCACAGAGGAGTAGGATTGGTAGAAGGCTTGACCCACAAGAATGAAACTAGCCAGTGCTAGAGAATAGGTAAAATACAAAAAGACAAACCAGGTGGGGAGGTTATTTTGGGATTTTGACCAGAATAAACAGAACTTCTCTGGTTCTTATATCCATCTGTTATTTCAGGTTCTCCAGCTTTTTCGTAATCAAACTATTTCTGGAATATACCAGTGACGTGTCACATGGGCTCCCAAACAAGTGATTGCCAGCATATTCTTGCCTTCTTTGATTCAAACACCTGTCACTGATAGGGCAGCCATTCTAGGTGAAGGGGACTTACTAACACGTCGGTCGCGCACAGTTAATACATCCTGGATGCCAGTCCCAGCAGAGGCCATCCGTGCTGGTGTCCCCCGCATGATGACATACGCAGGCCCTTCCTCCACTCCACTGTCACTATCACGGATGCTGGTCCCTGGGGCCCTGGAAATGACGAAGAAGCACCAAGTCCTGTGCAGTCCCCAGAATTCTGAACCCATGATGTGGTCCATGCAGAACTGGACTTTCACGTTCTTCATTTTGGTGTTACTTTGACAACTGGGTACAAGAAAGTGCTGTTTCTTCCACTATGTTGCTCTAAACTTAAGGCATGTAAATATGTAACTGTGAGCCTTCCTGAGTTCACCCTATTTCCACATCTACTTCCTTATTACAGGTTTATTATCAGGATAAAACTGTGTATCTTATTGTCTCTTCTTAAGTCGTGTTTTCTTGGGTGGTTCTTCGGCTCCTCATGGTGACAGAGCTGGACATGTCTGAGTTCTAGCAGAAAAGATTACTGACAAACAAGTCAAAATAGAGAAAATAGTATCATGTTTCTTCATGGCCAGAGCTTTGTGACTGGTAACCTGATTCAAAGGATGAATCAGTAACAGCCCTAAGACAGTAAAATAAACCTGTAAATTTCCAGGTTATCTCCCCCAAAGAAACATTTCATAAGGGGATAAAACCAGGACCCATTCATTTATATTCCAAAGGGTTGTAATAACATGGGGACCTTTCCTTGACGAGTTCATTAACATTAAAGAGTAAAGCTTTCTCTCCTCTCAGGAGGTGAGAAAGGCAGCTGAGCACCAGTTCCTATATAAGGTCCCAGAATCATAATTTCATGGTTCCACCTCTATAATATGGGCTTCCCCGCATGTGCAGATTTCATCTGCCCTCATCACATGCCTTGAGAAGAAGGATGAAGCCTGGGGAACTGACAAGGTTATTGCTCTAATTAATAAGTTTTTTTTTCTCTGAGCCAGAAACCTTATCCTTGCTTTTAGGATAAAATAAATATAGGTATTTAAAACCATCAGTCAAATCCCTACAATACCTAGAGAATACCTTCCGGTCAAACAGAAAGGACTTTAAGACAAACTACACATTGTTTAAGGACTGTTTAAAGTTTTGTTCTTATTCCTCCTACACTTCTGACTTCCCCCACTATGAATACCGCAACCACCAGTAAGGCATTTCCTCCACATCATAATCCGTTGGCCTTTCAGAGACAAATACTTTGTACCAATAGTAAGAGCCCTATTAAAATACATATATTAGGATGCCCAGGCTGAACGACCACAGCCATTACAGCTTCTGTGGAAATTCCTTCCTTTCATAATCAAATTTCAAGGTCAATTATGAAGAAGTGAACTTAGACTGTAACAGGCCTTTTTAGCTATAATTGCTAATGCTTTCTATCCTCCCAATAAGCTGTCCCTACCATGGTCTTCTGATTGATCTTGCTTCAGTCCACACCTGCATACCTAATCCCACATTTAGGCAGATCATGTATACTTGTTCAATCATACAACTGAATCCCCCTAGCAAAAGAAATCAGCCCAAGTCGAATAAACATACCTCAAGTAACCAAACAGATTGCTTCCCTTTAATATGTAGAAAGGAGGAGGAAAAGAAGTCTCCTTATTTATCCTGAAATCTTGAGCTGACATATGAATATTCCCTACTAAAAGGTAATATCCTAAGTTTTTGTTTTCATTTATTCAATAGATATATATTAAATATGAATTATATGATAACACTGTTCTAGACCCTAGGCACTGACAGAAACACCCAACTCTGGGAACAATCTAGTTGTGGACCATTTACACTGAAGAGAACATAGTAAATGTCAAAAGACTAATAAAGGGTGGTCCCTATGGTCTCCAGCTGAAACTTGAGCCAGATCTTAAAGCACGAGTTCCATACACAGACGTAGAGGAAAAGAAAACAAAGAACTTTACAGGAAGGAGCATGGGAACAGCATGGATATGCTTTGCTTGAAGAATAAGAATACACCTGTCTAGAAGGATCAGAGGGGTGTTTTAATTTTTTAATGACATGTTTACAAAGATGTCTATGGAGGATTCATGGGCAATAACTGTCCATGGTAAGTGCAGTCACCAGGAAGCCAGTAGACAGTGACACATATATTCCCAAGATCAATAATATTGATCATTCTTAAGTGACAAAACATCAGCCAGTCCATGAGAAACTGAGGCCAAGAGGCATCATCTAACTGTGTAAGGTCACAGCTAGTTGGCAGAAATCAAGGAACTGAGTTCTTCTGATTCCTAACCTGAATTCCTTCTACTACATCATACTGAGATGCAATGGCACATCGCGTTACTACTTCCAGTTTGGGTGCTTTCAATTTGCTGATCCTCTTACATTTTCTAGGTAAAATATATACAAATAATGTTAAGGAATCTCTTTTGTTTTAATAAAAATGTAACAGAAGCATAAAATTAAAAATTGTACCATCTCTACTAAGTGAAAAAAGCTAAGCTATATACTGTGTGATTCCAACTATATGACATTCTAGAAATGGCAAAACTATAGAGACAGTATAACAGATCAGTGGTTGCCAGGGAGCTGGGACAGGGAGAGGGATGATTAGACGGAGAACAGAGTATTTTTAGGACAGTGAAACATACACGGTATGATTACATAAAGATGGACACATGTCATTGCCCATTACTCAAACCCATAAAATATATAACACCGAAAGGTAACTGTAATTTAAACTATGGACTTCAGATGATTATGATGTGTCAATGTAGGCTCATCAGTGGTGTCAAATTTACCACCCTGATGGGGGATATCCATAATGGGGACACTATGCACATGTGCAATCAAGGGGTATACAGAAAATATCTGTATCTTCACTTTTTTCTCTGAGCATTAAACCGTTCTAAAAAGAATAAAGTCTCAATAAAAATTATACCATCTGTTTGGCCCACGTGTTCTCCAAAACAATGAAATTTTAATTTCTGCCTATAAAGTGCTTAATAACATAGAATCCTATTTAAAAAAACTTTATTTTTCTATTTCTTCTTTTTTTTTTTTTTTGGTCCCCACTGGAGAAGGAACTGCTGGCAGAATCTCAAAGATCTCTCAAACTCGTCACGTACACATTGCCACAAACTTGCATCAACCATCAAATTTAAAAATGACATTTCAATATAATCTGTTCAGTGAAGAATGAGCTGCTCTTTCCATATCTAAATATGATATCACTGAATGTATTTCTGCCCCACTCAACCTTCTGCTATAACCTGACTTTGTAAATAAGATCTCTGAAGATGAGCCTGGTCAAGCATGCGCTTACTACCAAGCCGCCGACAATTTGTTATAATTCAGGTTTTATTGATGAGCCCACCAGATATGTAAGCATGTAATGGGGCTGATGAAGACTGAGTTTGTTGTGCTTTCATCAACCTAGATTACTTTTATAAAAAATAAATAGGTATGATATTGCCCTTAAATTTTAGCATCCTCATGATCCACAAAATTTCTCCTCTAATTTAACTCAGCATTCATATGAACACAAAAAACACGCTTCAGCAAAGCATGGTCCTTAGCTCACTCTCAGTTCCTAGCCACTCAACCAAGGCAGTCAAGTGGGAAGGTGAGATTCTCTGCCGAGACCCACCCCTGCATCATTTATGTGTCTAAACAGGGCTGGCCTGTGTTTACAAACTCCTTCAGCAGCAAATTCTGCTCTAGTTGAAAGTTTTTGAACAGTCTGACTTTTTTTCTTTAGCTTCTTCTTTGTAATATACTCTTACGCCACTCCCTTCACCATGCCCTATAGTCACAACGCCCGGTTTTCATTTTTCCTTTTTTAAACTTGCCCCTATTTGGGTAAATTTCTTCCCCTTGGAGCAGTTATTTTCAATGGGGTTATCCCTTCCCAAGAATGTGTGGCAATATCTACAGACACTGGTTGTCACAACTTGTGGGGAGGAGGGAGGAGGTCCTACAAGCATCTAGTGGGTGGAGGTCAGGGGTGCCGTTAAGCATCCTACGATGCACAGGAAAACTCCCCTCCCCCCAGCAAGAATGACTCAGGCTGAAGTGTCAGCAGTACAGAGGTTGGAAACTTCTGCCTTGTGGTCCTGAATCTAACAACTCAGATATAAAATGAGGCAGAGCCTTGAAGGTTGTAAAAAGGCAAAAGAAAACATGCCATTTTGTCTTCCATGTGCTGAACTCATTTCCTTTTTTCTCATCCTTCCTCTTGGCACATTCCTTTCTCTTCCCAAAACACAATGTGCTCTCAGGACAAAGTCTGATAGGTGCAGATTTTAAAAATTGACCAATTCAATGTGGCTACAATTTTTGATTTTAAAAAATCAGGAACAAAACATTATCCCAAATGTAGAAACTTGGGCATTAGTGATATGCACATGAGGTTTTATTTTGGGGGCAGATGTCTCCTTAGCATAGCCAGAACCTTAAAGAGGACTAATTCATTTAGAATCTATATCTTTTATATATATATCTATTTTATATACATATATTATATATGTGCATATATAATATATATGTCTGTGTGTGTATATATATTTTCTTTCCAACAAAACTCTGCACAACAGTAATCAGATCTGATCCTATGGTCTTTCTCAAACTCCACGTGTCTAGTACA
The DNA here is from genome assembly GCA_004026765.1 of Micronycteris hirsuta. NCBI lineage: Eukaryota > Metazoa > Chordata > Mammalia > Chiroptera > Phyllostomidae > Micronycteris > Micronycteris hirsuta. Next base: position 142,201 of record PVJI01000691.1, read on the forward strand.
TTCTCAACAATTCTAATTAGCAACCAATGAGTTAACAGCTAACATTTTTGCCTTCATTTCTTTAACAAACTCTCTAGTTACACATAAAGAACCAATTCTGTTCCTGTTTAGAAAAGATAAGAACAATTGGTGAGAGAAGCAAAAGAATTCACATACCTTGTATATTCTAATTCTTGGCCCACTAATATCCACTTTTCTTTGACATGTATTTTTGCATTTTCTACTGCAGTTGTGAACAAACTATTTTAATATTTTCTACCCGGTTACTTTCCTAGTTATCTTTGATAGATCCTGAAAAATAGCACATATCTAAATATCGTGCTCATTGTATCTGTTCAGCTAAGAACTAAATGTGGATGTCAGAATTAGGAAAGTGGCTTTAGTTAAGTCTCCCGAGTATTCAATCACCATAAGGGAGGGCTAGAATGATCAGAATTTTAAAAGCTCTGAAAATTAACAAATAAGAGCCAAGTCTTGATTAGCAACAACAACCTAGAATGGATTGCAATGTTTCACTGATTTTTCTCTTTTAGTTAAAAAAAAAAAATCTACCAGATAATTATATACATTTCAAGTTTGGTGAAAATTATATTAAAATATCTCAATCAACAAAGCACACTGTCCTTGCTTTTAAGTCGATTTTGACTCAATGGTACCACTCCTTCTGTTCATTAAAGCATCCCAAGATACAATAAGAAAAAAAAAAAACAATTCTGTCTTGAACAATGCCTAAAATCTTTGTATGCACAAAAATCACACGTAAGTCTGCTATGCGCTCTGTATCTTTCATCTGCTACAATTGTCCGACCCCGTGAGCAGGCATGGGCTGACAGTGCTGTCTCCAGGTATCCCACCTTTCTCTGATACTCTTCTGCTGGTGCCACCCCCCAGGGAGTGCTGCTATGTGTCCAATATGCCCTGTGAAGCTGAGGCTTGGTAAGAATAGCACTAATGGGCCAGGAACGGAGTGCCACAGGAATGTGAGAGGGTCCCCTAAAAGTGAAAGAAAAGTCCTTAACTTGGAAAGTTATATGCCTATTTCTTAATTCTTCCAAGTGATGAAAGGAACTGTATGGCTTGCTGTGTTGCTCTACTGCTCTACTGAGTACAGAGGTCAAGACTATTGGAAAGAAAACAGTGCTGAACTTCAGCTAAGTAAAATGTAAGTAGATGTTATTGTAATGTAAGCATTGTTATTGTTATAATTTCTAATTCTAAATCTGTGAGGATTCTCAAGAGCAACAATCTCTGAAATGCTTTTTATTTTGTCATATTACACTAATCCCATTCTGCTTATATTTCAGAAAGAGCAACCAATGTCCATTTATCTTTTTTTCTTGGTATTCCAGACTAACAAATATATACGGAAATCTTTATAAAACACTTTTTCTCTGTAGAAGGAAACACGTTTCTAACATGCAGAACTTGGAACACTGCTGTGTCTGACCTTTGAGAGTCCCGTCTCTTTTTGATTAGCCCAGTGGATTCCAAAGTCCATGTGCACAGTGCAGAAGCCCTCCACCCCCACCAACCTTGGGGTTTGAGGAGAGGTCCTTCTGTGCAGGCATGGGACGCAACTCATTATTTATTCATAACCCCATGCAATATAGATTTAAAGTCTCTGTTCTCTCCTTCCCTGAACTTATTGTCATTTCTCCCATATATACAAATCCACATGGCATGAAGGACTTTAGAAAGGGTCTGAAGCCAAGAGGCACTAGTCAAGAACACAAACTACTAAAAATAGGCCAGTCGTTTTCTGTCAAAAGTTATGAGTTGTTCTACTAACTCAATGGAAGTCTTTCTTCCATCCTAATGCACCACAGAGCTATAACAGGCTCCCATAAGTAACCGTGTCTTACCACAGCACTGATTCCCCAGTGGGCAGGCTCACACCCCTGGAGCAGGGCATGTAAGGCTTTCCTACAGGAGCAGGAAATATTCTGAATGTTTAACCCTTTGTCAGCAGCTACCGCTTCCTTTCTTTCAGTACTTCATATCCAGGATTTCATATCTAGAATTTTTTAAAAATATTTATTTATTTGTAGAGAGTGGGGAAGGGAGAGAGAAAGAGATGAGGAGAAACATCAGTGTGTGGTTGCCTCTCACGTGTTCCCCACTGGGGACCTGGCCAGCAACCCAGGCACGTGCCCTGACTGGGAATCGAACTGGCAACCCTTTGGTTTGCAGCCCGCGCTCAATCCACTAAGCCACATCAGCCAGGGCACTACCTAGAATTTTTGTGTATCCTTCCCACTGGTTGTCCATCCATAGTCCTTCCTCAAGGTCTATCTTCTCAAGAAACTGACTAAGAAATAGTTTTCAAGTTCAAGATTCCAAGTTCCAATCACATCTCCACTATTTTCTAGCCTTGGAAAACTTTGCCATCTTTTAACTGATTTGAATCACCACATTTGCATAGTAATTGGAAACAAATTTTTATTATCTGCCTACTTCATAAGGTACTTGTGAGAATCAGATGAGATTGTATATGAAAACTACAAAGTCTTTTATACATGCAAAGCAATAAAATAATTATTCTGCCAAAGTTATACCAATTTAAACTCCAGAAACACAGACAGTGCCCCTTCCATGAGCATGTGTAATGCAGATTCACAAAGGCCTACATAAAACAATAAAACGGATTTATTCAAATACGGAAACTAATCACATGTTCACACTGTGGTCAAATCTAATATCCATGCTTACCTGTCTCAGAGAGCAGCTTTGTAGCTTCCAGCACCTTCTCAGTATAAACACCAGCCTCATAGTTCTCCATCTCAGCGTTGATGATATGTATGACTCGAGCTGCGCGGCCCCTGATGGCCCCCGCGGTCCGGTCCAGAGTGTCCACATCCCCCTCTTGGAGGGCTATCACACACTTGTTCACGTCCTCCAAGATGTGATTTTCTGGGGGGGAAACAGGTACATGTGTAAGATTTTACATTAGTCAGACCTTAATACCCAATCTAAGATTCACTGCTATCATGAACCATCATCTTGTACATACCCATATATGCCCAACAACACAGAAATGACACTTAAAGGACAAAGTTTGTAATTACAATAAACTTTGGTTCTCAAACTCGAGCACAGTCTCCGTGGACTTGCAGAATCACATAGACTGCTAGGCGTCATTCCCAGGGTTTTTGATTCGGCCTGAGTTGTAGCCCAAGAATTGCATTTCTATCAAGCTCTCAAATGATGCTAATTTTCCCAGTTCAGGGAGCATACTTTGAGGACCACAAACTTTGTTTCTTTCAATGTTTTGAGATCTATTGCATGGAAGGTCTTTTAGAAGTGGTTGTGGCAGCTCGTACAAAGTTGACTGGCCAAGCAGGGACATTTCTGGACATGACCAGCCTTGGGTGCATGTTTGTTTGATCATGTTTTTATTAAGGAAGATTTAGGGCAAACCACAGGATGAACAAACAACACACAGCCTGTCTTCTAATGCCATGCCATGCATAAGGCATATGCAGCAATGGGAAAGCTGATCAGGGGAAGATGGTCACAGAGTTCTCCACAATTAAAATACAATTCAGTCCTGTGGCTGGTTCCCTCAGATTAGAGTCAAGGTCTGTGATCACTTTCCTGCTATTGCCCAAAATAGAACCCAATCAAGCAGGATGAGAGGCTTTGCTCTCTACTAGCACAGAGAAAATACATGATCTGGTCCCTTGCAGTTTTGCAAGGATGCAATTTTGTATTTCCCATGTCCAATGTGAGATTTGTAATTATGTCTCTGCACATTCTTTAGAAATAGAATACTAAGGGGATGTTCAAAAAGTTTAGTATTTTCTGTTTGAGGACAGAAAATAACTTAAACTGAAAATAACACATACATGCACCAAACAGATAAATGGAACAAGTTTGAAAATACTGTTAAATAATCTGGTACTTTTTAAAAAACTATAACTGCCAAACTCAATGAATAGTTAATAAAGGATTAAAACAAATAGTATCACTTTAAATAGTTTCTAGAACTAGTTCTAATTTTAAAATTCCCAAAGAAGTGGGAGAGTACCCAGCAAACCCCAGTCTCCACCATAGATCCCTCCTACTTTCATGAAACCATCACTCGAAGGGAATAGTCGCTCCTAGAAAACATTTGGTAGGAAACTACAAAGTATAACTTACTTTTCATCAAGGAACATCTGTTTTGACCTCCATAGTATGATTTCCTCACTCAATTAGAACAAGTTAGTGATTTCTATAATCCCTAGTTCTTCTATTTCAAACATAAATTCGAACAGAAAAATAAATGTTTAATTTAACTTTAACTGTTGACACTGTTATAGACTCACCATTTCCCACCCCTTTGCCTACCTGCCCCCACATCGCCCCCCTACTTCCCTCTGGCCATCACCACACTGTTGCCTGTGTCTATGGGTTATGCATTATTTTTGTTTGGCTAATCCCTTCACCTTCCCTCCCCTTTCCCTTCTGACAGCTGTCAGTCTGTTCCATATAGCCATACTTCTGTTTCTATTTTGTTCATCATTTTATTTTCAGGTATCTTAAAGTCACAAGTAGTAGTACTTCTGAATGCTGATATTTTTCTAAGTAAAAGAGAGAATCAGTTTTGAAAATAAAGACTCAGAAGTTTTCATTTTGATTAAGGAACTTCTGAAAAGCTCTCTTGTTTATGAGATCTTGGATTATATCATGCAAACTCACCTAAAAGGACATCTGAGGAAAAAGTTTACTCAAATGAAACTTGGTACATAATTTTAAATACAGAAGTTTGATTGAAATAGGCCACTCTTATGTCCCTGCTGGATTCCTCCAAACAATTAAAATACTCCCTGATCCCTGAAAGTGAGCAACTGAGAAGTCTTCATGTCAAAAACAGGCATCCAGCTGCCATTTCTTTGAATAGCCTAGTATAAGAATAGGCATAGCTACTGCTTTTCTGTGCATAGTTTAAAGATGGAATTTTGGAGTTCAATGAAAAAAGAATTTGTTAATTATACTACTTATTTCTCTAGAGTTATTATTTTAATTGTGCAACCCACTTAAGATCCAATATCTTAAAATAAAAAGATAGTTTTTAAAAAATTATATTTTCCAAACTAGAACATGTGACTAATTTAATTAAAGGGCAAGAAAAAGAATATGCTTTTGTATATATAAACTATACATAGCTGAAGGAGGCCAGCAGAAGTTGAAAATCCATGACATAAAAAACATTCCTTTGAATTAGTCAGATCATCAACTAATTTGTTCAATGGTAACCAGGTTAATCATATCACATGAATAAGGTATAGACTCAGTTTTCTGAGTCAACTCTTTTTTGAAATGTTAAGACAGTTTACGCAGCATTTCCCAATTTCTCCAATTAGAGGTACCCCATTATGGAAGAAATAAGTCACAATTCCCTCACGATAGTACTTTTACTGGTATATGGCATATATAGAAAAGCTCTGATGATTAAGTCTCTTTAAGTAGACTTGCATTTTATTAACCTAAGTACCAACAATGTATTTTAAAAAAAGCTATACCTCTTTTTGTAGTATATGTAGACATGATTTAATCACAAGACAATACTTGTGATTATTTATTGCTGGACCGCTTTTAATAGTTTCTCTCCTCCTACTCCCTACAACCTCAGGCCTGGGGCTCACAGGTTTGGAAACACACTGATATGGTGTCTAGCAAGAAGAACAATGAATTATTTGAAGGCAGAATCCATACTTGAGTCATATTTGCATTCATGACTGCCTCACACATAAGAGGCAATCAAAGAAGAAATAGCGAATAAACCTGTCCATTGAAAAGAGACAATCAAATATATATTTTGATGCTAAGGTATTTTCAAGAGAAAGAATTCATTAAGTAAGAAAACAGAGGAATGCTCTTCCAACTAGAAAAGAACATAGAAGTGAAAGTAGTAATAAAACCGTGTGTATTCCAGAGATGATTACACTGCTAGGAAAAGCTACTCAGGTATTTCGGGTAACACACCTGGATATAAAGCGTGGCATTTAAACATATGATAAAACATTTGACTGCAACAGATTTTTGATAAACTTCCTTCAATTTTTGCAGCCTGACTATTACAGACAAGATGTAATTTTGTTACAGAAATCACTGATGACCAAACTACTTAATCATTATAAACCTCAAAGCTATTGTTTCTAAATTCAAAAACAAAGTTCACTGTATGAATTTTTCATAGGAAACAAACTCAAGACCCTGGAGTCAAAGAAAAAGAAAAGGAAAACAAAAAACAAAAAAACTTTTGAACATTATATGATTGCGTTAATAGCTTTTTCAGATCTTAGATGCCTGCTATTTTGTGAGCCAAACCCAAGAATTAAACTGCTACATGGTTAATGCCAGGATGCTCATTTAAAAAGCAGTATTGCAATTGTAGTTTTTGCCCAATGGGAAAAGGTTAAAATGCTCTAACACAGCCATTCCACTTCTTTATGAGCCTAGGCCACATTGGAAAATTGGTTTTGCTCCTGTGATGTTAATAGCCAGAGTTGTTGCAAACCCAAACTTGTTGCGCTCAGACACACACATCCAGGTAGCGGGAACAAAACAAAACACAGAACACTATAATCCTTCAAACACAAAGATCTTTGCTGCTGTTGTTTTTTAAACGGGGTTTCCTGCCAGAATAAATATTCCCTTAAGAAGAAACTGATACATAAAATGTCATTAGTGCCGTTTCAAAATATCTTCTGGGCCAACCTTGCAATTTAAGGATGCAAATGTTTTGGCTCCAGCTCGGAGAGGAGATGAGGAGTAGTTTCCCCAACTATTGGGCTGTGTCCACAGCCTACCAGCAGGAGAGTGGGCTGTGTCGTTATCTGTCAACCCTGTCTGTGGAAAGGGGCCTGCTGCCTCCAAAGGCATGCTCCAGCAGGCCCAGCCCAGGCTGGCTCCCTGTCAGCGCCTGTTCACGTTCCTGTCACAGCAGCTGCAGCACTTGTACCACTGGGGTTGGACTGCACCGCGTTATCAGTGGAGGCCAAAGCCTTTTCCTGTTGCCAGTCATAATGAGGTGCACAAAGGAATGGCAGGGAGAAAGGTGGCGAAGGGGCAGGGGTGGTGTGAGGAAATTAAGAAAAACTTTGCACTATTGAAAAAGTCTGAGATAAGACCTGACCACCTTGCTTCTCCCGTCCTCAGAAATTTTTGTATAGGCATTTAAAGGAAAGGATAAGTTAGGGAACTGAGAAGTTCTGAAATGCTTCCTCTGTGGAAAAAGTAATGTGTGGGTATTTTCTACTCATTTGTAGCTAGAAGGGGATGAACGGTAAGCTTTCCAGGGGCTATTGTGATTGCTCTATGAGATCTCAGTCTGGGTCAGGAGTCCCCTTGCCCCTTCCTGGGGGCCCCTGTGGTCATCCTGACAAAAACTGAGTACGTATTAGAAAGATATTCGATATTGCTGGCCATTCTTCTATTCCCTATTATCCAAATCCCAACGTGCCTATCCAGACAGTTCCTAAGCTCCTTATGAGAGATGCATTTCTTGGGTATATCTTTTGTGATCTTAGGACTCAGCCATCAGAAAAGCAAAAATCCCAGGAATGGCAACATTGAGTTCTTTATTAGCCAAACCCTAGATTTGAGTATATTTAATTGAATAGCTCTTTTGACAAGTCATCAAAATAGAGCACCTTGGGAATAAAGAACAGGATGGATTTCTGAAAGGGACCAGAGAGAGAAATGAAGATGCCAGAGGTGGAGGGAAGGGAGCTGTAAGGAAAGGTAGAAACACAAAGGGAATTTCCTTTCTGGCTTGACTTATTGAGAATCGTGTAACTTCTGAAAAGAGGATAATCTGAATTTCAGTGCCCTCTCCACCAAGTTACCTACCCTCTCAATGACTTCATCTTCTCAAAGACTTAGAATACCAAAACCTGTTCTACAGAATTTTGGCAAGAATTCAAGCAAACAGCAGAGAGTTGGGCAAATTATAGACACTGAGCATGTGTTAGCTTGTTTTTCCCATCTGCCTTGTCTTGCCCTCCATGGTTTCAAAGTCGGCTTTTCGATTATCCATCAGATCTATAGATTCAACTATGCTGCTGTCAGACAAGCTTTAAACAGAAGCCTCCAGTGGAAATTCATTTTTTTTCACAAGAAGGAAAGAATACACCCAGGAAAAATTCCCAAATACGACAGCCTCCCCTAGGAATCCCTCCCACACTGTTGCAGTCAGCAGCAGCCCTGTTGGCTTGGTCCTACCAGCAGTGCTGTGACCGCTCCCTCTCAGGCCTCCGTGGCCAAGAACACGAATAGCCTGCTCAAGGCTATGGCTGACTGCTTGACAGGTGTGAGTTCCACACACCTGTGGGTAGAATCAACACCTGGTCAATTTGGAATTTTCAGGGGTCACTAGGTTATTTGGTTACCTCATATTGGAGGCTGCTGCTTCCAGTGACCTCTCCCCCTACTCTTCACACAGAGACTTCTACATGAACTGAGCCAAAGGCGTTTGGGGGAAAAGGCCCAGCTTTTGGCTGGTGGTCCTATTCTGCTATGGCACTGATGAATCCTGTTAAAGATCAAAATAGTCACTGGCTACACTGTTATTCAAATGCGCTAACAGCCTTCAGTCTGGTTTCATTTACAAGGAAGAAAGTTAGAATTTTGAGGGATGACTAATTCTATATTCTCTTTCTCTCTTTCTTACACAGACTCATAGACAAGTGCCCGAAGCCTCAATGGCTCCCAAGTACCGTCTGAGGCCAACATTTCTCCCTGGCTTACGGCAAACCCGGACAACTTCACTTCCTGCAAAAATGACTCCCTTACCACAGCCAAATTGAAACAGCAGATTTTTTTTCTCTTTTTCTAGATGTAAACATGAACCATGAAGATGAACCAATCTCATACCCCATATACCCTTTTTCAGATGGGCGATTCAGGTGCTTCAGAGACCATCCTGTTTTTAAAACACCAGGAACTAGAAAAGAACCTAAGTCTTCTTAAATAATCTGTTTGGGCTTCTGACCTGTATGGGAAAGCTGTGTTTTCCCCCGCTAATGCTTTGACTAGTATCTTGAAATGATGTGCACACTGACGAAGAATTTTCAAGAGGGTATGAGAGTCACATTTGCAGAGATGATCGAAAGCTCAAAGGGACAAGAAGAGCACTTGAAACACAGACCCATGACACTTACAAATTATCCCTTATCTCATCCTGCTCTCCTCCTTCAGCCTCCTTCCAAGGGGCCTGTTTCTGATTACCTGAAACAGAAAGAAAGTCATCCACCGAGGTGATGTCATCCACGGCCTCTGTCAGCACCCGGACCTGCTTCTCCCACTGATCTTTGAAGACGTCCATGTTGTCCTGAGCAACTTTGCTCTGTGGCCGGGCAGCCAGGGTGAGAGCCGCATTGATGACCTATTTGTTAGAAACAGACCAAAGACATATTGAGAATTCTCTTCAAAATGCCATCTTGAAACCCCAAACCGTGTAGCTTCTTCAGATAAGTGGGTTCTCAGTGTTCAGAAGGACACTTAAAAACATGAATGATGAAGTAGGTCATCAACTACCATTAGTTTTTGTTTGCTTTGCTTCTCTTTTAAGATATAGTAATTAGCATCAGGTCTCTGAAAGTATTTACTGGACGAGTTGTTTACTTCTCACAGAACTCTTGTTCTACATGTGCAAGCTTATAATTTAGTTGTTGAGACAAGGTAAATAGACATGGGATATTTAAATAACAGCCCACAACAAATAAAACAAAGCCAATATGAGCAGAAGAGACGATAATTGCCACAGTGATTCTGAAGACTGGAACTGTTAGATTCTCTCTCTCACCTTTTTTTTTTTTTTTTCTTGATAAAGGCAGAACTTGAAACAGGCCATAGAGGTTTGGTAGCACATTCTAGTGACAAGAAAGAGGGCAAGGCAAGGAAAAGAGCGACGCGAGGGCTGGAGCATGAAAGGTCCTGAGTATCAAGTCACCAACCAGGTTTTGAAACAAAGTGAATACAGCTTACCTGGGGACACAGGCTGTCAATCTGGGTGGCTGCCATTCGAACTAATTTCACCCCTTCTTCATTGTTGGAGATGGAACAGGCCAAATTGGCAACCTGTATTGAAGAATATTTGAGTGAAAATTACGTGGAGGCAAAGGAAACATGTTGTGTGACCTTGCACCTTCTCTGGAGAGTGACACATCCAGGAGAAGTCTTTCACAATTAAGATTAGGGTACCCTTCAATGTTGAATTAAACGTTACTAGTTTTAATACTACGTTAGGCATCTCTTCCAGAATAGGGTGCTAATAACAAATTATTGCCTCAGGATGCTCATGCACACACAATAATGTATTTTAACTGCGTTGATTTGAACCGTTGTCTGCTATGGCTGCCCTACTCTGTAACTTGAGCCCTCTTAGACTCATCACTGAATGTAAAACACTGTGATTTGGGCCAAATAAGTACTAAATTATAGTCACTAAGATACATTACAGACAATGCTCTGAATTTAAAAGAGACTCATAGTAAGCTGAAAATCAGTGTGCTCTACCTGAAGGAACTCAGAGCTGCCTGCCAGAGTCTGTCAGGACCATGCCAGTCCACAAGAGCCAACTCCAATGTTTTTAGGGGCTGCGTGGGCTGAGAAATGTGTAGAAGAGACTGGTACAATCCATAGGTAGCAGTGGAGCATGGGACAAATGAGAACACGTGGGTCTAGTACAAAGGCACTCAAATTTCATATTTTTTAACACATGACACCAACCAAAACAGCTGAACTGCATTTAAGATCTGAGGTCAAGCATTTCAATTTGTATTATCCCTTTTCTTCAAGGAGTGAGAATTGGTAATACAAGGTCAGACTGATTGGTCAAGGTGAACAGCACACAAAACTATCATCAAAACACTGATCAGTCCCACCAGGCCAGTGTCAAGAGGATAGGAGGATCGGAACTAGAAAGTGCGAAGGAGAAGAGAAGGGGTGCCGGCCAGGCTTGGGAGCAGTAGGGCAAGTAGAACAAGTGATTAGCAGAGAGACAATCTCCAGGAGCCTCCTGGCCACCTGCCCTGTTGTATCTGGCTCACTTCTGCTCAGAACCATGCTTCCCTCCCATGTGATAAAGCCCTGGAAGATTACACCTCATTACACATGTGCTGAGTTCCTAATGTGAAAGGAATCTTAAACAGTGGGGAGCAGTGGGGAAAGCACAGAACTAGAGATCATCTGGAGGACCATCACTTGTCAGCTAAAGGAGATGGGTAGATGGTAATAGTAGAAACACTTTCAAATCCTACTTCAATAAATCATTAGTCCAAACAATCCTGTTTTGAAGCTTTTAAGGACATATGAAGTTCATTACAGTGAGTATATATAGTACTATGAGAGACCACAGACTCAGTTCCAAACTTTATCATGTAGTTTCTTATATTTAACACTTCACCTTTGATTTTTCAGATAGTCTTCACCATTTTACTTGGTTTTCAGAATAAGTCTGTGAGAAAGACAAATATATCTTGATTCTAAATGCCCAGGGGTATGAGGTTCCTTGAAGGCAGGGCAAGAACTAATAATACAGATTCTTAATTTATTTTTGTTATATCATATTGTCTCCACTCTGCATTTTATCTATCTTTGTTATATGTTTATTCTAGTGTGCTTTATATCCCAAAACCAGATAAATAATTGGTGCTCAATATGTGTTTATTGATTGAAAAATAGCTTTTCATTTTTTTTTACTGAACATAATGGATTAAAGATACTCCCAAAGGTAAGTTAAATTCCTCCTTTAATTTGTCTAGAAAAACTTTCACATTACCTTCTAGCAGATGTTTACCAATACTATGGTGCTAAACAAGGTCCCTACATTGTGGTCCATCATTTGACTTCAGAATGCTGTGTTCCCTGTTCATGATGGCATGAGAAAAATCAGGATGCTATGGTGAATTTCCAGAAAAATATATGTATTTAATATAAAATTCTATGATTTAATCTTCAATTAAATTCTTCCTATTCTTGCTATTGAACAACCATTCAGTTTATAAAATAATTTCAGGGAATTATTTTGTTTGTTCTTTATCAACATTGCTTGGTTTGTGAGAGAGACTTGAGGTCACACTTTTGCACAGCAGTGACCAATTACTAAGGAGTTTGGCATGGTCTATATAGCAATAACATGAAAACTTAGAAATAATCCAGGAACTAAGTCTTGGGTATATTTTGGAAAGAAGAGGGAAGAAATACCCATACTGTCAATGATATAATGACTCTAGGCCTAATATTTAATGGCTGTTGACATAAAAATACACATAATTAAGAGAGAGTAAGAGAACCAAATATGTTTATCTTGATGGAAGGACATAGTACTACTTATGTTTTTACCAAAAACTAACAAAAATCCCAGAAATGATCAGCCTTGTGATCACTTCTGAACTTATAGGAAATTCAAGAGATAAAGAAACATGTAAAATGAAACCACATAAATGCAATCATGAAAATCCTGATGATGATAAACTATTAGGAAAAAGACCTTTTTTTGGCTCCTGAATAAACTGTAATACACAAATCCAGAAATATGCAAAAAATAAATACAAAAACTAAAAGTGCATTGTGAAACAAAGTAAATTTTAAGTATTGATTAAATATATGATGATATTAAGGAGTACATTGATAATATTTCAGATTTTTTAAGTGTCTGTATCTTTTAGAGATGAATATTGAGACACTTATAGATGAAATGATATGTTTGGGATTTGCTTTACATTCATCTAGGCCAGGAAAAATGAGTGGAAGCAGAGAAGAAACAAGGTTGACCAGTAGTTGATAATATTTAAGCTGGGTGATAGTATATAATGGTTTATTGTATGTGCTCTACTTTGGCCTGAAATTTTCCATAATGAAATAATTAAAAAAAAAAAAAACGTAGCAACCACAATCTATTATATCACCAGCTCTGATGAAACACATTCTTGCACTTGTAAGAATCTCAAAGGGGCACAGAATAAGTTAGGTAGCAACCTGAATATGGTTTGCAGTTAAGGCTTACAAAAGAGTACCAGCCTCAGCATGGAAGAGGAATGGTGTGACTGGACTGTAAGTCACAGAGGTGGCCTACATACGGAGTCACACCAGCCCTCAGTCTCCTGTTCGTGCTGACTGCAGGTCCCCAGGAAGAAGTTGAACCTGGGACCCTAAGGGCTAAGAAGAACTGGGCTCTTCTGTGAGGAAGATGAGAATCAATGAGTTCTACATGGTAGTAATGGACTTTTTTGTGTGTTTTGAAATGTTTCTTCTTCCTTTGTTTAAATAAACTCTATTATGTCTGAAATCTAATGTGGGAATATCACTGACCAACAGAATCTTAGTAAGGGGCCATAGCACTAGCAATACTTAGCAAAATGTAAAGAGCTGGCAACTCCCCATAGCTCTTCAATTATTTTTATTCTCTTTCATTTACAGATCCATAAATTCTAAAGTCTGGCAGCCTTCACTCTGCAATACACTCCTGGCTCTTTAAGTCCACTTAAAATCAAAACTTCATTTACCTTATATTGTATTCAAGAACATTCTGAAAATATTTCCAATATGGTGCTAAGGATTTCACTATCTGCAAAGGCAGGCTTGTATATTTTAAATTGGTCATGGACTCAATCCAAATTCCTACCTTCCTTATTTTGCTTTGGCTTGCCTTTCCACTTCCCACTAGACATTGGTACCATAGTGACTCTGCACACGGTTTCGTATATTGTGATTTCTAGAACTCTGGCAGTAAACATTAAGTTTCAGTCTTGAGGCAGCTCCCAATCAATAATGCAGCTTGAAATGCCAGTTGATAATTCAACAGCAGCCCAAGACTAGTGCACACAGTAGGTACTTAAGAATTGTTTAACTGCTTGTTCTTTATACCTCTTATGTTATAATATCAGAAACTGTGATAAAAGTCCTAGTTTTCAAATCACAATATTTTCTCCTTAAAAAGTAGTTTTAGCATGATAATCTTCCTAATGCAGGGAGAAGGGGAAGGGAAGGGTATACTAGAATCATTAGACATTTGGAAAAGATTAATAGCAATAACAAAGTAGACAACAGACCATCAATAGGTCTGTGTTACTACATTGCCACCCAAAAGCTGTTGAGCAGTATGGTTAAATTTAATAGATTTCGAACTTGCTTGCATCCACCAAGCAAGTTATATTTATAGGCTGGCTCTGGCCTCTGCTTTCTCCGTTCTTGAATTGTTTACAACTTAGCTGAGTCAACAACAGTCATTTGACCTTCATAAAGACTTATAAAACAAAGTCTATCATTAACTATTAAATGTTGGGCTATTTTGATTGATTTGTGATTTCTGAAAGTGACTAGGTCTATGAATAAAGTTGGCACAGCTCTTTGGTGAACTAATCATATGAAATTCCCTTCAATCTTTTATGGAAGAAAGACCCCTCTCCCACACACACATACATGCACATAACTTCTAAGAGCATAATGAATTTGGGGCAACAGAAACTGCAAAGACTGGGCCAAGTCTCTATATCTGACTCATTGCCTTAAAAATGGTTATCTTGGAGAAAAGAAAGAAGTTTAGTAGTCATCACTAAATTGCGTGTTGCTGATTGCAAGAACTGAATGGGTTCAGAAAAAGTACCCCTGGGTGGGAATCGGTAAACACATGGAGGGTTATGAAATATATTTTACAATATTTTTTTCTAATTGATTAGCACATCTTTCTGGATACTAAAAAATTATGACATTTTCTGCTCTTCTGGAGGTGTGTCATGTAAGTAGGTAAAGCAAACAATACTATTGGTAAGATTAGAAAGACAGTAACCCAGCAAGGAAGCCTGATGCTGATTCAAGAAAATAACTGTCTCCTTGAACTGAATTTGTACTACAACTGAATATACATGAATATTCCCTAATGTTTAACAATCACCTCAGCAGACAAAAAGCAGGTAGATAGAGTCCAGGGACATGGGCAGGAGAGTGAAAGTAGACAAATTCAGAAACCCTCCATGTGGAACACTCATGAAAATATATTGTGACCACTTAAAATGCAAGATGTTTTTAATCACAAAAATATCTTGCATAGCTCCAAGTTCAAGATGAGTAGCAAATCACAACTGTGAAATTTGGTTTTCTGTGGACATCGCTACAGAAAGAAGCTTCATTTCAAAAATGCCATAGTCTTGTTTGAACGCTTACAATAAAAGCCAAAATGCCTGGAAGGCTTAGTTTTAATTAGACATTACCAATAAAGTATTTAACTCCAAAGTGATATGAGGTGCATCAGAAAGACCAGAATGTTTTCTTCTTTTCCGGCCTCCCTAGAAATCAAATTACTTTTTTTTTTTTAAATACATGTAATTCTGTTCAATTTTAGATGCCAGTGCATATTTGATGCATTCAAACCCTAAACACTCCATCATTTCATTAACTTTTACAGCTTTAGATGTCATATTGGTGTTTTAAGAATACACTATTGAAGTAAATCAGAACAGCAATTCTGAGGTTTATAAAGTACTTGCTCCTCATGTTAATATTTCAGTATCATCATAAATTTGAGAATAAAATGAACAAACTTACCATTAAAAGGGAATTTATGGAATTTCCAGACACTACAGTCACATGGTCATATAATAGCATAAAGGAAGAGACGGTGGCACAGACCCCACATGCAGTCACTCTCTCTGACATTCATGGCAACGAAGAATGCTATGGCCTCAATCTGAAGATTGATTTAGTTGTCTGCACTGATAGGATTAGCACACAAAAAGGCATTCATATGTATGTGCCTATCTTGTCTAGAATTGTAAGGGTCCTATAGAACATGCCGCATGTATTGCTGATGGAATTTTACAATTCAGTGAGAGATGAAAAGATACACTTCCCTGAAATCTTTGTGAGGCAAGACAGAAGCAGCTGATGTGAAGACAGGAATTTGACCTTAAGATGATGATGGCTTCCACAAAGACGGTCCTAGAAAAAGACCTAATGACCACACTCATGACTTGATATGAGGAGAGCCCCAACGACCTGGCCACCCCAGATTATGTTAGCAGCAGTATCTCTTCCTGGCTGGGGTATTTTGTTTGTTTGTTTCTATTGTAGTATAGTGCTATAATTGTTCTATTTTATTTTTTCTTTTATTGATTTTATCAGGGTGACATTGGTAGATACATTACATATAATATATGTTTCAGGTATAAAATTCTATCATATATCATCAGTATTTATGTTGTGTCTTCACCACCCCAAGCCATTCTTTCCGTCACCGTTTATCCCCCTTCTACCCTCTCCTGCCTTCCCCCACCCCCATTTCCCTCTTGACTGAGGTATTTTGGAATCCTCCTCCAATTCAGCTGCCTTAGAAGGAGATGAGTTTATGAACCTGATTACCTGTAACTGGGCTTTTCAAAGACGGAGGAGACAACAAGGATAATCTGATAAGGGAGGGATGGCTCAGTAGAGGTTGGCAGCTGGGGCAGCGTGAAATCCCCGGGACAGGAGGAAACGAGAAACACTTTTTCATGCTTCCGTTTTAAATGACTTCTGTAAAGCATCTGATGCTTACAATTATTCTATATATTTTAATTTTTTTAGACTTGTAGAATGTAAGAGCCTGAGCTTTAGGGTCGGGCAGCTAAGGTTTACATCTCGACTCTTATCCTTGCCGTAAGCATGTTGCGTTAGTGATATGAGCCTCAATTTCTTCAACTGTAGAACATAAATATAAAACAGCAAAGTGGTGGTAAGGTTGGAATAAAAAATGGACAGAGTGCTTAACCCAACAGCCAGTAAGAAGTTGACAGATGTTATCCTTATATTGTGAGAGGTCACTGTGAAAGTTAAGAAATATTTTGATAACAGTATCCCACCAATGATGTATTTATTCATCTATTCAAATACTGATGCCTAGAATGTGCCATACACAGAGGTAATTGAATATTTTTGTATTTTCTCAAGAAGTTTATATTTTGGTGAAATTAAGTAAGTGTATTTTTAAAGTTCATATTGTAAAATTTATGACAAAGAAAGTAAAGCAGAAGCAATGAGAGTAAAGAGAAATCTTAGTGAATATTTGCACAGTTGATCCTTCAGTTGGATATAATTTTTATACAGTTGCAATCTCAGCATGTATCTTTTTGTCACTGCTTAATCTCTTACATAGCAAATATTTTCCAGGTTCTTTATATACTTGTAATTATTTTGGTAATAACTGATTAAGATTCCTAAAAATTTTTGCTTTATGTGTTCAGTCAATTTTCTGTTTTCCTACACTTAAAGAAGTCTCTGACCTTGCCCTTCCCCAAAACAAAGTTATGTACATCCTTAAGCATCCACTTCTGGCTCCTGTCAGAAGCATACTTTCTGGGTCAGGGAAACTGGTGGTGTTGTGGCACTTATTTGCAAATGGCCAGAGTGCCTGCTAAAAGGTCCCCAGCAATGAGTGGACTGTCAATTCTCCAGTGTCACCAGCATCACACCACACACTCCTCAGCACCGCTCCTCCTCGTCTTCTCAGCCACCACTTCAGTCTCAATGTCTTTCCACCATTCATTCCACAAACCACAAGCAGAAATCAGGATTGCTAAAAGTCATTTCATGTTTCTGCAGCGGGACTGTGAATTCTTGCAGGACAGAAGCTTTCGCTATACCTAGCACAGGTACTCAACTCCAATTTTTTGATTTTGCTAAACCTAACAAATTCTATTCATCCTGTATAAAGTAGAGCACCATTTAACTTGTCATAACTTAATCATCCCTAGAAGGATCCTGAGTTCTAAGATCTAGAATTTGGAGCAAGTATATGTTCTACGTACCATGCTGTTTGGAGTTTATCATCAAATCAGCATTCAGCAGCTAATACTAAACGAATCTTACACAATATCTGCCACATGGTGCTACGAAGCAATTTCTTCCTCGTCCCACCAGGCTTCCTAACCTCACTGGTACTTATACACCTCTGAGAACACAAATCTTCATTCCTTAGGGCGCCTCAGGGATGCAGAACTGCTCTTCTGCCTGTGCTCTTAGGTATACACACACCGCTAGCGAATGCTGTTTGCATACCTCTGCCCAAATTAAAGTGATCAGTCTGCCCTGGTGACTTTAATAGAGGTAATCACCAGTTCACATTCATGAACAAATTAATGTGCTTGCTTCATAGCTGAATCACTCAGCATAAATCTATACCCTTCTTATATAAAAACCTCAGTGGCTTAAAATAATGCAATAAAGCACCACCTAATGCCTTCTTGATGCCTGTTCATCAATAATGTGTGGTTGTGTGAAAAAGATAGGGGAGACTTGGCATGTGTTATCTAGAATCATGCAATAAATGCAATGTCCTTTTAATTACTATTGGCATCCTAGGATTTTTGTTTTACCCATCTTTTCAGTGAACAACTGAATTATTACCCTTCACTGTTAATTAGTTCTCAGTCCCATGTAAGTGAAATATGAGTTGACTTTCATACATGGGAGATGAACATCACCCCACTGCATACTGGTGGGCTCGGAGCTCCAGGTTCTGTCTCTAGCAGTGGAGAAGGGCCACACTGCACCATCAGTGCTTGACTTTTACCAGAAGCCAAAGATTGTTTGCAGAATATCTGAATACCTAAGTGCAGGTGTTCTCTACTGCCTGGTCTCATCTCATTCAAGACGATAAGCAGAAGCATGGAGTTAAGGCCATAACCACAGTGCAAAGGGACGATGACCACCCTAACCAACGTTATATCTGACCTCAGGCCCCTTTGTACAGAGTTCCAAATTGATGAGGGTGACAGCCAGAAGTTCCCCTACTCTCTCCACTTTATGCCCGTGGTTTTTGTTAGTGTCGTTTGGGGATGGAAGGCAGCTATGCTCACCACTATACCACCAATGCCACACTGGGGATGGGAAGAGGGGTAACAGAGGCAGGTGTCTCCACCAAGCAACCTTTTAGCAATCAGCTAAGGTTCAATTCAAAGTCCACATGTTCCTGAAGACTGACCAATAGGAATAGATTTCCTTTTTAAGGTTCTTCAGGGTTACTGCCTACACCACTGGCAGCTGCTTACCAAGTACTATTGATTTAGTCTTTATTTGTGGTTATGTGCAGGAAGACGAGTAAGTACTTACATACAGAATTAGAAATACATATATATACTGGTGGGGCAAGAGTAGGCTTGCAGTTGTGAGTACATGAAACAGTTTATTCTTGTATTATTAACTTTTAATTATTGTATTATTTTCCACAGAAACAACTGTAAATCTACTTTTGCCTCACCCTGTATAGATATTTTGCATGTCGATCAAGTTTCAATCTCCTTGCAATATGGTTGTTTTGTTCATCCTTGTGGCCCCTATGGCTCCCTGTACAAGATCTTGCACATAGCAGATATAATTTTGGTCCCTGGATGTTTTCTGCTCTCCTGCACTTACCTCCATTGAGTCCTCCTCCCTCTTCTGACTGCTTAGCCAGCAAAGTATGCTAACTGATTAGTCAAAGTAACTATTCACTAAGGTAATATTTCTCCTCCTGGAGAAAAATAATATTCTCTAATATATTCCTCCTAATATAACATCTTAACCCAATTAAGATGTCCCTGGGTCCTTAAGAACTTTAAAATGTACATTGCAGAAACTTCAGACCCCTAGGAAAGCCATAGGGGAAATATGCAGGGACAGCGATCTTTCTTTAAGCTCTGTCATCTTTATCTAAAAATTCTTTTGTCCTTCTCTGATCACCTGGTTGTGTGAATAAAATCTTATTGCAGCACATCTTTGCCCATTCACTTCTAATTGTCGATGGTTGCATTTGCACAGCAAGGGCGCAGTTGA
This sequence comes from Micronycteris hirsuta, assembly GCA_004026765.1. Taxonomy (NCBI): domain Eukaryota; kingdom Metazoa; phylum Chordata; class Mammalia; order Chiroptera; family Phyllostomidae; genus Micronycteris; species Micronycteris hirsuta. The sequence goes on from PVJI01000691.1 coordinate 161,974, forward strand.
GTAGATGCGCAGGAGACCACAGGACTCGCAGCTTCAAGGTTCTCCTTGGCCTAACACCTAGGAAGCTATCTGACATTATTAGCCCAGTGAGTACACACCCCCCCTCACCTTCTCATCCCTGCAGCCTTTTGCTTGCCTCTGTCCTGAAGGACACAATCAGAAGAGGCCTCCTCATTTCATTGATAACCAAGGCATCTACAAATCTCTACCAAGCTGGAGACTCCCCTGTTGAGTGCCCTGCACCCTCTTCATTCCATGGGCCACAGGCCCCTACAGAAGCCTGCAAATATGCCGGTGTCTTGCTCAGCTCAGCTCTGAAATCTAACACAGTTCTGTGATGCTAGAACAGAGTAGCGTGGTGTCAGAGGGCTAGCCCCAGAGTTATCCCATGTCACCTGGGAAGCAGCTCTAAAAGGGCCCTGCTACATGGAACCCCTTCTCTCCCCTTTGACTTTTAAGTAGCCACCGTCACCTTGTTAGGCAACAGAGGCAGGCATCACAGTACAGAACTGTGCCCAGGCTTGGACCCCAGATGCATCCTGGTTTCATCTGCAGGCCCTTGGGAGACCAGGGCCAGCTCTAGATGGAAGCAGCAGCTGTGCTTGCGAAAGCACATGTCAACTTCCAGCCAAGGTTATATTCATAACCAATGCTCCCAGGAATAGGCCAGGCCCACAATACCCTTCAAAAATGCCTCAGCTTGGCAACTTTCTGCAGGAGAACTGTCCTGCTATCATCTTCAGTGGTTCAGTTTTTCCCCTAGCTGAATTAGTCATCTGGGTGAATGGCTAGTCTGCCTGACCTTTCAATCTGCTGTGTAAAAAACAAACAAACAAACAACAACAAAAAAACAAGCCTGAAGAGAGCATTCTGACTAACAGTCCCTGAGAAGGGCAAGGAATGAGGAAATTCTAGGCATCTCGATTCTGTTCAGCTTTCTACTCCCCAGGCTGTTTATGTAACTGTGGGCCTTTGCCTCAAATAAGTTCAGCATTGTTTTTCTATAGGATCCACGTTTAGCAAGTGTAGTTGTTTTGGGAGCATCAGTAATATTGTGTGTGCACAGAGAGGAAAGGAGACAGAAAAAGAGGCCTCTGAAGATATTTAGGGGTTATCACCAATGTAAATGCTCTCTTAGTTAAGTAAGCAATAATTAATTATAACATTGCCTAAGGCCTAAGTAATTTTTTACCTTTTAAAGGCCTTAAAACCTATTATTTCACAACAGAATATATTATGTATACAGATAAAGATGTACATATTAATTGGCATTTTTTAGTGAGGAAATATGATTAACAAGCTATGCCCATGAGCCAAATATGGCCACTTGCTTGTTTTTGTATGGTCTTCAAGCAAAAAAAAAAAAAAAAAAAAAAGGTTTATACGTTGGTTAAATTTGGTTAAAATACATGTAGAAAAATATGCGAGATGCTATATTATGTGGCCCATAAACCCTAAGATATTTACTATTCTTAACAATAAGATCTTCTAACCCCTCGAACATGATACTCATAAATATGAGGATGCCGTGGTCTTTGTTTGCTTGTGAACCAGAGTAGAAGTTGTCCCAACTGCTCCGATCCTGGAAGTCTTTGATTCTGTTCAGTGAAGCCCTCTGTACTGATATCATTTCCCAGTCTCTTTCTTGGTAATGCTCCTCAAAGGCAAGGAGCTTTCACATTCCTTGCACATTTTAATTTATTTTTTTATTTACATTTATAGTAAACCATATTATATCATTCATCATTTCACCAGATTTAGCTTTTCCAAAAATCCAGTCTATCCTCAGGGACTAAAGAACTGCTAAGTTGGAGAACGGTCCAAAGAATATGCCCAAGACTTTAAAGGGAATTCACAAAGAATAAGTGCAAAAAAGGCGTGTTAGAAGCACTATTTCCAGAATATGGACAAAACTCCCAAAGGGTCTACTTTGAAGAAAACAGCGCTCTTCCGGATGAATATGTTCTATGTGAGGGTTGTACCTTGTATGTGCCGGGACCCATTAGATCTATAATGATGTCTGAAGAAAGGAGTCCAGCTCACTGGTTTACATGGAGAGAATACGGGAGAGAGCTTTACTACTCAAAGCATTGTCCACAGGCCGGTGAGAGAGCCATCGGGGCTGGGGTGGGAGGGTGGTGAGTTAGAAAGCCAGAACATCTGGTCTTCCCCAGACCTTCTGAATCACAGTCCACATTTTATCAAATCCTCAGGCTGATTCTCAGAGCCATTACAATTTGAAAGTATTGGCATAATGCAACTCGCATGAGATACAAAACTGGACCAGTGTGCTACTTGGGCAAGTCATTCTCTTTGAGTAGTCATGCCATCCTCTGTAAAAGTGTTCAGATGCCTAACTTTCATGAGAAGAATAAATTATTATAAGGTGTCAAGCAAATAAGTATTCTTCAAAAGGTTTACTCCTGTTATGCAATTATGTGAGCCACTACAATACAGTAAATAATAAAACAAAGTAAGAAAAGTCATTTGATGAAAATGTTTGCCAATTTAGTCTGTTTTCTGAAAATGACACTGGCTATAGGAAGTCAATGACTAACTCATACAAGAACATAATGTATAACTTAGAAGGGGTTTTAGAAATCCTCTAATGCAATGGTTCTTGCCCTCGTTGCATATTCTAAACACCTGAAACATTAAACAAACAAACAAAAAAATACCTGACAGGCCTGACCTGAGATGCCAGAGTGGGGCTTGCCCATCAGTAGATTTTTATTGTTAAATTTCACGGGATGATTCAAGTGTCTAGCCAAGGTTGAAAACCATTGATCAAATCCCAACACTTTTCCATGTGCTCCACCACCATCTATTTTACCAAAGAGAGTTATTCCAAAGGTTTTAGAATACTTGCCCTTGGTCATGCAACTAAGTTTCTGCAAAATAGAGGCCAGGATTCAGGTCTCTGTCATTCCTAACTATGGACGGGCATTGAAAACTCAAAAGAAGCATTAAAATTTATATAGATATATATATTCACACACACATATATATAATGTTATATATAAATGTCATATATATGTATGTATGTATACACACACACACACAATCAGCCTGAGATCCATTCTCACAGATTCTGTAGTGCCCATTCTTTGCCGTGGACTACACATGGGGATCTTAAAGCTCCCCAGCTAAGCCTAATATGCAGCCCAAGTTGAGAACTGTCTCCTCATTCTAAGTTTAATCTAATCACACTCTGAATTCAATTTGAGCACTTCCCAGTAGTGTTTCCCCCTCCTCTAAGTCTTTACTTTGTGTCCATCAGTTTTGATATCCCCTAATGAAGACAGAACAGGGAGAGCCATGGAGAGCTCTCTTTCCCATCATTTTCCAAGTTTTCCCCATCACGAGAAGCACCTGGGTGCTTAAATTTCACCAAAAGTTTCTGATTCTGGAGGTCTGAAATGGGCCTGACACTTTTTGGTTTCAAAAGGTTGCCCTGATAGCATTTATGAGGCAAATTTCAGATAACCCAGCAGCAACAGCATCACCTGGAACTCATTAGAAGTGCCCGTTGTTGGCACCACCCCAGACCTAAGGACTCAGAAGCCCTGGGGGTGGGGCCCAGCCATCTGTGTTTTAACGCACTCACCAGGTGATCTGGATGCACACTCAAGTTTGAGATGCATAGATCTACCACAATGTCTTCATTTGACAAATGGTACCTGGTTTCTAGTTTCCAGGAACAGGAATTTCCCCTAAACAACACCTGTTTTATTTTTCCTTTAAAAAAAAAATCCCATATCACTTTTTGCAAGTCTATAACAATAAGTAGTTTGGGGGGGGTTTCCTTTTTTAATACTTTTAATTAGAGAGGCTTAACTACTATCATTATTCATGAACATTCTGAGTAAGAGTAAGACCCCATGATTTGACACCAAAAAGGACATTTTCCTGGGCATTCTGGGTGGTGAAACCAGCTAGGTTATCTTGCTCTCAGATTCTCTCCCCTGAAATGCGGACATGCACACACACCATGATCTTTTACTATACACCCCCCAGATAATATAAGGGTAACCAGAGAAGGATAATCATCCATATGTAGTTATCTCCAGGATTCCTAGAGAAGTTTACATGTAGCGGAATCCTAGATACCTGAATAGTGTTTAAGACATTTTGAAAGTTACTATTTCTTTCAATTCTCACAACACTTGAAGTAACAAGTTTCATTTGTGTGAGTATTAATGGCATACTTTCTTAAGAAGTTTTATACGTATTTTCTCATGATAATCTGACACACCCTATGAGGTAAGTACCATTATGATCATTGCCATTTTATAGATAAGGGAATTCAGACACAGAGAGTTTTCCCAGGTCACACCATGGCAAGCAGGAAAGTCAGGTTTGAATGCCAGCAGTCTAAGTTCAAAGCTTACTCAACAAATGTCTATGTAGTGCTCATTTCTCACTCACCACAAACCTCTAAACAGGAAATAATTTGCTTCCATTTTACAGATTATAAACCAGAAGCTAAGAGAGGGTAAGTACATTGCCTAGATCATACAGTTAATAACTGGCAGAACTAATATTTGAACTGGAGTCCATTTCCAGGTCCCATGTGTGTATGTCATTCATTCATTCATATATATATATGTGTGTGTGTGTGTGTGTGTATAATGTAACTAATATTATGAATATGCAATATATAGTATATATTATAAATAGGGCTATTGTACCCTCTGCATTCTTACCAGTGGGGAAGGCAGCCTTCCAACTTTAAGTTGTAGTCACTTTATGAAGTATTTAGAAAAAGCTGGTAAGAGTAATGAACGCCCTTCTAGCAGAAAGTACACTTTCCACCAGAGAAAACGAAGGCATGGAGGACACAATGTGATACTGAGGATGAAGAGCAGATTGGAGAAGGGACTCTGGAGAGTAGGCTTGGTTAACTTCGGTTTTACACCTGAGGCTAGTCCTGCTCCTGAGCTTCACCAGACACAAATTCAGAGTCACTTAACTTGACCATGGTATCAAGTTGTTTCCCCCTGACTTCGAAGACATAACAGAGGATGTCACTAACACAGAACTGGGGTGTTGGCACAAAACCAGCTCCTTCAGATTGGAAGAGGCAGTGAGTCCTCAAAGTCTTCAGAGACCTGCCTTACCAGACCCCAGCTCCCAGGCAAGCACACACATTGAGCCCATCTAACCAAGCTAGGCAGGGGAGGGTTCCTGAGTGGCTGTTCCAAAGCAAAATTCAGGAAACTTCGAAGCATATCTCTGGCTAGTTTCCTGCCTCCCACCTCTCTAGGTGAAGAGAAAGATGGCGGCAACAGTCAATCTAAGAAACCCAGCTGTGAAATTCTGGCCCAGCCGAACCTGAAACCACGCAAAGAGAAAAGAGTTAGCCAGAAGGCACTGGCTTCTGCTTCATTCGTTCACTCTCTTGCTTAATGAGTTTAATTAATCACCACGGTTGGCTTAGTGAAGTCAAGCAAAGTAAGAGAAAGAGACATCATCTCTGTCTTCAAGCAACCCGGATCTGACAGGGTGAGGCAGCTCTGCCGGAGCCAGTGCGGCGAGATACGAGACCTGCTGTCGAAGGCCGTGCCAGCTGGAGTGGACACACAAAACGGGGGGCGATTCTATTTTGTGGGAGGGCTTATAGGGGCAGAGATCATTCAGGAAACACTTCAATGATACGAGTCCTAAGTCTTGGTAAGGCAGATCCTAAGGTTGGGGAGAAGGAACGGGTAAGTAGAGGCTGGGGGCATGCGCAGGGAATCCCAGGGAGAAGGAACAATGTGAGCCAGGTCCAAAGAGCCTGGGCTGTTTGGATGTCGGCAGGCAGTTCATTAAAGACTGAGTATAAGGAAGGCAGGGGTTGGCAGGTAACACAGCTGGGGCCGAAGTCAGTGCCAGGGAAGGCAGAAATTCCACCTTCCCCTGTAGGCAAAGGTGAAGAGTTTTAGCATGTGAGGAGTGATTGGACAGATGCTTTAGGAGGAAGACTTGGGCAGTTGTTTGGAATGTGAATGGGAGGAGAATGAGACAGACAGAGCTGGGGTCTGCCTCTAGAGTCAGCCTGTGGAAAGGAAACTGTGCACCAGCTATATATAGAATAGGAAAAAACACGGAGCATGAAGGCCAGTGCACAAGATACCATTATATGAGTTACCTTTTCTGACCCCTGTCTTACAGACGAGGACATGAAGACTCAGAGAGGTTAAGTACATCCCCCCATAATCACCCCGCTGGTCAGGTTCATTGTCAGGACTAATCAGTCCCCGGCCTGTCTTCCCAAAGCCCTACCCCCTCTCCCCAGGTGCTTCCTGTAGTTCCATCTCCTCCTGAAGGCCTGCAATTCCCACCAACAGCTACCCTGTTGCTGTGACAACCTAGGGGGAGAGTGGTAATTCCTGAGACCAAGGTCAAATGCTTGGATTTGCTATTCTATGCTTTTGCTTTCCTTATCTATTCTACCTCAAAAGTCAAATTCAGGCCCCATGCAATTCAGGAAGCCTTCAACTAACCCCACAGAGGCTAACGGGATCTTCCCTGTACTCTGAAACTACAGTATTAGTTTTTAAAAATGTGTCTCCAGTTTGGTTATGTTAAAACTGTTCTCTGTGAAGATCCTGTCTTCCTAATTATAACATATGCTTCTCAGAGGCAGGCACTGGCTTCCCCCTCCCATGAAATGTGACGCTGAGAACACAATGGTTGTCAAACCCTCCCGCGTGCCAGCTTCCGGCTGCATGTCACTGTGCCCCTCACAACAGGGGAGGGCAACTTACCTTGGAGCCCAGCCTCCTCACATGCTCAGAACTGACATATAAAATGTCACTTAAAGTTTAATTCCAGGAAGAGGAATTGGCATCACCTATCTTCCGCTCTCCAGCTTCTACCTTATAACTTTCTCTTCACGCAGGCCTGCCATTATCACCAAGGCGTGAATACTTTCCTCCTCCCGCCTCTTTCCCACGCTCCAATCATTCATATGGAGTTTCTCCTCAAAATTTATAGCTCAGCATTATACATCTTTTTGATTGTATTAAAAGTTGTTTCTCTCTGCTCACTGGTGCCAACCTAATATTTACTCAGCCTTTGTCACACTGACACCTCAGCTTTCGTTTCTGCTCACTAATCTCCTTGAATTCTGCTCTCCCCTATTCAGCCTGCTTGAGATGTGCAAGACTGCTATAAATGTTTTTTCATTAAAAAGCTCCTCCTGCTAACTTCATAGAAATGGTATCCAGATGATTCTCAACACTTTCTTCTTAAACAATTTCATACTCTCCTGTGACCTTAACTATTTTCATCTTTGATTTGACAATTCCCAAATCATTATCCCAGTCTCTGCCTTCCTTCTTCTACTCTTGATGTAATGTTCTGAGGTGAGCCGTCTGCTCCAAAAAGGTGTCCCACAGTCACTTTCAAGGTAAAATTCCACAAAAAACCACCCACCCACCTTCTCCTCAGTTTCACTCTCAGCCCGTGACGTACCGATCTCCTAATTACATAGGGCAGGAAACTAAGACTGTCATTTAGTTTATACACAAGTCTTGTCACCTTTAACTCAACTATAAAGCGCCTCCACTTTGCTTCCTTCCAACCGCTCGTCCGAGTTCAAATCTTTACCAACTCTCACTCTGACTGTTGGGGTGAAATGCAACCAGTTTCAGACAGTCTCTGAAGTCCTCCAGGCTGGCCCCACCTGACTCTCCAGCTCACCCTTCACCTCCTCCTTTCACAGCTCAATCCTCTCGCTGCAAAAGGCTGCAACCTTCATTGAAACCTGACTTTTTAGCCCCAATTTCAAGGATGCTTGAAAAACAGCTGAAGTTCATATTAATAGCTAATCACCCTAATGGAGTGACTCTTTCTGCAACCTAGCAGAGCCCCACAAAAAGTTCTTATCTCTGGATTTGGACTTCAAACATGACCTCCATTTGGAGGCACAGAATACTTGATGCACTTTGACAGAAACAGAGGACCCAGCCAGGTTCCAGGTCTGTCCTGTTGGCAAATTCTAGAAAAAAAGACCAGCAGATGACACAATTTAGCAATGAGATTGTTCTGGCGGACAGTCACATCGTGGGGCGTGTATTCCTTAAGTAACTTCACATTCTGGCTTCTCTCTCTTCATTTTTTTTAATGCCCACATGAGAATACGTTTATTGCTTTTAGAGAGAGAGAGAGAGAGAGAAACACTGATGAGTTGCCTCCATATGTGCCCCAACTGGGAATCAAACCCGCAACCTTGTTGTCGGGTGGGATGATGCTTCAACCAACAGAACTACCCAGACAGGGCTCCCTCTCATCATTTTATTTTTTCCCCAGGGTCTAATTCTTTCCTCTCCATGACTTTCCGGTCATTCAGAAGTGATGCAGTCTCAGTTCAGCTATTCAGAGTGTCACTTCCCTGTTGCTGCTGCAACAAACTGCCACAAAATCAGAGGGTAATAACAACACACCTTTATCATCTTACGTCTCTGAAGGTCAGCGGTCTGGCATGGGTCTACACTAGGCTGAAGTCAAGGAGTCAGCAGCGCTGGTTCTCTTCTGGAGGCTCCAAGGGAGATCCCACTTCTTGTCTTCTCTGTCCTCTACAGGCTGCTTGTATTTCCTGCATCACCGTTCCTTTCCCATCTTCAAAACCAGCAGCGGCCATTCCCGTCTTTTTTGTGTTGCATCATCCTGACACTAACTCCTCTGCCTCTCTATTTCACTTCATAAGGGCCCCCGTGATTATACCGGGCCCACCTGGAATATCCAGAATCATCTCCTTACCTTCAAATCAGCTGATTAGCAACATTCATTCCACCTGAAACCTTAATTCCCCTTTGCCATGTAACATAGTCCCAGGTTCCAGGAATTAGGATGTGGACAACTTGGGGCTGGGGCATTATTCTCCCTACCACATTTTAGTTCTATATAAAAGTTCAAATCTTGCTTTAGAGTGAAAGCACCTCTCCTCCCACTGATGGGACTATAAGAAGTATGAGGAGGCACTTGTTAGATTGTCTTCTGTCCTTCACGTGGCAGCTTCAATTCCTTCTTGCTCCCCCTACTTGTAACAGTTTTCAAGGCCTCCAAGTAGGGCAGATGGGAGGAGAGCAATGGAAACAGGACCTTCTTTGCTCACTGAACAGAGATACTGGCCCAACACAAGCACTGGCTGGGCTTGGCAGGTCTTCCACGAAGCTCTGTCAATCATGGTGTCCTCTGCCCAGGTCAGTGCATCTTCTCTCCACTGGCACAGTGCCCCTGCATCAGCGCCCAGGAATCTCCAGTTTTCCACTGAGGTTTTTCATGCTCCAAGCAGCCATCATGAATCAGACCCATGGATCACTCACTGTTCACCAAATCCTTCAGCCACAGGAAACACCGGTCCTTTTCATGGACAAATGCTAGAAATGCAGGCCAATCCCAGTGCAGTCCGCTTTCTGCTGCATCACTGTGGAGCAGCAGTAGCGTGATTCTTACCCTTTAGCCTCTCACACCTGTTGAACCCGTCTTCTGTGTTCCCCATCAGCACGTGGAGGACTTGCCCAGTTCTCCTAATGCTTTGATCAGGGCCCATTCTTCTTGTTAAATATAGGGGCTGGCCTGGCACACCATCAGCCCTCTTTAAAAAAGTCTTCCCTCTGTGCTGGCTGGGGTGGCTCAATGGATTGAGCATTGGCCTGCAAACCAAAGGGTCGCTGGTTCAATTCCCAGCCAGGGCACATGCCTGGGTTGCAGGCCAGGTCCCAAATAGTGGGTGCATGAAAGGCAGCCACACATGGATGTTTCTCTCCCTCTCTTTCTCCCCCCTCCCCCTCCTCCCTTCCCCTCTGTCTAAAGAAAAAAGAAAATGTCTTCCCTCTAATATCCATGTATCGATCTGTTTATAGCTCCAGAGTGGGTGAGGGTATTGAGTCTGCTAACCAGCTTTCAGCCAGCTACTTAGAAAAACATGCCTTTTGGTCTTACATCTCAATTTAAGAAGTGACAGCTGAAATTCCTATTTTAATAGCATTCCTGGTGGAGAAGGAATGAGCTAATGAAGGAAACACAGGGGATGGTCCATATATGCGGAGTAAAAAGGGGAGGGCTTCTAAGCAATAGTGGATCTAATGAGTCTTCATTCTACAGAGAAGGACAACAGACCAACAGACCATGAGGTCAGTGAATAAGACATATGGCCAGTCTCCTGCAGTAGTCCAGTACATGTGGTTCCATAGGGTGGTCTCCAGGATGTCAGTTCCCCCAAGTGAGGATGCCTGTCCTTTATTGGTTTGAGTCTGATGAGTATCATGGCCCAGGCAGTTTAATAAATCCGTAAGAGCTATTCTGAGACTACTGTGCCATGGGCTATTTTGGCTGGGCAGGAAAGGTACCAGCATGTAGTTGTTTCCTGCAATATAAAGGGAATATTACTAAACAGACAAGTCACCCATTGAATAAGTATAAAAATTTCTGGGACACAGAGCTCAGGGGAGGTCAGAACAGACCAGGTCAAAAATCCCAGTTCTGACCTATTAGTACACATAGCTCAGAGCTGTGACCGGGCCACATGCTGGGAGTGACAACGCCGTTCCCAATACTTGTGCAATACAGAAGCATTTTTGAAGTGACTCATAATGTCAAAGCTAGGAGAGGATTTACAGAGATCTAGGCCATACCTCTCATGTGAAGATGAAGAATCAGAGACCCAGAGACAGTGTGATTTTCTCAGAGATGCTCTCCTAACTAGTGACCAAGCCAGGACTCAAAAGCAGATTCCCTACCTCCCATTCTAACGATCTTGATGTTTTCGTCAGTCTGGACTGGCAGTAGCTTTCTGCATTTTGCTGTTTCTTCAGCACAAAGCACAACGTATGATAGTGTTCAAAAAAGCATTTCTAGGAATTCACAATGCCAATTTGTTTTCCTTCCCTTAGCTTTCTTGGCCACATCTTCTTTTCCATTGCAGATGCTCCCTGGTTTTATAAACACACTCACACACACAAACTGAAGTGTCTATTTTATGCTTTCTCTCCTCAAATCAAGCTCCAGGTTTTTCTTTCATATTTCCCACTGTCTCAGTAGAACTCACCCACTGTGAGTTCCTTCTCTCTTCTCTGTGACAACAGGTAATGTCCATGAGTTCAAGAGAAAAAAGTTCTTATTTATGCTGGTAGCTAAATTATCTAGCTCTCTAAATTACCCAGGAGCAGAAATAAACAAAGGCCAGGATAAGTAAGTTCACAGATATGTCTATCACCTATAATTAAATACTAAATTCAGATTTAGTTTCTTGAGAACTAAAGCCAAAAAAGGCAAATACTGGGTTACATAAGTATTACTTTTTTTTAATTAACAAAAAGATACAGATTCAACTTCAGAGACTAAACCTTTCCTGAAGTTAAATATCACTTACTCACATAGATAGTCAACACAAGGATATTTAAAAATATAGTAGAAAAACCCCACTAAGTGTGTTTTTGTGCCAGATAAAATAGTCCACTCCGGATAATAAGTATTGTTATTATTATCACTGAGAGTGATAACAAAGGCCAACAATGCAGACCCTCCTAAAACAACCAAGAAGTAAAGTCCATTGAGTTCAAGGTTCTGGTAGAAACTCAATAGAGAATAGCTTCTATATATTTCAACATGTCCAATGTTCACAGTGTGTGTGTATTAGGATGGGGGCATCACCCTCTATTCAGAAAGACCAGAAGAACATGGGATGTTCTTGGACAGCTGGAGACTTCCCAGCGTCATAATCAAAATCTGTGCTTCTGTGGGTGTAGGAAGAGGGGAAGAACTTGGCAGATGGGGAGAATGATGTTCCCAAACCAGAAGACCAGATTGGTCCAATTATTCCATCATGACATTCCACTCCTACCCAGAGATCACCAGCTCACTCTGCTTCTAACTAAATGTTTCATCATTAAACCTGGATGTAAAAGAAGATAGTCTTCAAGAGTCACCACAATAGTCCTTTGAGGTCTTCAGTTATAAAACCACAGGCCAGACTCAATGTTTTTAATGTGAATGTCTCCAAGTGAAGTGTAGAACTTTTAACTCACAGTCTAAATCATTCTCTAGTGTTCTGCCTTAGAGCCGATTCACTCAGTTACTATCCTGTCATCTGAAAGTGTTGTCCTTGTATTTCCTGGGAATAACATATGTTGGGAAAGTGAAATCTGGCAAATATCTGGTTGGTGTGGTTCATACAGACAAGCCAAATTTTACAATACACCCTGGTCATAAAGTAATTCAGGTACCTGGATCAGCAGAGTAGCTATTCAGAGCCAATTTTAGACAACTGAGACATGAAGAAATACCATGGAGCGTGCGATGCCATCGTTACTAATGATTTGGGTTGTGGGGCCAAGGCTCGTCCTGAGCACCCTTGGTGTGGCAGCATTTCCCAATGCTACCCTCAGCTACAGATATTTTCCCAACAGAACTTATTTGGCATCACCCATCCCCTAGGAGTCTTTTCTTTGCCTGGTGGCTGACCAGTTAGAGGATGAATAGGTGCCTGTGAGTGGTCCTGTAATTCTTTATCTCAAAGGAATAACTCCTACAGGCAATTTCACAAGGATTGGGGCAGCAAGCCAGTGAGCACCCGGGCCCAAGGCATCCTACCATTCTCTCTACAACAGCAGTGGATAAACGTGATTATAGACCAAGCAAATTCTTAATAGGAACAGTGGAAGAAAGGCACCCTTTAACGGTGCTGGGGAGCAAATCCATGGGTGGTCCACTTTTCCCAGTCATTACAAGTTAACTGCTCTTTTGCTTCCTGATGTAGCTGGTGGGGAATGAGCCTCCAGGGCTGACAGCTAGAAATTAATTTGATTGATTTATTTTCTGTGTTTCACATTTCAAGTGCAAATGCTTTCCCCATCCTGATGGAGCAAATTTATGCTTCCCCATTCGCAGAAAACACATTTATAGTGCCCAACTAGGAGAATTCTTTTGCTGAAGGTCAGAAATAAATGTTCCCATCCATCTCCCTTCACCTTTCTGAGCAGCACCAAGTTGTTTTCCTTTTTAATTTCAGAAAGAAAAAAAAAAGAAAGAAGGACTGTATTCTGGTGAGGGGGAAGGGTGAGGGAAAGAGAGTAATTGGAACTTAGGAGTTCTCTGCTGAAAACAAAACTTAGTACCCCTCATGAGAGGAATGAAGCAAAGAAATAAAAATGTCTTCAGCTTTTACACGGAAGAGAAAATTTCAGATTTGCCTTAACTCAAGTAAAAAGAACACCATTACGTAAGTACTATTAATTTATCATTTTTAGACAAGTGGAATCTGGCACCTAATTTGTCTATATTTCTTGCTCAGTTAAGACCAACTTCCATCCTTGGCAGGTAACTTCCCAAAACTGCAGAGGGAACTAAACATGCATGATGGGGACTAAAAATGATTAATCTTATTTTCTCAGAGTATAAATTCACTCTTCATGAAAGACAAATATTTTTCAGCTCTTACTTAACATAAGTTCACATGTCCCTGAGGGAACAAAAGCTGACGTTCATGCACCCCGACCACTTGCTCAGTTGTGTGTTACAAATGACCTACTCCCTTTGGCTGTAGGAGTGAATCCTGGACAGAGCTGAGGAGCCGTTAGGACCAGAGGGTAGCTTTAACAGGAAGGGACAGAGCTGCGTGGGACCATAGAAGCAGAAAGTTCATTGCCCAGAGCCACCCTGCTTTGACACAGGCGCAGAGCTGAGACAAAGCGATACAGGAAACCAAGTTTCCCGATTAGGTTACACAGCCCTATCTCTTTCATCTAAATGGCATCTTTCAAGCAGACTACCAACATCCTCCTGTTATTTTCCACTCTCTCCACTCCTGCTCTGAGAAAATCTTCTCATATTAATTAAACTTTTATGGCATGAAATGGCCAAAAGGGGATGCCTATGAGCCAATCAGCTCAGTGTGGAAACAAGTGCTTTCTTGAGCACGTCTGTGTTGGGGAAGAAAAGCAGGAGGCCCAGCGGCTCCCAGAGGCAGCTCTCCAGGCGGCTACACTGCCTTGGGAGACTGGAGACCTGCTCTGCCTGAGGCGTTTCCTGGGCTGTCTCTCATGAGGAGGAGGTCTACAAACACTCACCTGGAAGGAGTAAAGTAGGAAAGAGGAGGGAAGAGAAGAGGCAGGAAAGAGAAAAGAGAGGTGGGTAAAAAGAAAACAAGCAGAGATATTAGAAAGGGAAAAAATGTCACATCTGATTCCCTTATCTGGACGTTGGAATGTTCTGGCACCTGACTATAAAGACAGAATAGTGATTCATTTTGGGGAGGCCAAGGCTTCTGCGATTCATGTGGAATCTGAAGCCTAGATTGATTTTGGCTGAAGCCACCAGACCTTGGCCATTATCCCTTTCTGTTTTGTTTTCTGCAAAGCAGAACAAGGAGTAAATTAGGTGCTTGTTCTCTGTATCTTTACAAATCCCAGCTCATGTGTTGAGTAATGGAAAAACACTTCAAATTTAAAGAATGCATAACAAAAGTTTCTTTTAGGCACTAGAGAGGGATAAATGCTTTCTCACCCTGATGTAGCTCAAGACAAAAAGATTCCAAGGAGCCTTCAGCAATTGAAATAATCAATTTCTACAGAAATGCAGAGGCAATATCACTGAGGTGTCAGAAAGTTACGTAAGGCCCAGGTTTTCCCTTCTGAGTCCCAGCTTTAGCTTTGAGTTTCTGACCTATCCAAAAGTATGAATGAGGAGACTGTCAAAATCTTCCTTTTGTTCTTTTCCCTTAGCAATTAATTTATCATCTTATCACTTTTCTCATATTGGAAGCCCTGAGACACAGGAAGATAAATTTTTATCAGAGAACAGAGCTGAGTATTCTCTTGGTGATGGGGATAGCCACTGGCAGAATTCTTGTGGGGGATGGGGATCCTAGTTAAAACTTATATGAATAGGAGGGGGAGAAGATGGTGGTCGAAGAGGTGGAAGCTGGGCCCACTTGCTTGTGCCCCCAGCATGGATTTTCAGCTGATCTCCCAACAAGTGACCTGAACAATCAATGGGATCTTAGCTGATGTGAATATCTGAAGTCAAATAGTATAGAGGATGCTTTGCACCATCCAGTAAGAGGTTCTATAAGTTAAAGGGGAAATACCCTGCACAAGGCACCTTCAGCAGAGGATAGAACCAACAGAAAATGCAGCTTCATAGTGCCCACCTCTCCTGGAACAGGGGACTCCAGTCCCTCACAGGGAACCCCCAACCCTAATCGGGAGAGACCTGAGAGAATATACAGAGTCTGGGATACTCAGGTTGCACACACACAGCCAGCAGCACATCCACAGCTGCAGCACCAACCACGAGGGTTCAAGAGAGAAATTCTATCTCCTACAACTGTCGGAGGCACTGGCAGGCTGTGGCCAAACCTGACAGAGAGAGACCTGTTGCCTTTTAGGGAGGTGGGGTGCATGGAGAACTGGGTAGTGGTCCGGCACTGCAGTGTGGATGCCATGTAGGGACTACATTTTTAAGAGAGTAGCTAAGGCATGGCTAGGCAGGGACCCCACACATACAGCTGCCCTGCCAGCAAAGAGGCCAGATTGAAATCACAGTTCATGTTCATTGACTCCAGCTGGCCAGGAAGAGTAGAAAGCTGCATGGTGAAGGGATTGTGGGTCCCCACCAAGCACGATTGGTAAGTGGGGGCTGCATGCAGAATGGAGAGTTTGGGACTAAGACTAAGCTTCCTGTAAGAACAGTGGGCTAGGAGGTCGATGGGCAAAAGCTGAGCAACTGAGATTCTTTGCAACAAGGCAAGACCACTCGACCACTCACCTTGGAGTACAAAGTTCTGAGAAAAGGAAGGAGTGCTCAACCCCACCTCCAGGATTCAAACTCTGCAGAACAGTAAGGTCAGGCTCAAGAAACCCCTGCTGGGCACATATCTGCAGGGGAAAGGAGGAGAATCTCCAAAGGAGACCTTTATGAACTTTTATAAGACCCAATGCTGGCTCCTCCTTGGGCCCTATTCCACTGAAAACAGTGAAGCAGAAAGATTAGAAATTGGCACAGAAAAAGGTATTCAGGGTCCCACCCAGTCTCAGCTCTCACACAGAGCTACCATCAGTGCCAAGTAGGAAAGAGGTGACCATTTACACAGATTGGCTCCTCACATGAAACAGACAGCTAATTCATCAGAAACTATGCATTACTGGAAATAATCTGGGACAGACCAAGACCCCTGTGGCACAGGGATCAGGTGACACACCCACCATCTTCCCTGAAGATTGAACAGTGCCTCCCAGGAAGAACAGGAATCACACTCTCCTGATCACACCAGAAGCCCCCACTAGAGGAAGGTGGAGGTAGTACATGCGGTGCTGTAGGATGTTAGATGAACCACCCCTGCACCTTGTGTTCATAAAGAGCCATTAGGACAGAACAGCAAGGACCAGGCAAGCATGAAGAAGACAGCCAAAGACCGTGGATTGCTTATAGCCTCGAACAGCCTGCATAAAGCTAGACTGGGACACCAGCTGACATTACCAGGGACAATTCCAGAAGAAGACAGTAGGCCAACAAACACTAGACTGATGAGATTAATTCCACCTCATTCTTTTCCATTATTTGCATTATTTTTTATCTTGCATAGCTTTTTAACATTGTTACTTTGTCTTCAGTTTTGTTCCTAGTATTTCACTAATTCTAGTTTTATTTTTATGTATATTTTATTATTTATTTTTATTTCTGTCTTATTTCAAATCTCATATTTTACTCTTCTGTCCTCTTACTCCATTTTGCCTTTGTCCTTTTCTTTCTTATTTTTGCTTTAAATTGTATTTTTCCCTTTCTATGCCTTGCTATTTCTCCTCCCTCCATCCCCTCAAAACCATCTTTCTTTCCATTACTCATCTCTCATTCTTTTTTCTTTCTTATAATATTCTTATTCTCAATCCATCTTAATTAATATCTTCTTGGTTGTCATTGATATTGGGGACATTGTTACATTTCTTCAATTTTATTCCTAGTTATTAATTTTTAAAAATTTTAAATCTCATATTTTACTTTTTCCCTGTCCTATTCCATTTTGCCTTCCTCCTGACCTGTCATGTTTTCATTTTAAATTTTATTTTCTCCCTTTTTAGCCTGGTTTCTAACCCTTACACTTATTATTTCTCCTCCCTTTATCCTCTCAAAATCATTGTATTTTCCTTTAGACATCTTACAGTCTTTCTTTTCTATTTTCTTTCTTATAATATTCTTATTCTCTTTGCACCTTTATTAATCTTTGCTCAGTTTTCATGGATATCACTGTGGAGGTTGTTTTTCTTCAACTTGGTTCCTATTTTTTCACTTTTTTTCAAACCTCATATTGTATTCTTCCCTTTTCTTACTTCATTTTGCCCTATTCTCAATTTAATTTATGTTGTAAATTTTATTTTCTCTTCATCTTGTTTTTATTTCCTACTCTTATTAACCTTCTCCATCTACTCTCTCAAAATTATTTTTCTTTCCATTATTCACATCATATCATTTTTTTCCTTTTGCATAATATTCTTATTCTCTTTCCACCTTTATTAATCTTGGCTCACTTGTTATTCATATCACAGTAGTGGTTGAGGGTATTTTTGCTGGTGTGGGTTTTGTTTGCTGGGTGGTTTTGTTCTGTTCTGGCAACTCCTATACAACAGCATACAAGATATGGTGGGAACTGAGACTCTCAGCTAGCCAGTCTGAGGGGAGAATACACCAATGAATGAGCCAACAATAACCAAAACCCAATTACAATAAGAGAACCCACATAAATTGCATAAATGGCATCACTAGAGCATCCATCTCAATAGTTAAAGGAGACAGTATCACTGAGTCCCACAAGTCTCCTATCACAGATGCCACACTGCAAAGACAGGGAGTCAAAACAGATCAACCTCATAGGCAGAAACAAACAAAAAGAATCACCTAAAATTAGGAGGCAAAGAAACAACTCCCACTCAAAAGGAAAGGAGGAATCCTCAGAAAGAGTGCTAAATAAAATTGAGGCAAGCAATTTTTCAGATAGAGTTCAAAGTAATGGCTATAAGGATGTTAAAGAAACTTGGTGAGAACTGCAAGGAACTTAGTGGGAACTACATCATCATGAAAAATGGCATAGAAATTATAAATAAGAGCCAGGAGAAAGTGAAGAACACAATTTCTGAAATGAATAATACACTAGAAGGCATTAAAAGCAGGCTAGATGAAGCAGAAGATCAAATCAGCAAGTTGGAAGACAAGCTAGAAAAACACCCAGTCAGAGCAACAAAATGAAAAAAGACTCAAAAAGAATGAATATAGTTTAAGGGAACAGCAGGACAATATGAAAAATAACAATATTTACATCTTAGAGATACCAGAAGTATAAGGAGCAAGAGATAGAAAACCTGTTCAAAAAAATAATGACAGAAAACTTCTCTGCCTGGAGCAATAAAAAGTCATGCAAGTTCAAGAAATACAGAGAGCCCCAACTGAGATGAACCCAAAGAGTCCCACTCCAAGACACGTAATAATTAAAACAGCAAAATTTAAAGACAAAGAGAGAATCTCAAAGGCAACAAGGAAGAAACAGCTAGTAACATACAAGGGAGTTCTGATATGGCTATCAGCTAATTTCTCAACAGAAACACAAGCCAAAATGGAATGGCACAAAATATTCCAAGTAATGAAAAGCAAAGACCTGCAAACAAGACTTCTTTACCCAGCAAGGATCTCATTTAAAATGGGAGGTAAAATAAGGAGCTTCCCAGAACCCCACCCCCCAAAAAAAAACCCCTAAAAGAGTACATCTCCACCAAACTAGTATTGCAAGAGATACTAAAGGGATTGCTTCAAGAAGATGAAGGAAAAAAAGAGAGGAACAGAGGCACAAAGGGGGGAAATGGCAATAAATGAATACCCATCAATAATAATCTTAAATGTAAATGGATTAAGAACACCAAACAAAAGACATAGGATACCTGAATGGATAAGAAAACATTACCCACATATACCTTCTCCACAAGAGACCAATGTCAGAACAAAAGATCTACACAGGCTGAAAGTGAAGGGATGGAAAAAATATTCCAAGCAAATGGACATAAAAAAAAAAGGTGTTATAGCAATACTTATATCAGATAAAATAGAATTCAAGTCTAAAGCTGTGATAAGAGACAAAGAAAATCACTACATAACACTTAAGGGAGTTGCCCAACAAAGCGATATAACCCTTGTAAACACAGTCTATGCACGCAACACAGGAGCACTTAATATATAAGGAAAATCTTGGAGGACTTAAAGAAGGTCAATAGCAATACAGTCATTGTAGAGGATTTTAACCCACCACTGTCAACAATGGATAGATCATGTAAGGAAAACATCAACAAGGATATTGTGGCATTGAATGACACCCTATAGACTTAATTGATACTTACAGGGAATGTCACCTCAAAGAAGCAGAATATACATTCTTTTCAGAAGCACATTGATCATTTTCAAAGACAGACCACATGGTAGGACACAAAGCAACACTCAACAAATCCAAGAAAACTGAAATCATATCAAACATCTTCTTGGATCACAATGGCTTGAAACTAGAAACCAACCCAAGGAAAACATTTAAAAACATTCAAATACATGGAGATTGAGTAACATTTTATTAAATAATGAATGGGATAATAAAATCATGGATGAAATCAAAAAGTACCTGAAAACAAATGAAATCAAATACAAAGCAACCCAAAACCTATGGGACACTTGGAAGGTGGTCCCAAAAGGGAAGTTCATAGCTCTACAGGTCTACCTAAAGAAGACAGAAAAATCTCAAACAAACTACCTAACCCTGCATTTAAAAGAACTAGAGGAACAACAACAAACAAAGCTCAGAGTGACTAGGACATAGGAAATAATCAAGATCAGAGCAGAATTAAATGATATAGAGACTAAAAAAAGAATCCAAAGGATCAATGAATCCAGCAGGTGGTTCTTTGAAAAGATAAACAAAATTGACAAACTTTTAACCTGAATCATCAAGAAAAAAAAAAAAGAGAGGACCCAAATAAATGAAATCATAAAAGAAAGAGGAGAAGTAACAATTGATACCACAGAAATTAATATGAATATATGCCAAGAAATTTGACAATCTGGGGAAAATGGATAAATTTCTAGAAACATACAGTGTTCCAAAACTGAATCAAGGAGAAGCAGAAAGCCTGAATAGACTGATAACGACTAGGCAAATTGAAGCATTGATCAAAAATTTCCTGACACACAAAAGCCTTGGACTGAATGGCTTCACAGATGAAGTTTACCAAACATTCAAAGAACTAACTCCTATCCTTCCCAAACTAACCCAAAAAATTCAATAAGAGGGAAGATTCCCAGTCTTTTTATGGAGCCAGTATTATCCTAATTCTAAAACCAGGTAAAGACACAACAAAGAAAGAAAATTACAGGGTAATAATACTTAAGAGAGTTGTCCAACAAGAGGACATGGCCATTTTAAACAGATATGCACCCAACATAGGAGCACCTAAATATAAAAGGAATATCTTAGAGGACTTTAAGAAAGTGATTAACAGAAACAAAGTCATCGAAGGGGATTTTAACACCCTACTGTCAACAATGGATGGATCATGCAAACAAAAAATGAACAAGGATATTGTTGATGCCAATGAACACAAATGAAAAATCCTCAACAAAATATTGCCAAACTGGATCCACCAATACATTAAAAGGTCATAAACCATAATCAAGAGGGATTTATCCAAGGGAGGCAAGGATGGTACAATATTTGCAAATCAATAAACATATTATACCACATAAACAAAATGAAGGACAAAAACCACATAATCATATCAATATATGCTGAAAAAGCACTTGATAAACACCACTACACATTCATGATTAAAAAAAAACAACAGTTAGCAAAGTAGGAATAGAGGGAGCATACCTTGACATAATAAAGGCCATATATAAGACACCTACTGCTAACATCATACTCAATGGGCAAAAACTAAAAGCATTCCCCTTAAGATCAGGAACAAGACAAGTGTGTCTGCTTTTATCACTCTTATTCAACATGGTACTGGAAATTCTAACCACAGATATCAGACAAGAAAAAGAGATAAAATTCATAAAAATTGGAAAAGAGGAAGTAAAACTGTTATTATTTGCAAATGACATAATATTGTAAATAGCAAACCCTATAGTCTCCACCAAAAAACTACTCAACCTAATAAGTGAATTTGGCAAAGTAGTGAGATACAAAGTCAATATTCAGAAATCAATGGCATTTTTGTACACCAACAATAAACTATCAAAATGAGAACTAGGGAAAAAATCCCATTTACTATAGCAACAAGAAAAATAAAGTATCTAGAAATAAATTTAACTACAGAGATAAAAGACCTGTACTCAGGAATACTGAAAAAAGAAATTGAGGAAGAGGCAAATAAATGGAAGTATATACCATGTTCATTGACTGAAAGAATTAATATTATTCTACCCAAAGATTACTCAAAGAAATCTATAGATTAAATGTAATCCCTATGTAAATACCAATGATAAATTTCACTGATCTAGAACAAATACTCTTAAAAATTTATATCGAACACCACCAAAAAAACACCTTGGGTAGCCTCAGCAATCTTTAGAAAAACAAATAAAGCTGGAGAGATCACAATACCTTATATAAAACTATATTACAAGGCACCTGTAATCAAAACAGCCTGGTACTGGAATAAGAACAGGCATATAGATCAATGGAACAGAATAGAGAGCCCAGAAATAAAGCCAGGTATATATGGTCAATTAATATTTGAAAAAGGGGGAAGGAGCATAAATTGAGTAAAAATAGCCTCTTCAATAAATGGTCTTGTGAGAACTGAGCTGGTACAAGAAAAGGAATGAAACTAGACCACCAACTTACACCATCCACCAGAATAAACGCAAAATGGATAAAAGACTTAAATATACTCATAAGAGCCAATACCATTGAAGTCTTAGTGAAAACATAGGCAGTAAAATTTCAGATATTCCACACAGCAATATTTTTGCCAATATATCTCCTAAAGTAAGGGAAATAAAAGAAAGAATAAACAAATGGAAGAATAAACAAAAGAAAGAATAAACTACATAAAATTAAAAAGCTTCTACATGGCTAAAGAAAACAGCACCAAAATGGAAAGGGAACTGACTGTATGAGAAAACATATTTTCCAATGATACATTGGACAAGGGTTTAATCTCCAAAATATATATAGAACTCATATGACTCAACAGGAGGAAGACAAAACATCAAATTGAAAAATGGGCAAAGGACCTGAATAGACACTTCTCCAAAGTGGATATACGGATGGTCCATAGATATATGAAAAGATGCTCAACATCACTAGCCATGAGAGAGATGTAAATTAAAACCACAATGAAATATCAGCTTACACCTGTCAAACTGGCTATCATTAGTAAATCAACAAACAACAAGCAACAAGTGCTGGCATGGGTGTGGAGAAAAGGGATCCCTAGTGCACTGTTGGGGGGAATGCAGACTGGTGCAACCACTGTGGAAAACAGTTTGTAATTTCCTCAACAATTAAAAAATGGAACTGCCTTTTGACCCAGCAATTCCTCCCCTGGGAAGAATCTTGAAACATCGGTTCAAAAGAACTTATGCACCCCAATGTTCATAGCAGCACAATTTATAATAGCCAAGTGCTGGAAGCAACCTAAGTGCCCATCAGTAAATGAGTGGATCAAAAAATTGTGGTACAGACTTCGGGCCAAGATGGAGGTGCAGGTAGACACACTGTGCCTCCTCACACAACCAAAAGAGGGACAACAAGAATTTAAAAACAAAAAACAACCAGAACTGACAGAAAATCAAACTGTATGGAAGTCCAACAACCAAGGAGTTAAAGAAGACACATTCATCCAGACTGGTAGGCGGGGTGAAGCTGGGTGAAGAGGACTTTTGGCAAGGAGGCGGTTTGTGGAGATGGGCAGGCAACGCTGCAGCTGGCCGGCTTGACTATGGCTGGTGGATCCTGGTGAGACAGCAGCTGGCAGACCTGGACCCAGTGGGGCTGACACTGGTGGAGCAGGCGGTCCCACAATCACATGCAGATAAAGGAACAGCTGGGGCATGAAACAGACTGCCCAGGGGCAGTGAAACAGGCCCAGCCCAGGGTTCCAGCATGGGGAAATAAAGCCTCAAACCTCTGATTGAAAACACCTGTGGGGGTTGAGGAGGCAATGGGAGGAACTCTCAGCCTCACAGGAGAGTTCATTGGAGAGACCCACAGGGTCCTAGAACGTACCCAAGCCCACCCAGCAGGGAATCAGCACAGAAGGGTCCAATTTGCTTATAGGTAGTGGGGGAAGTGACTGAAAGCCAGCAGAGAGCAGAGCAAGCGGCATTGTTCCCTCTCAGACCCCTTCCCCACATGCAGTGTCAAAACACAACAATGGGGGTTATCCCACCCTCGTGAACACCTAAGGCTCTGCCCCTTGTACATAGCAGGCACGCCAAGAAAAAAAAAAATGGCCCAAACGAAAGAACAGATTGAAACTCCAGAAAAAATGCAACTAAGACACGAAGAGATAGCTAACCTCTCAGATGCACAGTTCAAAACACTGGTAATCAGGATTCTCACAGAATTGATTGAATTTGGTCACAAATTAGATGAAAAAATGAAGGCTACACTAAGTGAAATTAGGGGAGATGTACGGGGAACCAGTGATGGGAAGGAAACTGGGACTCTGATCAATGGTGTGGACCACAAGGAAGAAAGAAACATTCAACCAGAAAAGAATGAAGAAATAAGAATTCAAAAAAAAAAAATGAGGAGAGGCTTAGGAACCTCCAGGATATCTTTAAACATTCCAACATCTGAATTATAGGGCTATCAGAAGGAGATGAGGAAGAGCAACCAATTGAAAACTTATTTGAGCGAATAATGAAGGAGAACTTCCCCAATCTGGTAAAGGAAATGGATTTCCAGGAAGTCCAGGAAGCTCAGAGAGTCCCAGAGAAGTTGGACCCAAAGAGGAGCACACCAAGATACATCATAATGACATTACCCAAGATTAAAAATAAGGACAGACTCTTAGAAGCAGTAAGAGAAAAGAAGGCAATTACCTACAAAGGAATTCCCATAAGACTGTCAGCTGATTTCTCAAAAGAGACCTTACAGTCAAGAAGGGGCTGGAAAGAAGTTTACCAAGTCATGAAAGGCAAGGGCCTACATCCAAAAATACTCTATCCAGCAAAGATATCATTTAGAATGAAAGGGCAGATAAAGTGTTTCTCAGATAAGGTGAAGTTCAAGGAGTTCATCAACACCCAGCCTTTATTATATTAAATTTTAAAGGGATTTATCTGAGACATGGAGGCTTATCAACAGGGGAGTGGGAGGGGGAGAGCGGGGAAAAAGGTACAGAGAATAAGTAGCATAAATGATAGGTAGAAATCAAATGGGGGGTGTTAAAAATAGTATAGGAAGTGTAGAAGCCAAAGAACTTATATGTATGACCCATGGACACAAACTAAAGGGTGGGGGGGATGTGGGAGGGTGGTGTGCAGGGCAGAGGGGAATAAAAGGGGGGAAATGGGACAACTGTAATAGCACAATCAATAAAATATATTAAAAATTTTTCTAAATGTGATACCTTTACACAATGGAATACTATGCAGCAGAAAGAAAGAAGAAACTCCTACTTTTTTAGATAGCATGGATGAAACTGGAGAATATTAAACTAAGTGAAATAAGCCAGCTGGTGAAAGACAAATACCATATGATCTTACTCATAAGAGAAATCTAATGAACAAAATAAACTAATGAGCAAAATAGAACCAGAGACATGGAAACATGGAACAGACTGACACCAGCCAGAGGAGAGGAGAGAGAGTAATAATGGTGGAAAGAATGGGAATGGACTAGTCAAAGAATATGTATGAATATGTAGGACAATGGTGTGGGGATTGACTGTGGGACCCAACAGTGGGCTGGGCAGAGGAGAGCAAAGCAGGGAAAATTGGAACAACTGTAATAGAATAACAATTTTTAAAAACTTATAAGAATGGGCCCTGGCTGGTGTAGCTCAGTGGATTGAGCGCGGGCTGGGAACCAAAGGGTCCTGGTTCGATTCCCAGTCAGGGCACATGCCTGGGTTGCAGGCCAGGTCCCCAGTGAGGGCCATGTGAGAGGCAACCATAATTGCTATTTCTCTCCCTCTCTTTCCCCTCCCTTCCCCTCTCTCTAAAAATAAATAAAATCTTAAAAAAAAAAAAACTTATAAGAATGGACCTGAAAATGAGCAGTTTTCCTGTGGAAATAGGAAAAAGAATGCAGTTCACCTAGAAACTATAGCTACAATGTGATTCATCTCCTATACTTGAAGGCATTTAGTTTCTCAAAGAAAGCATGCTGCAAATCTTCCTGCAATAAAAGAAACCAGGACTCGAGTCACTTTTCTCCAAAAACCAGCTTACCCAACTGAGTGAGTGCTGAAATGGGCTAGAAAATATAAATAAACAAATAAAAAAATTTTAAAAATCCTAGTATCATCCTAGGGTACTCAGTTCTTCTCACCAAGATATGACTCTCTTCTTCCTTCAGAGCACAATAGGATTGCATTTCCTCCTTTCTTGTGGTTGGGTGGGGTCATGTGACTAGTTCTGGCTAAGGACTCAGGAATGGACATTATAAGTGTTACCCGTGTGCTAAAAGATGTAGAGCTCTCTTTCCCTCTGTGCTAAAAGATGTAGAGCAATACTGGATGTGATGACACTGAGATTTTGGAACGTGTTTTGTTAATACAGCATAACCTAACTTACCTTGACTGATACACAACCAGAAATTCCATAAAAGAAATACAAGGCTGTGCAGCGGCCAAAGATTCCTTCTTGATGTATAGAAAAGAAACCAGGCAAAATTGATATAGTGTTGCACAGAAGTCCTTGGTGCAGAGAATCTGCCAAGAATGAGTTCACTGGCATTGGCTGAAGCACAGCTAAACAACTGTCCTTGTCAGAAAAAAAAAAAAAAAAAAAAGAGAAAAAAAGAATGGGCTGTAACTTTTAGACTGAAGTCTGGAGAAGAAAACTAAAGGAAGAGAAGCCGGGGAGATTTTATTTCTCTTGTACTTTATGTTCCTGAGAGAGAAGCTAAGGTGATGTTCATGGTTATGCAAACAGGGTCTTGTGGAAAACCATGGATTACGGTAACAGAACCACAGGATCCTGCAAAGCAAGGGATGCATCTTCAACTAACTGTAAAGAGAGACTTTTGAGTATACTTTCTAATATAAACAGGGGAGTTATAAAAGAAATGTTACAGAAAAGAGAAAAATGCTCCCCCAAATAGCTCAAATCTATACATTGTCCATAGAAGACAAGAGTTGTGACATCAATCATGTACTCTCAAGGGGACAAAAATTGGTTCTCAAGACTGTGGCAGCAAAAACACCTCTGATATTACAACGACAGATGAACTTCCAAAAAGCCACAGTGTATAAAAGCACATATAAAGTATATCTGTGGTATTAACATTTTATGTAGAAGGTGATTTGAAAAAAAAAAAGTTTAAAAAAGGTTACTTCAGGGGACAATGATGAAAAAACAAGGTTAAGAAACACTGGCATAGGTGAACAAATATGGTGATTTTCAGAGGAAAACAAGATAAAAGAAAAAGGTTCAAAATAAATATTTATAGATGTATGTCCCAAAGCAGAAAGTGTGTCTAAAACAAACCAGGTCACTCTGAAATGGTGTCCAGCATTAAAGACAGCTTTCAAATTTACACCAAGCCTTGGCAGAAAAGAGCCATGAGCCTTTCTTCCATTTTCTATGCATGCCCTAGAAGCTCATCAGAGAACGCCCACCCTGCTTGCCCTCCTTCGCACTCTTTGTGGGAGTGAAGCCCAGAAGTTTATATTCTAAACCTATAGAGCCTCAGCCATGGAATCATGACCACTTTTTTTCTTTGAAGTTTTATTTTTAAACTTACTTTTGTGAACTGTCCTGTACATAAGGTTCTATGTCCTATTTTCCTTTCCTTCATGTTATGAATTCCAAGAGGTTATAGTCAAGTTTTTCCAAGACTCACTCTTCCTTCCTTCCTTCCTTCCTTCCTTCCTTCCTTCCTTCCTTTTTCTTTCTTCCTTTCTTTCCTTTTCTTTCTCTCTCCTTCCTTTCCTACCTTTTTTTCTTTTTTCTTCTCTTTCCTTTCATTTCCTCTCTTCCTTCCTCCCTCCTTCCTTTCCTACCTTTTTTTCCTTTTTCTCCTCTTTTCTCTTTCCTTTCATTTCCTCTCTTCCTTCTTCCTTCCTTTCCTTGCTTTCTTTAATTTTAACATCATCTAACAGGTAAGAAGGTAAGAATTAAATCTAGAGCAAAAGTCACCATCATGGCTTACAATGGAGATGTTTTGACAAAAATCATCATAGACTAATACAGCGATGAGGCAGGAGGCAGGGACAAGCGGACAGGAGGTGGAGCTCAGGGGAGCTTCGCTGGCCCTGTGGACCGGGGTGGCAGAGTTTCCACTTGCTGGACCATTGCGAACGGGTGGGTGGTGGGGGGACACAGGAGGCGGAGCTCAGGAAAGCTTCACTCCAGGCCTGGTTCCTAACAGGCAGTGGTCCACTACCAGTCCAGGCCCAGGGTTTGGGGACACCTGCTCTAGTAGATGCTGAATTTCTAAATGATTTGGTTATATAGTAGGTATAAGGAGAAGATGAAATATCCTGCCACTATTAGAATTGACCTTGGTCACAATTCCGTAATTCGTATTAGGAACTCAATATTCTATCCTCTACCATATTAAGCAAACCGTAGACAGCAACTGACTGTACATCTCCTTTTAGACCTTCATACTCTGTCCAGCATGTTCCCAACTCCAGGTTCAAGGATTTTTACAATAATATATAGTTTGTCAATACACAATACCACAAACTAATGTTACAGAATCTGATTCCACAGGAAAGGGGTAAAAGTACCATCTATTTGAAGAAGTGCTCGCTGAACTAGAAAGAATATGATTGAGATATAGCAGGTGCGCTTTGCACTCACCTATGACCATGGCCAAATATCACTGACAACCTCAACATCTTGCTCATAGTGCCTAGAAAGGGCTTCAAAATTGTTTTAACAAAAGGCTTTTGTTCAAACCCACAAAACTGATGTTAGTAGATGAGGTAAAACTTGTCCCAGAGGAAATTTCTCTAATACCTTTCCATCTCTGAAACTGATGGTATATTATATCTCTGCCCTCAGACCAGCCTAACTAGACACACATGGAGGACTCACATGCAGTTCAGCAGGCATAACACAGGAGGAAGGAATATCGCAGGTGCCTATTAGTTTACATCCCAGTGAATGACTGGATTTGTGGCTTTCCATATTAACTTCCGTGCTTGTTCATAGATTCTTTGCAATTCTAAGTAGCTGCCAAAGCCCTTCCTTCCATGATGAGAGATGAGCCTAAAATGCAAGTATCCTGGGGAAGACCACCCAGTGGCTCCTTTCTAACAAAAGTAAACATGACCATGAGCAGATTCACCTCTGTGAATGGATCTGATGAAGAACTTACAGACCAGAATCCTCTGCTGTGAACCCAGCGAGTGTAGTGGGGAGCAGGGTGATGGAGACACACACTGACATTTAGTAGAAGTCAGCCTGCTCCAGGATTATAGATGCCACTGTTTTATTTTGTTAACTCTTATGCCATAATAACCCTATATTCTTACCTTAAACCTTAAAAGTTATGCCTTCTCAGGTTTCTTGCCTGAAAGTCCATTCATTTTCTAATGACTCAAATATTACAACTGATGAGCATCAGTAAATTGCAGGAGCTATGACTGATTTTACAGTACACAGCCAGAAGCCAAAACTAAAGCCCGCACCTCCTGCTGGGACATGATCTAGAAAACCATTGGTATGTATGGCATGCAAGGTGGAGGCACCTTGATTATTGAGTTTAGTCTTGAAGAACGAACAGGAAGACTTTTCCAATATACTTAGGGTCTGACAGGTAGGTCAGTACAGGTGGAAAACAGCAAAGATGGGATCAGTTGAAACAGGAGAGAGAAAGGCCAATAAGGAGACTTCAAATTAATGGTATAATAAAATATTTCAAATGAAGGATTATGAGGTCTGAAGCACAGGAGAATATAGAGGAAGGAGTAGCTTCATGAGACAATTGAAAGGGTAATTCAGTAGATCTTAATCATCAAGAAGATGCATCCAGTTTGGTTTGGGGGGGGAGCATTTCTTTTTGTAATAAATATCGATGAGTAACTGGTAATACTGAAAAAAATTAAGCATAATAAGGGCCTCATTTTAAAAAATTAACAGGAAGTTATAGAATTCATAAGCTAAATAATTTTAGTGTCTACTATGTGCCATAAACTATACTGAGCTCTGCAGGCCACTAAACTTAATAGAATATAGATGTTGTTCTGTAGAGATTCACAATAGAGTCATCAGGGTTGAAGGGGGAAAACACACAGATGGGTCAACAAATATAATAAAGGATTAAGTGCAATGAGAAAAACAGATGGACCCTTATTTCTGTCCTGAGAAGTTCCATGGCGGGTACTGTTTTACAGGCCTGCATATCCCTGACCCTGTAACCAAAGTATTGTGTGATAGTGGAGAGGAGTCAGAGTATGGCTTCCAGTTCGGGCTCTATTACCCTATCACTCATATGTAGAGACAAGTAGTACTGTCCAATAATTGGCCTCGCATGTGCTATGTGTTGCCAGTCAATTATCTAGATGGGTCTGATGGCACCCATTCTCCCTGGGCAAAGGACCACTTATTCTCAGGGGCCCAGGCTCACCCTTCTCTCATTGCAGGTGCTGTGTTGAGCTTGGCTTCAAAAATCTTGGGGGCCCCAAGATGTACAGGTGCCAAGCAGCTGACATTTCCCATCACTCCCTAAAACAGAAGACATCTGCATTCAGTCTGCCTTTTTCCTGAGCCCAATATGTTGATTTCGTACAGAAGATTACTCCCATGAGAAGAGAGGATCAGTAGGACAGTCACCCTGAGGGCACTACTGCATGGTGTCAGTGTTGTCCGGCCCTCAACACACCTCTCTGGGGGATAATAAGGGAATAGCGGGCTCAGAACCAACTCTTGCTGAACCTTGGCTGGAAAATGTGTTCCCACTAAAATAAATAGGGACATTAGGATGTGGAGAGCATGCTGAGTTCCCAGTCTGGCTCTGAGCTTCCCGGCATGCAAAGTCAAGGGGAAGCAGGTCAGATACACACTTGGCATTGATGGCAGGAAAGAAGGATATCAGTCCCTTTGGGTAAATGTGGTTTCAAATAGAGGAAACTATGTAAAGAAGTTAATGATTTCCTCTACCACATGCCAACATAAATGTAATCTTGAGTTTCTCAGCATAACCCCCACAGATCAGTTCAAGTGTATCTAGTTCATAGGGGACCTGGCAAATGTGATCTGATCAGAGTTAATCCAAAGATAAAATATAGCCTAGAGAGATAGAGAGTTCATGTTTCATAGGGTAAAGATGTGAATCCTTCACAAATAGCAATAACAAAAAATCTCTTACCCCAAGTCCCACTTTTTTGGCGAGCTTCTAGAAAGCCCCATTTCACATTTAATCAGCAAGCATAAAAAGTTGGGAGAGAATTTAGGTATCATGTAGTGCTCCCCTCGTTTTACTGAAAATGTAACTAAGGCCACCAGATGGAAAATGTCTTTTCTAAAGTGGCAGAAGCATTTACCATGAGGATTGATCCCAGGTCTGGCCCTCCCTGGGGTGCAGTAAACTGATCTCCCCCAGCTCTGAGCAGCCATGGTATTTAGCATCTCCCCCATTGCTCACCGGATGTAAGGCCCATTCATCACCCATCACGGCCAGTTTGGTCTTTCTACCTAGATGGCAAGCTCTTGGTCTCAAATTTGTTTCCACCTTCATAGCACTTAGCCCAGATCTGGCAACACAGTAGATTCTTAATATGGCCTGAATAATGGATGTGAGTAGAAATGAAGTGAGAACTTTCCATTAAAATGTGAAGACCCAACCCAACTACCAAACTCCACTCTGTTTCTCAGTTCCTGGCAGTAAGCAACCTACTGGAGGACAGAGATGACATTTCCCACAAAATAGGTTGTGTGAATGCCAGAGCTAAGTGATACTTTTCAATAAAACTTCAGCCAGAATTAAGAAAGCATTTGTACTTCTACCTTCACCTCCCTCTCTTATGGGTCAAAGGCACTACAAAAATTCAAAATGATAAGATCAGCAAACTTGCTATAATTTTTTGGAAACATTAAGGCTAATTTAGCAGGCAAAGTAATTTTATTTTAAGAGGACTTTTAAATATCTACAGAAAATCAAAGTATGTGGGGAACATCAGTTTACATATAACTAATAAACATCAATCTTCAATCTACCAATACCCAAAGTTGTAAAAGAAATGAAAGTTGCCTACGTGATGATGGTGCTGGTGGTGACAATGGTGGTGGTGATGGTGATGGTGATGATGATGATGATAAAAAAGTCACTGGGACTTACTCATGTCAGGCACTTGCTAAGCATTTTACACGTATTTCCATTTAACCTTTACAGCAACTGTAGGGAATACACAGTATACCAGTATCTACATTTACAGATGGAGAAACTGAGGTGCAGAATGGTTAACTTCCCATAGTAACATAACAAGTATCTGTTCCAGAACTTCAGCTCATGGAGTCTGACTGGGAACAGCAAGTTCCCAGGATCATCTCTTTCACGCAATAATCACTAACATGTGTTGAACATGTAAGATGTGTCAGACATGCTTCTAACGATTCTAAGTGATTTCATGTGTATTAACAGACGTTATCCTTTATTATTGTCACCCCTATATCACAGAGGAGAAACTAAGGCATTGCGAGGCTGAGGAGCTCACACAGTGACGGAGTCAGTGCGTGATGGGGCTGGGACTCACACTGGGACAGTCTGGGTCCTGCACGCATTGGAACAGGCGAGCTCTATTCCTGTCCCTGAAAGGGAAGGGAATACAAAAGCTGTGTTTTAACTTGTCCATCGCTCCCACGTTAGACAGAGCTTGTCAGGATGTCATCGTCTATAGTTTAAAGACCTCAACAGCCTACTAACCAGCCTCCTGCTTCCAGTCTTGGCCTTCTAAATAATCTCTCCACACAGCTTGTAAGTAGACCCTACTCAGGACCGAAACTCCCCACAGCGAGCGTCCATCAGGCCTGCCATGACCAATCTAGACACTCTCTCCCCCTCTTCCCTCATCTCCCTACACTCCTTTTCTCATTTCTCACAGACCAGCCTTTGGCAGCTCTGAACTGCCAGACATCCCCCCTAATGCTCTGTTTCTTGCCTGGGCACTTGTGCTCACACTGGTCTTTCTGTGTGGAAGGAATGTCTCCAGGATCATCTTCCATTTTTAACTGACTTCCGCCAATCCTTTAAAGATCCAGTTCAAGTGTTGCCTCCCCAGGAAGCCTCCCCTGGATTCTCTAACCAGTCACTGTTGTTTAGAGTTATCTGATTGACTCCACTGGTCACTCAGGGTTGTCAAAGTCCATTAGTGACCACTGGTGCTTCCATCCTAACTTCTTCTTGGCAAGCAGTTCATGCACCGTGCCGATAAAACCCCAGTAAATTCTTTTGATGCCTCTATGTTTCAAAATGTTTTCAGTTGCGCACTAATAATAAGGCTGAGGCTGATGCTGTTGTCGCTTTTTTGGGAATATGTGACATCTAGGAACCAAACAGAGCTATAAATTACCTTGCTGATGAAAATCCTCCATATATCCCTTGAGACTGCTTTACAGATCTTTTATACCTGGCTCAAACAGCTGCAGTGTTCTCAAAAAAGATATAGCATTTATAGTTATCTTTTTAACTAGCTTCAATAGCACAAATAGCTAAAGAAAGAAATCACCTGGAAACACTCACATCAGGTACATTTGTGGGGCAGGAAGTGAGTTAGCAAGATATCTGCAAAGTTGTGCAGTTACATTTTTACCAAAAAAAAAAAAAAAAAAAAGGAAATGTCCATGGGGTTTATTTGGACTTTAGGAACAACTTAGATTATCTTTATCTACATTTGAAGTGCACATCCGCATCCGTGTTATCCTTCATCCTCCCTACAGAGTTAAAACATAGCCTTTGAATCAATTTAAGAAAGACACATACTGTCAGCTTTGAGA
The DNA here is from genome assembly GCA_004026765.1 of Micronycteris hirsuta. Lineage (NCBI taxonomy): Eukaryota > Metazoa > Chordata > Mammalia > Chiroptera > Phyllostomidae > Micronycteris > Micronycteris hirsuta. Next base: position 195,112 of record PVJI01000691.1, read on the forward strand.
AAAGAGGAGACAGTTGTTGATATGCTTGGTCTCCATTTATACTTTGTTACCTATGATGTACACATTGTAGAAACCATGGGCATACTTAAAGGATATTCAAATGAGATAATTAGGTTTTAATTAATTTTTAAAATAAGCTAAGATCTTGACACAATACGTTAGTGAGTCACTCCCCAGGTGTGAGAAGAGTAATTATTCAATGCCGGCCCTAGGCCAAGTGCTGTGCTGGGGGCCCTTCATCAATTTTCAAGAACACTTTTTTTCTGCTCTCCCCGACAGTCCAAATGCTACATGCCTTCAGGTCTCAACTCATACTTCATGTCATCAGGAAACTCAAGCCAACCCTGATGTTCCCTCTTTGGCTTAGCACTGAGACTTAATCTTTTGCTTTGCCTTTAACTTACATAAAATTCATTCAGGGCCAGCCATCCAACGAGGACTCGATACATACCGCTGAGGTTTTGTGGAGCACTAGGAATACCGTTCTTAGAAGTCTTACCCTTTCAACAAGGTTATAAGCTGCTTCATGATCTCCTATTTTGGCCTGATCCTGGACCCTTAAGCCAATGCATCCACCAGTGTAGTTATGGCTCTCAGATGGAGAGTCACAGGCCACTTGTTCAAAATCTGGTCACTCATTAAGTGATGGCCACACACAAGGCACCAACCTAAGGGCTTCTGTGCATGAGTCCATTGAATCTGCACTATAACCCCCAGACATTAGTGTAATTACCAGCCCCACTACACTGGTAAGAACTAAGGGAAACCCAGTAACGGTCCCCAATCAAGGCCTTACAGAATGTGGTTGAGCCTGGATTTGAAGCCAGAAAGTCTGTCCTTACTCTCCCTTGCTTCGTTCCTGTTGTAGGCAGAATCCTGAGATGACACCAAGATCTCTACTCTCTGATGTACATACCCTCCCCTTCCCTTTGAGGGGGGAGAGATTTGTGAATGGGAGGGGATTACGACTCCCATACTTGGTTACTCATAAGTTGACTTTGAGTTATTCAAAAGGAAGTTATCATCTAAGAACCGAGAGTTGCCCCTGGTTGCTGGCCAGCAAGAAAGAGGAAATATCCTGCAACCGAAGGTGCCAAATTCTGCCAACAACTACATGGGCTTTGATGAGGAAGGTGAGCTCCAGAAAGGAAGGCAATCTGGCCAACACCTAATTTAAGCCTCATAAGGGCCTGAGCAAAGAACCTAGCTAAACGATGCTTAGACTTTTCACCTACAGAGAATTTTATGTATCTATATTTGTATTGTTTTAAGCCATTAAGTTAGTAGTAGTTTGAGCGATTATAGTAATTTAAGCAAAAAACAGCAATAGAAATCTAATACAGTTCCACTGCCTTTGCTTCTATCCAGTTCCATCCTAGTTCTTGACCTTTCTTACCACATCCCGATTGCAGATTAGCCACTTCCCTTTGGACTTGCAGATTATTTTCTGGACTCTGTCTTCTGGGCTTGGAAAAGCTGGGCTCAAATCAGCCATTACTTGGTTTTTCTTCTGTTTCCCATATCCTCCTTCCATTCCTTGAACTCAGTCCTAGCACTACCTAGTGCTTCCCTTTTCTAAGTGGCATTCCATGGTAGAAACAAGTTGGGTGCAGGACTTACTAAACAATATTATAAAAAGACCTAAATACCTAAAGGGACCTCAATAAGGTCTCTGAAAACCACCAACAAGTTTAGTTGTTTTGGGTTTTTTAAGGCGTTTGGGGTACAGACTTCAGAAAGGAGAAAGAAATGCAGGCAGGATTCCAGTCTCCTCACCCCGCACCTCATGCAGATCAGCTCCAGCCAGATTTTGTTCCAAACACAGGTTGTAATGCTAATAACTAAATAAAAGTTTGGAAACCATCCACGAGTGTCACAGAAGAGTGGCCCTAGCCCTGTAGATTGTGTGACCATGAGAGAAACACTTAAGCGATGTGGGCTTTAGTCCAGTCCGATCTAAAATGAGTAGATTAGGAAAGATGATCTCTAAAGCCCCTTCCAGCTAGCAGTAGTATCGATTGGAAAATTGGTAAGCCTCACATTTTGCAGTTGGCAGAATCTCTTGATCTGCTGAGGATCTGCAAGGACTGACTCAGGAATAAAAGTCTCACCCCATCCAAAACTGAGAAGGGCCCCATTCCTCTACTGGGCTGCCAAGTTCCCAGAGGGCCATTTCCTTCTCTCCAAAACCACCAGTGTATATATGGAGGGGCCTCAGCAGACTGGCCTGGGGCCACCTGGATCCTGACTCCCACGGCAGGCTGCCAGCCGAACTTGCTTGCCTCTACCTGCCATGTTCCTTGGGATCAGGGAATGTAGTGGGAAAACAAAAAGCAACTTTGTGGTGGAAGAAAGTAAACAAAATAATCATTGTAGAAGCTTAATTTGGAAAAAAAAATGAAAAGAAATGCTGTGTCACCTTATAATCTGTCTTTGAATTTAGGATTCCTTGGAGAGTCTTCTTCAGGGGGCTACAAACATGGGGCCAGTATTGCAGGCGGGTAGAGTGCAAGGCTCTCTGTGTCCACAAATAAGCAAGCTGCAAGCATTTCCCTGATGTCAGAAATCCCTTTAAATTGGGTTAAATCCCATCAGTTTGCAATGAGAAGTAGTTTGAAAATTAAAACGTCCTTGGAGAAGTCAAAAGCTAAGGTTTGAATAATTTCTGGCGGGAAAGTTCCGACGGTCAAGCTTTGCAGGAAGGGGCTGTGCCTGAGAAGGGGCGTTGCTCAACTGTGTGTGAATTTCGGAGCAGTGTTCTTACCTCCAGGCCAGGCACTACCTCTTTGTTCGGAAACGACAGGGTTAGGATTCAAAACTAGGTGTCTCTGTCTCCATAGCTATGTTTTCCTTCATACTACTATTCGAAAGAGGCCCAGAAAAAAAAAAATGTTAGGACAAACTTGGACAATTTCACAGAAACCAGTCTCTGACAAAACTCTCTAGTCTTGGGTTGAGTATTTCAGTACAGTGAACACAATCGGTACAGCAACCGAATTGCCACAGGTTCCTTCCTAGCTTCATGTTCATCACTCAACTTTTGTTTGCTTGGTACCTGCAACCCTCTGAGGATGGTCTACAGAGCGAGCCTTCTTTGGGGCTCAGGCTGAATCTAGGTAGAATCATACCTTTGCTTGGCTTTTTTCCCTTTCCTATTTTGCTTCCCCCACTCCCTTAAAGGTTGCTTCTCAAAGCACTTTCAGGACAAACCCTCACACCCAGCTCCTTGACTTAGGGCTACTTCTCGGAAACACCAAGATACAACTTTATGAGAACATTTTAAGTGAATGATATTGCAGTTTTCCCCCTCTTTTACCTTATTTAATAAACTTCTCTTTCATCGATTCTTCAGGGAGTGAGTCTAGCCCCAGGCTACAATGTTTCCATTCTTGGGCTGGTGGAGAACTGAAGCCACACCCTCACCAAGAGTTTCAATTTGTCACACTTAATTCTATAGCAGATGCCTGGGGGGGCTGGTTAATAACACAATGTCAGCTCTTCTCATTTCAGCTATCTGGTCAAAAGAATATGGCTCTATCTTTCAGAAAGAATGAGTTACAATGACATATTTTTGATTGTGTAGAACCAAGTTACTCTCTTTCTGAGATGGTGAAAGCATTCTGATTGCTTCAAATAATGGGACTGGGACAGGCCTAAGCAATCAAGTGTATAAGGGGTATAATAATCAAGATGTAATTTATCTTTGTATTGGCATTACTCCAAATAACGCAGAAATTGCAATCTTTGGACTTACTCAGTTTTCTATTAAAAAGAAAACTAAACTGAAATAGAGGAAGTGATACTTAATAAGAATCCCTGTCTGGCTTAAGACATTCATTACTTCTGAATTAATCTTGCAAAGAAGGAATCAAAGTGAATCTGATTGAGAATATAAACATTCACTCCTCTTACCTATAAATAAGTACAGACAAATAAACAAAATATCTAAACTTGTTAGAAAAAAATAAGCCTCCTGGATCAGAGAAGACACTTGAAGTTTCAATGAAAAATAGTTTCTGAAGAGAAAAGAAGCAAATAAACATAAATTTGTATTGCAATACAAAGTTCCTAAAGCCGAAAGGACTGCCATATTGTGTAACTTGATGCTATAGCCTGTGTACTTATACCCGTTAGCAATGAATCTGTGACCTCCTGAGCATTCCATAAGAAAAGAAGGTGAACACAATTGCAGAAGCTATTTTCAAAGGCTCAAGTGTATTCGGTTGCACAGCGCTCCCCAATCTCTAAGTGACAGATAATGGTCAAGTTTTGCCAGTTCTCCTCTGCACCACTGACATATTATGTAAAGCATTTCCCATTGGCTGTTAGATCAACCATTAATACTCGGCAAATGACAGGCACTCAGCCAATGTTTGTTGAATGAATGAATATGTAGATGACAGGTGGCAAACACAAGGCCTGCTGGCCAATCCGGCCCTCCGCCTTGTTTTATCCAGCCTAGCACCTTGTTTCTACCCGGTGTCAGTACCAAGCTCCTTGCCCCTACTTAAGGAGTAGTTACAGTTACATAGTCCTAAAATTATGTACAGCCCTTTGAAGGCAACTGCAAGGCTGATGTGGCCCCCGGTGAAAATGAGTTTGACACCCCTGATATAGATGAAGAGAGATGGTTAGCTCGCTGGGTGAATGAATGGAAGGGTAGATAGATGTATTGGTGGATGAATGGATGGCTGGAGGCGGATAGATGGATGGATGAATGGATGACTGGATGGAAGGGTAGATGGGCACATGGGTGATAGATAATGGAAGGAGAAATGAATGGATTATGGTGAAAAGATATTGCATGACGTAGGAAGAAGAAAAATTCCCACAAAAATGTCAAGAACGTACACTTTCCTCTTTTTTCTGTGCCTTCTCCTGGAATCCGTTCTTTGATAATCTGTTATTTAGATCTTTGTCCTGTTTCTGATCAAATGTACTTTCATGAGAAAGTGGTAAACACATTTCCATAAAAACATAAAGATTAATAGAACTTAACTGAATCACACAATTAAAAACGTGAGTAATGTACAAGCTACTTCAAAGAAAAAACAATGTAGCATTTTGAGAATAAGTTCATTGCTGCATAGATGTTGCACAGCACCAGGGGGCACTAGTCACATAGACTAATGTGGGAACTATGCCTCTTAGCGCTGTAAAATACGATGACTTGGTTTACTGTTTGAGAAACACTGGGTTGCATCTCTCCCAGGCTTACTTCCACTTTTATTGGGGCCAGAGGAATCATTATATAATTATGGAATATTGACCATCAGTAAAGAGACAGAATTGGGGACCATTATAAAGATAGCCCTGCCCAGCACTCCTGAAAAACTGTCCCGCATAGATCTATCTCAATCTGCAGAGAGCACATAACTCACTGGTTGATGGACACATTTATTTTAAGAGTATTTCGCGTAATGTCTGAATGCAAATTGACTAAGTTGAAAGATTGGAAGGGTGGTCTTTTGAGTTGTGAATTTATATACTTCACAGAACTGTAAATATAAGTCAGAAGCCAAATCTCACACACACACACACACACACACACACACACACACACACCCTGCTACTTTGCAAGAAAAGTGTTACATACTCAAATTCACACCCACAAACATATCAGACTTATCTGAATATGTGGAAAACATTAATTCAAATATATCAAGAAATCAGTGAAAACATTTTCCCATTTCAGAGATGAGGCATGGGATATTGAAATGTTGGCAGGAATGCCACTGTCCTCTGTAATGTTCATTTGTCTGAGCAAGATCCACTTGGAAAGAAAATCAATATGAAATTTTTACTGGATTAGCTTCTCTTCTTCTCCCCATGCATATAAAAAAAGCACCGTGAAAATTTTACTCCAAATAAGCAATATGCTAAAGGGGTCCTTTAGAATTCACATGTGAGAAAAAAGTGGGGGCAATGTGAAAAAGAAGAAATTTTGAGATTGAAGTTCTTTTTGTTTTTTTGGTTTGGAAATAAACAGGAGATTGTAACATGCCTTAAGAAAATTCTAAGGACATATGATAAAAGTGTAGAACAACAGGTATTCAGTCAGTCCCCAGTTATTTCACAAAATGACCTCTCTGCTAAGTCAACAAACACTTGGGTAGACTGATCTGTAAACTCTTGGAGACCACAGCAGTGTCCAAACTATGGGGCTGCCACTGTCTTGTGAATGCCCATGCTAATGGGGAGGGAAAGAATATCCTGTGAACTACCTGGAAAAAGATAACTTGGTGATGCGGTTGTGCACAGGCTGCTTTACTTGCTTATCAACTCACTGAAGACTGGATGCCCCACACCTGAAAGTCATAACCATATTCGCTTTCCACTGTTGTATAACAAATAACCACACACATTGTGGCTTAAAACAACACACATTTCTTATCTCACAGTTTCCATGGGTTAGGAGTTCAGCACAGAGTAGGTGAGCTCTTGGCTCAGTGTTTCACCAGGCTGAAATCAATGTGTCAGTTGGGGTCTGATCCCATCTGAGGCTCTTCCAAGCTCACTGATTATTGGCAGACTTGAGTTCCATGAGGCTGTAGGACTAAGGTTCCCACGCTCTTGCTGCCTGTCAGCAGGCTTTATCTTAGCTCTCAGATGCCTCCTACTATTCCCTCCTTTGCAGCCCTCTCCACATGACAGTTTGCTCCTTCGAAACCAGCAAGAGAGTCTCTCTCAGTTAGCTAAGATGAAGTTTAATATATCACATAATTAAAGGCATAACTGTCCCATCATAATCAATAAGTCCTTCCCACACTTGATGGGAGGGCATTGTACAGGCCATGTACCCCAGGGGACAGAAATCTTAGAATTCTGCCTACCACCAACAGTCTCAAGCTACTGGGACTGCACCAGAGAATGCTCATCTCCTGGCACACGGATCCTATGTGCTCAATTCCCATTAGCACAGCCATACTGCTCTCTCCGTGCCTGCTTGACCATGCCCAACGTTGTCTTTGAGATGTCTGGAACTAAGAACTGCTTTTTTTCTTTCTAGTTCAGTCACAAGTAGATGACTCCCCCTTGCTTTAGCCACTCAAAAATGTGGCATCTTTGGTATTTCAGAAAATCAATCTCATTACAGGCCTCAACTCCACTGTGCCTCACACAGTTTAGCTGCTCGGTAAGTGCCTGTTGAATGAAAAAGTCATACTCCCTAGTGCCAAGATCTGCACAAGTATACACATGAGCAACAGAATACCAAGTGGGTGTGTACACGTAGCCACAGCATCCCCCCTCGCACGTGCATGCACAGATTCTCTTAGCACTGCCCCCCTGAGCACACAGTGGTTTGCTGGTGAGCCGTTCCCTGTGCGCTCTGACACCTAACCTCAGTCTTCAGGTACTTAAAGGGAGAAATGACCTCCAGAGCATGCTACTTAGCCCACATCCTTTGGGCTGGCCCAGCTCTAAAAGATGCTCTCTGAGGGCATGAATCAAGAGTCAGCCCATGTCTGCCTTAGGAGGAAATAATATGATGGAAAGGAGGGAGGAAATGACCTCCATGTGAATATCCCTAATGACTAGGGGCATTTTTTATACAACAGCGGGGCATATGGGGAATGGATTTGATGTGGATAAATGTTTCTGATCATTAAAATCAACTGCTTTTAAAAAGGAAAGTAATAATTTATGAAAAATAGTATTAAAATAAAATGATAATAATTGAATGATGTGTTTACATTTACAAAGGAAAGTAACACATAGTTAAAATAACCCCCAAACTGCATTATACATTTTCCTTCTTTCTTTTACAGAATCAACATAATATATCATTTTATTGAAGACTTGGGATCACTTTTATACACCTAAGTACGTATGTTCAGTTAAAATTGAGGTAAATAAGACTGCTCTACTCTACATAGCCACAGTCAGTGATTTTTTTTAATTATATATTTTAAGATAGTTCATCATTTTATAACTCCTGTCAGTGGCTCAGAGGCCTCTGCCATGTGTTCATCTGCACTCTGGTACAGTCCTTAGCTTAATTAATTCCCAGTAACTATTTCCACTGTCTCTTATTGATACATACGTTGAATTGACTGTTTAAATATGTGGGAAGGTAGAGAGAAAAGCTTTACCAAAGACAATTATGGCATGACAGTATTGCTTGGTATTCCTGCTGACAGATCGTGGGATAGTAAAACAAGGAGAGTGTGAAAAACTAGGTTGAAAAATCCACTGAAAATTAATGAATCAAACTTCAAATATGTGCTTAAATATCTTAATCTTCAGCAAAACTTTCCAGCCTCTGCTTTTCAGAGCAAAAATAAATCTAAAAATCCCTTCCCCCTCCCTAACACAAGCATCTCCCCACTTTCAAGTGCTCTAATGTGCTTGGTTCATATTTCTCCTGAGTCACATATTGCTTTAAAAGGAATCATGTAGATGATGAATTGGTGAGTCACAAACATGGGGAATTAAAAGTCCTCTAAAATTAGTAACAATTCAAAATTAAAGCGGAAAGCACTAATTTTTCAAGTCTCAAAACACACAGGATATAAAGTGAATTTTAAAAGACGTCAAATTTCTCTTTTTCATTTATAAGCAATGATTACAAATCCAATTGCTTGAGCAAATATAACAATTAAAAGCTCTCTAGCAGCAATGCAAGTCATGAAGAAGTAATAAAATAAGAATAATCATGCAAGAAGAATAAAAATACAAGTCACTAAATATTGGGTGACTACCATGTTACAAATGATCTGCAACCATAGTTCCTCGCATCTCCTTGGGGCAGAAAATTGATTTTATCATCCACAGTCTACATATATAAAGACCAAAACTCAGGGAGAAAAACTAGCTAAGGCTGGAGCTGGGATTTAAAGTCAGATTTGATCCAAATTCATGTTCCTTGCATTCTATGGTGCTCCAGTCACTTCATTTACAAATTAATGGTACAAAGATTTAAAAAAAGAAAAAAATGGTTAGGGGAACTAATATTTACTCAGTGCCTTATATTTGCCGGGAAGCATAAGTATATAGAATTAGGGAAGATCCACATAAAATTACAACACATTACATACTCTGAACTCTTCTTATTTCGAATGAAGCACAGAGCCAGTGCACAGCACAGAAGTTTGTCTAGGGCCCTGCATCAGGTTCCTGGAGTGGCTGTAACAAAGCATCACAAACTGGATGGTTTAAAACAACTGATTATTTTTTTTTTAATCTTACAGTTCTGGAGGCAGGAAATCCAAAATCTAGGTTTTGACAGGGCCCCGCTCTCCTGTAGGAGAACCCTTCCATGTTTTGATGGTGTACCCACAATCTTTAGCGTTTTTGGCTTGAATCTGCATTACCCCAATCTCTGCCTTCATATTCACCAGTCACTCTCCCTGTATGACTTAGTCTCCACATGGCCATCTTCTTACAAGGACAGCAGTCACATTGGATTGGGGTCCACCCTTCCCTGGTATGATCTTGTGTAATTAATTACATGGGCAATGACCCTATATCCAAACAAAGTCCAATTCTGAGGTACTGGGGCATTTCTTTTCTTTTCTTTCTTCCCCAACGTTTCTTTTCTTTTCTTTTCTTTTTTTTTTTTTTTTGGTAGCAGAGGGAGACACATTTCAACATATAATAATAGCCCATATACTACTGTATTCCCTGCTTTTTTATTTTTCATGCCAAAAGTGCTAGACAGGAAGAGAGTTGAGATTTTTGGTGAAATTCAGACCAAAAATGAGAGATGAAATCCAAATCCTTGAAGACTTTCAAGACTTCATATGAAACAGGATAAACAGGTGCACGGAGGAAGTGCAGCTGGGTTGTATTACAGAGAAAACTGGAATCTGTCAAAGGGCCTAGCTGCAGTGATTTTGATTAAGTATCTGGCTTTCTGCGTGGTGAGATGACATCTTAGAAATGTGGAGTTGTCAGCTATCTTAAAAGTCACCGGGGCAAACCAACTATCCTGAAAATAAATGGTTCCTACAGCATCTCCAACATGTAGTCTCAGCCACTTCTGGTTGCAGTAACACACAGAACCAGGAGGCACCACACTCCATACATGCTGATCAAAAACAACCTGTCTCCAAATTAGTTTTGATCACAAAGGAAAGCTCTCGGGAAAATTTTGTGATTCAAAAAAAAATTATGACTTTTCTGATTCTGTGTTTAAGGAAGATATGATAAAATTCTAAATTTGTTTGTTCTTCAGATTTGCTCTTGAACTGGTTGTGACACCTCACTGGTCTCCTCATTAATGAGCTAAGTAATATTTTTAACAAATGTTCACTTTTATTCCCTAAGACTCATGAATCTGCCTTTTATTAGAAATTATAACAGTACAGAAGCATAATACATACTTAACACGACCTAAAATGCACCTTCCCTCAGCTTTTCCTTAAGTGGCCTTAACTAAACCAAGCAGAATAATTTTGATCTCTTTTCCACATCATGACCCAATAAATATTTTAAAATGACTGTCCCAACTCCTCCCCTATTCCTAAGATTTCTCCACACAAGAATTCTTCATTCTTCTATTGTTTATAATTAAGAAAAAAATCTACATACAGCACCCCTCACCACACCTCTAATACTAGCTCATTATCAAACAATTTGCAAAAGTATCTCCCATCGTCAGGAACAGCTACTGTTAGTCTGTGGGGAATGTCTCTGGAGTCTGTTTCTGGCTGACAGCTGCTTGTTCTGCAGTCCACAGCCGCTCCAGCTTGCCTGCCGAGGACTGTGCCTTCTGCTCCAGGGGCGCTCCCTTCTGTTCTTGCTTAATATTGTTATAGGCACTTTAAGTTGAACTCTCTGTAGACATCATTTTTGATAACTGCCCCAGTTTTTAAAACTGTACTTCTTATGTTTTTCTGAGACTGTCATTCTCCTACACATTCGTCTCTAAAAAAATTCCCCACATTATCACGTCTCTCTTCACATGGAGCTCGACAGACTCAGCACAGCCCTGCCGCTCTGGCCCTTTGGTGGCTGAATAAACCAGGCCTAAAGCCCCTACACGTAGAAAGTTCACTTCTGTGAACACTGCCTCGGATCACAATTTTTTTTTAATGGCAATATTGTACTTTTGACTCATTTTACCTTTTCAGTGTATCCAAACCACCTAAGGGTTCTTCACACGTTCATCAAACTATCCATTCAACAACTGCTCTGTGATCACAATGGGCCAGGTTCTGTGTGAGAAACCAACAATTCAAATGCATACAAAACTAGTTACCTAGCGGAGGAGACATATATGCCAGCAAGCAATAAACGGGATGTTCATTCTCAGGAGAGACTAGGCTACACAAAGGCTTGCGTGGTCCAATTGATTTCCATGAAAGAGGCGATTATGAGGAACCCAATGGATCCACTACACGCTCACGAGTAATCCACTTAATAATCCTTTTTAGACTTTTGATAGTTAGCATCTACCTTATAAGCCCCTGAGTTGGGAAATCCAACTTGTTACCATTTTTAAAATTCGGGAAAGCACTTAAACTTTGTTCGACCTTCTAGTACTATATACACTTTCTTCAATTATTCCGTGAACTTTAACTTCTATTCCAAAAGTTCCCTGGGCACTCTGAGCTGTAGTCAGCTGGACTAAGAGAGTTCCTAGAGAAACTAGAAGTGCTGGCCATTGTGGTAGCATCTGTACTCGGAAAAGGAGGAATGGTCATCAGTGACAAGATAAGAATACTCTTTGGTGGCCATAGAAAATCTTTCCTCCTCACCATGGTGGAATGGGCAGCTAGGCAGCTGTCACTGGATCATGAGGAGTCACACTGATTTGACCCCATATAAATTAAGATAAAATTAGAACACCTGCTATGTAGTTTTCTATGTTTTACTAAAACCCTGATCACCACTGTCCACATATGTATGCTTTTCTCCTAGAAATAGCATTCCTTTCTCATGTAGACTCATTCATTCATTCATCCAACTTTCATCCATTTGCTTTGGAATAGTCCATGGTTTACAGAGGTAAAAAGTATGGTTTTGCCTCTAAGATGCCAATAACCTAGTGAGGGGGAAAGACAAGAAAACTATCAAATGAAATTCAAGTGTCCAAATTTTAGGGCTGCAGTGTACCTAGGTAATTATGGTGGCAGAGTGAAGGGATAAATACCCTAGAAGAAAAAGGAGGGCTGGTTAGAGAAGGAAGCCAATCTCTGTTTTTATTCTGCAAAGAAAAATCATCAAAATGCTAGTGCAGCAAAGCATTTCAGGCAGTGGAGACAGCATGTGCCACAGCGACACAAGGACGAGAAAATGCACAGCAGAGAAACTGCACGTAGCTGGTGACTCTGCAGGATATGGTAAGGTCGGGGCGTAAGGAAAGATAAAGAATTATAAAAGGACAGGAGCTAGGCCATCAGGGGCTTTGTACGTCAAGCCGAGTTTTATTTTCCTTCTAGTAAATGAGGAGCCAAAAAGGGTTTGCAAGAGTATCCAGTTTCAGAAAACCATCTCCAGTAACAGTATGGACATTGAACTGAAGAAGGTTAACTCTGGAAAATGAGACACTAAGGAATGCCAATGAGTATCCTGGATAGCAGCAAATGTCAAAATACAGTGGAACTCTCCGATCTAACCCCCTTCCCAGACAAGCGGGATGCTCCAAACCTGAGACCTGATTGAAGGCTGTCAGGTCTGCCCGCCCTACCATCACTCCTCCTCACTCCCAGTGCAAATTTAACCAGATCCCACAAGGTGACTCGGGAATAATCTCGAATTGATACTGGAATCTAAGGTTCAGCTTTGGACACGGTGAACAAAACCAGGTTTGAAAACATAAGGAAGAGCAGGACCATCTGTCAGTCATGAGTGATATTAAACCGTTGAGTCCTTTAAGCAGACAATGCAATCTGCCACGTAAACATGCTGCTGTTTTCCTTCAACCAGGTACTTCATGGTTTCCTTTGTTTCCATATGTCTTCTAGTAGCTTTCTGCTATATCCCTTTTGGGTTATACTAGTAACAGTCTCTGGCTTACAGTCAAGGAACCCTTAAGTGATCTGCCCTCATTTGTCAGACCAGGAAACTTAATTCAGTAACTAGCCCAACTATGCATAGAACATACAACATTTTAACCCACGTCTGTCTGTCTTTAAAGATGGTGATCACAGCATCCCACCACCTTGAGCTATAGTCGGATCTGTGGGTAGGTAAAGGGAATGGGGCCATCCTGGCCACTCCATAAAACAAGGTGGATTCCCATTTGTACTTAACCCTCCACTTTTAGGCTCAGAGTGCCACCCATCGTATTGGGAATGACATAAAACCAGTTCAACTCAATGCTGCTTTTGTGTGTCCAGATCCCTGCGGTATGCTGATAAAATGAGAAGTCACAGAAGTACTGTATAATTACTCAAAGGTTGGAGGTTATCCTGACCGACTAGCTCAGTTGGCTGGAGCGTCGTCCCATACACCAAAAGGTCATGGGTTCAATTCCTGGTCATGACACATACCTAGGTTGCAGGTTCAATCTCTGGTTGGGATACTTATGAGAGCCAACCAATCAGTGTTTCTCTCTCACACTGATATTTTTCTCTCTCCCTTCCTCTTTTCCCTCTTCCTCTCTCTCTCTAAAATCAATAAATGTATCCTCAGGTGACTATTAAAAAGAAAAGGTTGTGGGTTGAGGAAGTAACTTGGTCACTAATTTAAGAAATCGGGTCACTAATTTAGGACATTTTGTATACATTAAAATAAACATAGATGTGTGGTGGAATAGAATGCAGAAATAAAATAACATTAAAAAAACTAAATTTCAAAGAAAACTAATCTCTCAGCTGGCAGCGTGTGCCCCTAGACTCCTGGGCTATGCATTATTTCTTTAGTACATTTAGTACAGGTAGTCATTGAAAAAGATGGCATTTGCATTTTAACATGAAACCAAATATGTTTCTGGTACCAAAGTTTCAGAAGCAAACATAGTACAAAGGAATAGCACTTAATCCCCTAACAAATCAAGTTGGTAGCAAAGAAAGAAAAATTTGTTGGGAGCCAATCATTTGGGGGGAGATAACATGTTGTTCCTTAAAAAAAAAAATAACACATGTTTGCATTAGAATTAAAAAAAAAACTATAGGTAAATCTCTGCAATAATATGGAAACAGCTTGAATTAGTGATTATCTTGACTTATTTAAAACAGGGTCAGCAAGTTACAGCCAGCTGGTCAAATCTAGCCCACGGCCTGTTTTTATATGGTCCCACAAGCTAAGAGCAATTTTACATTTTTAAATGGTTATAAAAAATCAAAAGCAGAATAATATTTTGTGACACATGAAAATTACATAAAACCCAAATTTCAATACCCACCAGTGAAACGTCATTGAACCCGGTCACACTCAGGAGCTGAGGCCCATCTGCAGCAGTTTCTGCACAGACAAGGCAGAGCTGAGAGCCCCGGTGCACAGACCCCAGGCCGGAGGTATTCACTGCCTGCTGCTGCACAGAAAACGCGTGCCAGCCCCCGAATCTAAGGCTCCAGATTAGACGTTTAATTACTTTCAAATAATTTACTCCATGGTCTCATGTGATGAATGATAAGAATCATAATTTGAATTTACATCTCTACAAATGGCTGCTAAAAAGGATCTAAATGCAATTGGTTTACTTAAGGAAAGAGAACGTTTTATGCCCTGCCATTCTCATGATTATTTTGCTCAGTAACTCTTCACAGATATCAAGGAGGTTAACTTGAGCCCAGGCCTCCCTCATTCACATTGCCTCTCCCGTCTCTCTGGACATGTTTCCTGTCACTTGAAATAAGTCACGAGTCACTTCTGAGACAACATTGGGACCTGCGTGACCTCACATTCGGTCTCCACTTACACCCTATAGTCGTTTAGTACTAATTTGTCTCCCAAAACAGATAACCTTTTTTATTTTTTAACATAAAACACAGGATATATTTCTCTCACTGCCAGTCTGAGCCCTTAGGTTGAATTCCTGTAGTGTCTTTCCATAATCGGCATGTTGGAACATTAAAATGAAATGTATTACAATGGGAATACCTTTTGAACTGATGCTACTGGGAAGGTTTACAACTAAAGAGTGGAACTGTGGCACCTGCCACAGAGACACTTTTATTTCCTCCTAGATGGAATCCAGTTCTATTAACACATTAAAACACTCAGAACCAACCTACCAACACTCACTTTTCAGAAAAGAGAAGTGAAGTATTCATTTAAATAACAGAACATCCTTATATAACATGTTCTCTTAACAATCACCGTGCCTGGGGCTAACGCGTTCAAGATGAGCTACTGAAAAAGAAAGAACCTGGAATACATTAGTCACATCTGCATCTATAAGGTAGTTTATGTGGGTTTTTTTTCCCCAGACTCAATACACCAGATCTTCCTAGAATTTAATGATGGTTTATCTTTTCTGATTGCCATTCATTAAAATGAACAGATTTTTATTTTCTCTCCAAAGATTTCCATCAAATGGTGCCTATAAACCCTCTGCATTATATCCTCTCTCCTGGAGAAAGCAGTAATGTGAAGCCTCATTGTGAACATAATTTAAAAGAGTTTTGTGGGAAATGTATTGAAAAGGAACTACAGAAATGTCCATCTCGGAGACTTCACAATTCACCGGGCATTGTCACCCCGTCCAAACGGGAGCTCTGTCCGACATGAAATTATCAGACACACATCACAAAGGCACACACAAAGAATGGAGTAAATATCATTCTCTGGGGTCAGAGACTCCAAAATGGATAACCAAATCTGCATAAATGTCCTTCAAAGAACACCAAAATCAAAACATGCATCCAGCAAAGAAAATGAATAATGGACCCCCGCTACGGAGGGCAGGGCGTGGGGGAGGGTGTGTATGCTGAACTGATCATTCCTATTTTTATTCCCCTAAGATGTGGATTTAATGGTTGATTTATTTTGAATGTATTATATCCATCTCCAACAGAAATTTGCACAGATACAAACTAGAACACGTTCTGTGACTACAAACTGGGATTTATTCAGTTACCTGGGGTCAGTGGACATGTAACACACTTTCATGAACTGACAGTGAGCAGGGAAGAAACTGCATTAGAGTGGAAGCTGAATAACAATAAGCTGAACTCACAGGCGGCTATCTCGGGCTCCTGCTCATTTATGTTTGCCCAAGTGGGAAACCGCTGATTTTCACCTCCTGGCCTACCCTTATCTTCACAGTAGACATTAGACACGGAGTCAATGCTCAGGTGGAAATATATGCTCTCTTTTTCTTTTGGATTTTATTCTATCTCATCATATTGATAGCACCTGCCATATGATAACTCCTGAGAGACTGCATAGACTGCAGTAAATTAAGGGGTCTAGGGGACCGCCAACATCAAATACAGGTGCTAACAATCAGGCATATGCCCTGCTCCTGCCAGAGGTAAACAAACAAAAATAAACAAACCGAAATCACGTTCAGTAAAGTTATGGATTTATGAAATCAAATGGGCTTTGAGGAATAATTATATTTATAATCCTGTGCTGTATCCATAGAAGGTAAATAGGTCTTCTGACGGCTCATTTTTGACCATGGTCCAAAAATAAATTCATTCAGTAGAAGGAGGCTGATATTTTTATTCAACAACTAGAAAACCGCTAATAAGAAACAGGATTCTAAGGACTTGGCCTAGTCCTTTGCACTGGGCTATTCAAATAATTTCCTCAGCTTTAAAGCAATAAAATCACCATAAATAAAAAGAACTACAAATTTGATCATTTAAGAACTTCTATGCAATGAAAATTAACACGACTAAAATTGAAAATTATCAGAGGAGAAAATAAAAAAATAACAGCTTGGTATCTATCATACAGGGAACCACTGTAGGACAGATGAAAAAGCCCTGGGGTGGCCCTGCAGAGACCAGGTCACAGTGAAGGTTAAGTCACGCAATGCATGGGCAGTCCTGACACATGTGAGCCCCGTTTAAGATTTATATGGAGACCATCACCACTCACTGGGGGGGTTAAACAAACTCTGCCATGAGCACTAAATTGATTAAACCTCTGCACTTACTGAAAACAGTGATGCAGAGCTACAGATATGAAAAGATATATACAATCCTTTGTGAGATAAAACCAAACCAGCACTAAATACAATATGAGGTCATAAATTGGACCCTGGATCAGAAGAACGACATCAG
Source organism: Micronycteris hirsuta (assembly GCA_004026765.1). NCBI lineage: Eukaryota > Metazoa > Chordata > Mammalia > Chiroptera > Phyllostomidae > Micronycteris > Micronycteris hirsuta. The sequence continues at coordinate 212,238 of PVJI01000691.1, forward strand.
TGGAAGAACTGGAAAAATCTAAACAAACTCTGGAATTTATTTAATAACAATATACTAATCTTAACCTCTATACTTTGGTAAATATATGTTTATATATGATGTTAATATTAAACAAAACTGGATGAGGTGTTAAGGGACTAGGTGAACCATTTTTGTAATTTTTATGTAAATCTAAAGTCATCCCAAATTTAAAAGTTTATTAAAAAAAAAAACAATTTCCCAAACAGTATGGATAACACAAATAAAATGTACACAAAAATTAATAGTAAGTAGAGATAAAGGAAAATTTTCTTGACATATATATTGCAAGCTCTCCATCATGGTTATTTCAGGATTAAAGATAAGATGGATAAATGTTCTCTTATTTTATTTCATATATTTCTATCATAATTGAATTTTTAACGATGAACATGTATTAGTCTTACATAGTCATACATCACTTAATGGCATGGACATGATTTGAAAAATGCATTGTTAGGGGATTCTGTCTCTGTGCGAACATCACAGAGGGCACTTTCACAAACCCAAATGGTACAGCCCACTCCTGCATAGCTACAAACCTGTATAATATGTGCCTGCACTGAATACTGCAGGCAACTGTAACACAGTGGGAAGCACTGTGTATCTCACCACATCTAAACATTGAAAAGGTATGGTAAAAATGCAGTACAGAAAATGAAAAGCAACACATCTGTATGGAGCGCTCACCATGAATAGAGCCTGCAGGACTAGGAACTGCTGGGGTGAGCCAATGAGTGAGTGGGGAGTGGGGGTGAAGGCCTGGGACATACTGGCCACTGCCGTAGACTCTGTATACTTGGGCTACACCAAATCTAGGAGAAATCTTTTCACTAGTAATAAATTAATCTTACTATAACATCTTTATAAACTTTATTTTTAAACTTTTCAGCCCTTGCCATAACACTTAGCTTAAAGCACAAACACATACAGCTGTACATTTTCTTTCTTTATATTCTTATTCCAACAGTTTTGCTCAATTTAAAATTTTTAAATTTTATTTCTTTATACTTTTTAAACTTTTTTGTTAAAAACTAAGAAACGACACACACATGGGCCTAGGCCCACACAGGGCTGGGACTGTCAATACCACTGTCCTCCACCTGTACTGCCTCGTCCCACTGAAAGTTCTTCAGGGGTGACAGCAGGCATGGAGCTGCCATCGTCTGTGACGGTGCCTTCGTCTGGAACGCCTCCTGAAGGACCTGCCTGACGCTTTTCTTAAGGAAGTGTCACTCTTTTCGGAAGTATGTAAATGCTGGTTTGCTTAGTTTGTTTCTTTTTTTATCACAGATTTTCTTGTGAGCGGTCAAAGCACAGTGAACATTCCTCTCTATTATTGAAAACCTTTTGGTGCTGGGGTCCATGTTTTCAAACATTTTACGGAGCTTGTTGAGGTTTGCATAAGTTTCTTCTAAACCCTTCACTCTGAATTTTGGGAGGTGTTTTTCTTTCTCTTCTCCTGCAGTTTCCTTTTCTCTTGCCTCTTCTTCATCTCTACATTCCTGTCCCAGTTCCAATAGCTCCCTGTTAGTCAGTTCCTCGGGAGCCACCAATGGAAGCTCCTCAGTGTCACCCTCATCCACATCCAGAGGAAAGTTTCTTGCTATCCCAAGAAAGTTTCCTGGGGACATTATCCCAAGCCCAAGCAAGGCTCCTGATGCAGTTATAGATGGTGTAATCCTTCCAGAATTGCATTAGTGTCTTTTCAGTGTCTTCCACAGTTGCAGCAATAGCCTGGAAAAATATCTTACTCAGGTAGTAGACCTTAAAAGTTGCTATAACTCTTTGGTCCATTAATTGGATCAAAGAGGTAGTGTTGATGTTGGGATGAAGAGCATCAGTAAAAGAAATATGGATAATTGTCAAAATAAGCAAAATCTTGAAAGGTAGTTGTTATTCTCCAAACAATAAATACTTCTCAATTTCACTGGCACTGCAATTCAAGAGGGCATCTTGGAAGAGGAGCAGGATTGCCCATGACTTTTTATTGTCCCTGTGGTAACTGGCAGTGTTTGCTCACTGACCTGCTTGAAGCCGTTGGGGTCTTACTATGCCAGATCACAAAGGGCTTCCATTTGTAGCCTGTGACACAGCCTCCAAGCAAGACTCTTATCCTGTCCTTAAAAGCCTTGAAATCTGGCACTGACTCGGCCTCCTTATGAATGAGTCTTTTCAGGCATCCATTTCCACAATAGGGAGGTTTTATCCATATTGAATATTTGCTCTGGGAAGTAATTTTCCTCTATAATCAGCTTATCTAGAGTTTCCAAAAATTCTTCAGCTGCTTTCACATCAGCACTCACAGAATACCACTCACTTTCACATCATATAATGAATAATGATTCTTGAATTGTTTAAACCATCCAGAGCTAGCAGTAAATTCAACATTGTAGTCTGATCCAGCCTTTTCTTAACACACTGAAAACAAACTTTTGGCTTTATCATGGTCCTGAGAGGAATAAACTTTTGTGTCTGGTCTTCAATCCATGTTATTCAAAGTTTCTCCATGTCTGAGTTAGCCCTTCTCAAATTCTTGTTAGTTTGCTGCCTTCAGTGAAGCCAATCCTTCCACAGCTTTTGTTTCTGTTCTCCAAGATGGTAGCTGTGGTGAAATCGGATACGCCTGATGTAACAGAGCATAACAGGGCTACTGTTTCACAGCAAACTTTTTTAATGAGTAGAAACAGTACACTAAAAGTATAGTATAGTAAATACATAAACCAGCAACATAGTCACTTGTTATCATCATTAAGTGTTATGTATGTACTTCATTGTAAGTGTTGTACTTTTATAGCACTGGGAGTACATGTTTGTTTACACCAGCATCATCACAAACACATGTGTAATGCATTGCACTACAATGTTACAATAACTACTAGGCAATTCAGCTCCATTGTAATCTGTGGGACCTCCACTATATATGTGATACATTGTTGACTGAAACATCATTATGCAGTGCTTGATTATAATCAGAAATATATAGGATATTAAATGTGGGTCCATGGCTATTTTGTTGCCATTTAGTGGAGGACACTATGTTAGTGATGTCAAAGGGCTACAGGTAGTTGAACAAGATAAGATGTTAACATAAGCCTTAATTGTGGAGTCTGACCTATTAGTCACTATTTGATAATTCCTTCTGGAATCTGAGCTCCCTGGGGACAAAGATAGTATTTTATTTATGTCTATATCCCCCACAATGTCTAGTGTAGCACTTAGCATGTCCCAAGCAATCAATATGTGTCTATCTACTCCAACTGAATTCCAGTATGCACATTCTTTTTCTAACACAAATGTAATAGACATTCCATTTATAAAAGCTTAAGTATGTATAGCTGATTTCTAAAAAGTTTCTTGATTTCCCTTAGGAATTAATGCATTTTTACAGAGTCTGAGGGTGTACTTAGGGATTGGAAAAGAATTGAACTGAATTCAACATGAATAATGCCACACAAACACACCAACAAATATTAAAATCAAATGTTAAACTCTGAAAACTTAACTTACTTTGCAGAATATCATCACAGAACTCAAAATAATATATCATTAAAAGAAAACCCAGGGACCCAAGATGTCAGAGGAGTAAGTGGAAGCGACATTCACCTCCTCCCAAGGCTGAACTGGAATTAAAACTAAATTAAAGAAAAATAATTCTGAATAACCAACAGAACACTAGCTGGAGAGAAGCCTTATAATCAAGGCTGTATGGAAGAAACCACTTCACCACAATGAGACTGGTAGAAAATGCAGAGGCACAAGAGGGCTGTCTGGACCCCCTTGGGAGGAAGCTGAAGTTCCAGAGGGATTGTCCAGTGGTCAGGGGGTTCTGCCTGAGATGTGTGAGGTCTAAACTCCAAACTGGGCTCCCCATTCTAGAGCACCAAAACCAGTAAAGGAACCAAATAAAATATCCAGTCGTGAAAAACAATGGGGGTTTTATCTATCAAGGAGAGACAGCTAGAGATACAGAGAGCATCTTTAAGGGTTAGCACACAGAATTTTGTTTGCAGCCACTTTTTCTGGGCTCTGGCAGTGGGAGGGTAGAGTAGACTAGAAATCCATCAGGAGAGTCTGCGGTTGTTGGCTCTGGGAAGAGAGCTGAAGGATGAGCCACTAGGATCCCTGTGTTGAGTCATTTTCCATACTGCAGAAGCCATCTTTCTCACTCAGAGCACTCCCCACCATCAGCCTGTGGGGAAGCAATAGCCCCACCCATAGGAATCTCTCTTGCCGCATTCTATGGAGCTTAAGCCAGGCTGATGAGTACAGCTGGAGGCTATTTCAGTGATTAAAACTAACAGTGAAGTGGCTTTCTTGGGTCTCTGGGAGATCTGAGACTTTAGATGATCGTCCCTCAGCACGGTGCTGGTAAAAGCCAGCCTTGGTACACAACCTGGGCACAGACCCAGGCCCATCAGAGGGATCCATAAGCTGTGAATTGCTGATAAAACAGGTTGCCCAGGGCCAGTCATATTCAGTGTCTGACAGGTCTGAACCAGACTTTGTTCAGATCTACCTAATATACAGAAACAAATACAAAGAAGCAGCCAAGGACTTCCTGCCAAGATGGAGGCATAGGTAGACACACTGTGCCTCCTCACATAACCAAAGGCCGATCAATAACAATTTAAAAACAAAAAACAACCAGAACTGACAGAAAATTGAACCTTATGGAAGTCTGACAACCAAACATTTAAAGACACGTTCATCCAGACTGATAAGCGGGGCACAGAGCTGGGCACACAGTAAGATGGCGGTTTGTGAAGCCAGGCGCGCAGAGCTGCAGCTGGCCGGGGGTACTCAGCAGGACTGAGGCTGGTAGAGCACATGTCCCGAATTTGCACACAGGTAAATCAGGAGAAAAACTTGAGGAGTGGAGCAGACTGCGCAGCCCAGGGGCCCAGTGAGGGGAAATACACCCTCAAACCACCAATTGAAAATACCTGTGGGGGTTGAGAAAGCAGTGGGAGGAACTCCCAGCCTCACAGGGGAGTTTGTTGGAGAAACCCACAGGGTCCTAGAATAAGCCTGCCTGTTTAGGAATCAGTACCAGAAGGGCCCAATTTGCTTGTGGGTAGTGAGCAAAGCAAGAGCCATTGTGCCCTCTCAGACCCCTTCCCCACAGACAGCAACCCTCTGCAGTGATGTGGGTTGTCCCACCCTGGTGAACACCTAAGGCTCCATCCCCTTATATGTAACAGGCAGACTGAGAAAAAAAAATGGCCCAAATGAAAGAAAAGATCAAAACTCTAGAAAAAATACAACTAAGCCATGAAGAGATAGCCAACCTATCAGATGCACAGTTCAAAACACTGGTAATCAGGATTCTCACAGAATTGGTTGAAAAAATGAAGGATACACTAAATGAAATGAAGGGAAATGTGCAGGGAACAAATAGTGATGGGAAGGAAACTGGGACTCAAATCAATGGTGTGGACCAGAAGGAAGAAAGAAACATTCAACCAGAAAAGAATGAAGAAACAAGAATTCAAAAAAATGAGGAGAGGCTTAGGAACCTCCCGGACATCTTTAAACATTCCAGCATCCAAATTATAGGGGTGCCAGAAGGAGAAGAAGAAGACCAAGGGACTGAAAACTTATTTGAACAGATAATGAAAAAGAACTTCCCCAATCTGACACAGGAAATAGACTTCCAGGAAGTCCAGGAAGCTCAGAGAGTCCCAAAGAAGTTGGACCCAAACAGGAACACACCAAGACACATCATAATTACATTACCCAAGATTAAGAATAAGGAGAGAATCTTAGAAGCAGCAACAGAAAAGGAGACAGTTACCTACAAAGGAGTTCCCATAAGGCTGTCAGCTGATTTCTCAAAAGAGACCTTATAGGCAAGAAGGGGCTAGAAAGAAGTATACCAAGTCATGAAAGGCAAGGACCTACATCCAAGAATACTCTATCAAGCTAAACTTTCATTTAGAATTGAAGGGCACATAAAGTGCTTCTCAGATAAAGTCAAGTTCAAGGAGTTCATCATCACCCAGCCTTTATTATATGAAATGTTAAAGGGACTTATATAAGACATGGAGGGTTATCAACAGGGGAGTGGGAGGGGGAGAGAGGGGGAGAGAGTAAGTGGCATAAATGGTAGATAGAAAGCAGACAGGAGAGGTTAATAATAATATAGGAAATGTAGTAGCCAAAGAACTTATATGTATGACCCATGGAAAAGAATAAAAGGGAGGGAAAGTTGGGGGGGGGAGCGGGGGGTGGTATGCAAGGTGGAGGAAAATAAAGGGGTGGAAATGGGACAACTGTAATAGCGTAATCAATTATATGTGTATATATATATATATATATACACACACATATATAAAAAAAAAAAAAAAAAAAAGAAGCAGT